>JAZKJV010000946.1:0-397443 GCA_037367405.1 Ottelia alismoides | reverse complement strand
TATTGGCAATTTGCACGGGAGCGCATGCCGTAACTATGACGATGCAACGCGACGAGCGAGAGAATAGTCGGGCCGGATTCTTCTTTAATTATAGGAATGTGCAAGATTATATTCACACCTGCCATCTTATTCGCTACCAGCTATTGTTGCATTTTATTTTATTTTCTTAAATACGAATATAGATCCGGCTATTGACAGATATAAGAAGTGTGTTACTATATTTTTTAAAATGAGTACGTACATAAAATAAATATTAAATCGGATACAAATAGTCACATCAATACTATATACATTAATTTATTTCTAAATGCATTTGGAAGGGTTTCGCATTATACAATATTAGTACATATAATTACCTAAATTGTCCCAAAAAGGGTATGAAGTTATGTTACATATAATTAATAATAAATCTATAACTATTTATACATGAAAACGTATATATATATATATATATGGATATGAAAGTGATATTAATATCCTTCATTTTGAGACAATTTCGAAAGCAGATGTCAAGTTTAGTAGAAAACGGATATGATAACGAAACGGAAGCAGATTTATGATGGCGTCAAAACTACTGTGCATACAAATTATTGAGTCACTACATATATAGATGTGAAGAAATTCTTACTCATACACAAATATAGAAGTTAGTTATCATTTTCTTTCATAATTAAGAACATGAATCAAGTGTGTAAATTGGTAATAATAATTTTAGTAGAATATTACGTAAGTACTATATATTTATTAGATTATCTGTGTATGATACGTACATGTTAATTATATTATTCCATTGATGATTATATCAAATTCTGTTTAGGAAATATACAAACTACTCTTATATATAACTATGAATGTATCTGCATGTAGCAAATGTACAAAATATATCTACATCCATTTCATATGCATCAAGATTTATATATAAAGAATAGGATATATCGAAGCAAACGTTTATCACATTTTCTTTGTAATAATGTGGCATACTATCAACACAACAAAGCTCAGTAACTGAGATGTGATCTCCTCGGCATAAGCTTATTATCTAATATATTCGACTCCAAGTTGACAAATATTCATCCTCCAGTCTTATAAGACACGCCAATTTGCTTGTGTGGATCTATTTAAATAATGAAAAAACCATCTAATATTCTTAAATCCAAGTTATCGAATATCCTCCTCCATTCCCATATCCCAACGCTTCATGTGAGTACGGATGCATTTGTGTAATCAATTTACTACCATACTTATGGCATACAGATTTTGAGACATATATTCGCAGTCATTTTATGCAAACATCCTATTTCTAACTTTAATATATAAATATAGTGTTTGATTTATCTGCAATTTTTCATATCTACACTTAAACCATTATTTTTTTGATATCTACACTTAAACCATTATCGTGAAAAATTGACCTTGACAATATGATAGTTTCAAACCCAAATGAATCTATTCACAACCGCAAAAAAGTTTAAACTTTTATTATTAAGTGGTGATCCCCCACTTATTATTCATTCTCACACTTTTTGAGTATTAGATGTGGGATTATGTTTGGAGTATTACAATTTCTCCCGCTTATATATGCAATTTTCTTGTTGCGATGTGGCTCACCACTTGTTCCCCAATATAGTGGTAATTGCATGCTTCATATAGCCTTTTCCACCCATCTCTTTTAGGAGACCTCTCGGGTTGTCGTATTATTAACTAGAGCCTTCCTTGATACCATGTATTGCTTCTTGGACCTAAACTTGAGACATTATCGAGAAAAACTATCCCTAACAACTTATAAGTTCAAGCTCAAAGCCGGATTCTTGGACAACAATAAAAAATACGTAAGTCCAGGTTTATCAAGTAATGATCCTCATCATCGTACTCATCTCCACAACTTATAGCCTACTCTCAAACTATTTAAGTATCAGATATGTGACTATGTTTGGATTGTTAGAAACTTCTCCACTTACATTCGCAACATCCTCTTTACAAGATAGAGCATCACTTATTTGATATTGTTGATCAGTTGTTTCTAGTAATAATAGTAGTTGCACATTATGGATAGGGCTTTCCTCATATCTATAAATTTCATAGAGTGGCTCATCCCTTGTGTAGCCCTTTCGACTATTCAAAGGAAACATGCTCACATACCTTTGTAACTTCTCGGACCTAAACCAGAGATATTATCGAGGCAAACTGATCTACAAAACTTATTGAATTTGGACCCAATTGACATGGTTGATAACCGCACAAAATGTTTAAGTCCAAGTTATATATTTAGTAGATATCTTTACCACTTTAACCTATCCACAGAGTGTTTAAGTATTAAATGTATGACTATGCTTGTGGGTGTTACAATTTGTAATAAATTGCTTTTTTATATTCTTTCACCATCTTCTATATAATTATAATTAAATAAGCACATTTAGTATGTGCATTCCTTCCAATATATTTATTTATGTTGATATATAAGGAACTTTTGCTATCATTCGTATTGGATACACCCGTTATATATTGATGTCTATATTAAAAGATATTATAACATAATTTTGTATATATATACTTTAAAATGCATAAGAATGTTATAATACCTAAATCTGCATATTTGGTGCATACTCCCCAACCCCATGTGTGCGTGTATCCTTTACATCTCTCCTTCCGAGTTTACGATGCGAAATCACTAGTACTACATGAATTTAGTCCCAATTTTTTTACAAGTTTTAGAAGTCAAATTCTCCTTTACTACCATGCCATTGGGATAATGGAGTGTCAATGATTTTTCACCACTTGCCTTGTTATTTTTTCAAATGGGTAAACTTTTTGTCAATATGACCGATTGTGGAATTTCCAATCTAGTGATATTTTGCAGTTTCTCACACACCACATTTTAGTTATCCACACAAGGAAAAATACGATTCAACAATATATTTGAACCTATGATATTTTCAGTGGCAAAAGTTAATTATTGTAGATAATTGAGACGTTCCTCTCCCCTTTTCTGTTATTTATCTGCTCTATATTCCTCGAGGGGAAATGGTTTCTAACTTCTAAGGGAACTCTTTGATACATACGTTGAATGTACTCTCCTTCTTTCCTTTTAAGTTCTCTCCCATTTTATCAAGAAAGAGAGAATCCACAAGGGAGGAAAATAAAATAGAATTTAGAATGACATTAAAAATATTCAAGTGATCGACTCAACATTTTCGATTTCCTCTTACAAAATTGCATGACACAGATTGTAGCTTATTTAGAGTCTTATGTTGTAGCATGTAATTAGTATAGACAATTTTCATTCTCACACTAAGGGTCTGTTTGGTTGCTGGATTGGAGTGGGTTGGGGTAATCCGATGGGAATAGTAGCTGTTTGAGATGTTATGAGAGTTGGAGAGAGTTGGAATAAAGAATGTGATGTGATGTCACTATGATTTGTGATCGAATTCCATCCCAAGAAAAGAGAGGGGTAAACTAGGTTACCCGGGGTAACTCGGTTACCAAACGAGCCATAATAGCCCACTTTTTACATGCTTTGTAATAAAACTATTATGATCTTGTAATATTACTATTGTTATATGGCCTACATAAAAACAGTCACAACCTTCCTACATTGAGTAGTCGACTTTCATCTACATGCCTGTTACATCCTTCCGAGTCTGCGCTTTGCTCTCCTTACCACCTAACCCAAGATATCACTCATCATATTTGAATATACTACTTATAATCCACATCGTTAGACAAGTCTAACCAACTTATTCGAACGGATTAACTTTTTATCCTCCTCTCATAAATGTCAAGTAATTGATCTTAAAGTAAAGTTTATGAAATTCTATACATACTATGTACACTTAGGTTGAACATGAAAAAACTTTTCATCCCAATTATTCTCGACATATTATTTTCCGTGTGCTTTTGTTCATTTTTGAGTGATTTCTATTCACGAACTCTATTATCAACTCTCTCTCTTTCCCCTCTCTCAAAAAATGTTCGGATTTGAATCAAAGGCCTCCTTCCAACTACTTTAGACTATTTACAAAGACGTGTTAAACAAGAGTAACTTTAGCTCATAATTAATATATAAATGTAAATCGGAAGTCGATGAGATCGTTAAAAGGGGTGCTAGATGTCTTGGAGAGTGACGGAATTTCTTTTTGTAACACAACGAGAAAATGTTGAAAATCTTTGGAAAGAAATTTTAAAATTTTTATTGCTTTTCATATATCAGTGATACAATATGAAAATATCGAAAAATAAACAGGTGCACTTGTAATGGAAAAGAAGAAAGTCTAGTGAAAAAAAGACAAAGCATTCTTCCACTATAAGTAAGGTCAACTAACTAAAATTATCTTTTCAGTAAATTTCCTTCAAATTATTTAGGTAGGAAGTAAATGAAAGTGGAAAATAACCCCTTGAATTTGTTATTTATTGATTTACGAGATTATAAACAATTTCCCATGTGCAATTTTGGGGGATTTTGCCCGCAAAGATCATCAAATACATTACATGCCTTATGGCAGAAGGTCAACACACCCGTGATTCCCCCCAAAGCCAAGGGCAAACACGTCCAACAACCTCCCATTTAAGCCGCGATCTCTGGTATCGCGTCGGCAGCTCTTTTCAATTGACGAGCTTCGCTCTAACTGCTCATGGAGACCCCTCTCATTTCCGAGGATGCCGGCAGCCCCATAGCCTGGGGCCTCCGCCGTGGCCACGAAATCCGCCGCAGGAAGCCACCGGCCAGCAGGTCCGACGCCATCGCCTACGGCTCGCCGTACCAGAAGGCGGCCGCGCTTGTCGATCTGGTCAGTCTCCCCAACTCGGAATCGTTGCCTTGTTTGAGGTGCTAATTCGGATCGTTTAGTAGACGCTGCAATGCTGGAGCTTTTTATGCTTAGAATTCTGCAGGGAGTGAATTTTCTGGGGTGTTTTGATCACCTACTGGGAGCTGAATTTGAACTAAGGGATGCGTCTTAAATGGATCTCAGATTTGGTTATTAGATTGGAAACTGTTCACATACACAACATGAACGTTGCTTCTGAATGTGTTTGAAAACATAGATTGTAACATTCCTTTTGTGCCGTTGGTCTCTGCTGCACATGTTTCCAACCACCATCTTTCCCACCCTTTCTGTCAGGCCTCTCTTCTCTACCACTCTCCATCTTCCCAAACCATACGCGTACTTGCTGAGAGTAGTGCAGAGTTGAGTTTATTGAGTAATCTGATCTGGTGGAAGATCCATCTATTATGTAGCTTAGGGCCTGTGTTTTTAGCCCCACATTGCCTATTTGAAGAAAGTTGGGTGTGTGGCCCATATATATATGCGGTTTTTTACTGCAAGTTTCGGTGAGAAGAGCAATATAAAAATACGGATATGAGGTTGCATCTCTCATGGTGTAAGATGGTCATCATGACCGTATCAAACCGAGTAAAGTCAATGTTTCAATGCGATTGTTATGGTGAGTATTTCTTTATTTCAAATTTCAACATGGTCCCAACGCAAGTTGATCAAGAGATTTTGCGGTTTGTTTGTTTTTATATTAGTTCTCAATGTTCATTCATTCATTTAAAAGACGGCTGTTATCCATGGTGGAATAACATGGCCGCGAGACCATGATGTAGATCCACCAAAGCATGCAAAACCTATGTAGCAATGATTGCAAGGTTGTCAGAGAAGAGAAACGTGGGGGAATGAAGCAAGGGCGACAATCTGTGACATTCACCGAGCGGTGTTTAGAGCGGTGTTCATTGGCATTAACATGACATAGGTGGCACCCCAATGGTTGAACGATGAAGTGGGTTCCATAATGGAACTTTTTTTTACTGGTAAACCTAAATATTGGGGCATGAGCAACTCTTATGCAATTAAAAAACTGGACATTCATCTATGGCCAACATGGCCTTGAAGAACAATGACTATGGACAACCTGACCTTGAAGAAGGGAAACTATATCTAAGTATGACTATTGCCAAATGCATTTATAAAACGAAAAGGGAAACTTTCAAGTCATAGATACAAAATAGCTTTGTTTTGGAAGGTAGTAGAACATGTTCTTCTACCACCTCCCTTCTTCCTTGCTTCAAATTATTCCTTGAGGTCCATTTTCTTATGTATCGGATACACAATCATTGGATCTCTTCATCCCAACCTATTCTTAAAATTTTTCATTTTATCCTCGGTCGACCCATCACAAAGGATCACTCTTCTCCTTCTCTTCTCTAGAGACCTCACATCACTCCTCTTCCTGATCATTCAATCATATCTCTAACCATACCCATAAATCAACAGTCTTCTTTTTTACTTTGCATTCTATGATACTGAATGTCTGATTCACCATTTCCTAGTATTCATCACCTCCACATCAGAGAATGAAGTGTGTCTTCCACGTTGAACACCTTAACAATCCTCTTATTCTTTGTGAAGGAGGAGAAACACCCCTCCGTTCTTCCACCTTCTTAGGCAATTTTTTATATATCTCTTCAAGGTACGTCTCGAATGGATGGAGACTTTAAACTAAACTTGCATCTTGAAGAAAAGTCATTATATGAAATCAGGTAGTGAGACCAAGCCCAAATGATCATACGATCCTCACGAAGGCTCCTCTCTGATCTCCTCAATCCTCTTTATTATCGATTCCCTTTCCTTTTTGGTTTACCGAGCCAACCAACTACTTTACTAATCCCGAGATATTTTTGCGGATATCTCAACCATTTATAAAACTGTTAGCTTTACAACTCTAGATTAAAATACTAAAATCACCACTATATATTTGACACCGAGACAAAGTAAAGGCTGGATGAACTCCAACTATCTTCTGTATCTCTTGGATTGATCCGGCTCCGAGGATCCAAGATCAACCTACAAACTTTCAGATCTAACCGTAAAAGCTCCTATAGAAAGTGTTATGGAGAAATAGTATAATAATAATAATATCTTAACAACGTCATCAATATATACATTTGCAGGATATTTCAAAATATGAGCATAAGCAATAATATCTCATTTAACATGATCATGTGAACAAGACAAAATATTACCATAAATTATATCTAGTACTATTGTTTGCCAAAATAGTTTTAACTGCTTCCAGAAGAAGTGGAAGATCAAGAGGCGATTAGACGCTGCTTTCTGATAGCTTTCTCATAATAAAGCTATCTTTATGACTTTCGTTCAGAAGAATAGAAGAACTTCAAAGAACTAGAAATAGAAAGAGAGAAAAAGCTTTTAATTTTTTTCTTTGCGGTAGATAGCAAATGAGAGTTAATGTGTTTTCCAAGTTTGGGTATGAGGTCCCTTATATAAAGGGTTTAAGAGAATTTGGTCATTGAAAGTATATCTGGCAAGAAATCATCAATGATTTTTCAGAACCTCTAATCCCAAGTGCGAATTATCCCGAGCATGTAATTCCCTGAAATTTTGATTTGATTAATTCACTAATATTAAAATGATTGTAACTTTCTTGCTAGAACTCCATTTCATACATTCTTAGGCTCGTTGGAAAGATCTCAATGAGCTTTTCGTAAGTCCAATATTTGTGGTATTAGACACAAAAATATTTCATGATCGATCAGTTAATATTGAGTTATCAGTCAACATACCGAGCCACAAAGCAACCCTCCTTGGAAACAAAAATGACTAGCTAGTCACTGAAGATGTTCGACTAACTTAAAAAAAAGAATATGAAGGCAACCTGCATCATCTGATTCCCGATTTTTTTTAGAAGTAAAAAGGGTGATATCCCATTTTGGGACCCACCGCAGAAGTATTATATATATATAATAGAATTACATGTAATTATATGGTCCGTGCTTTACATAAAGCTCGACAATGCTTGACTACATTCTCAGAATAAAAAGTATCCCCCCAAAATGACATCATTTCTGGCACACCAGATTGTCCAAACCAATGCGAAAGGAAATGTGTTGTCTCATGGCCAAAGTCACATACAGATCTTATATCTCCCCAGAAATATGGGCAGCTTCGTCCGACAAGCCAAGGTATGCTCGTCCTACACCAAACCTGAGTTGGGAACGAGCAGGAGAAAAACATATGGTCCATATCTTTCGTTTCCTCCCCACATCTATTGCAATTGATATTCTTCGCCCCCAACAACCGAACTCTATGCCCTTTGGTGAGGATTCTGCCCAGCCTAAATAACCATAGAAAGGTCTTGATACGGATTGGAAGCTTGCTTCTCCAAATCATATGCATGTCCACGCCCAACTCCACCTCTATTTCTTCCTCCCCCTCCACAAAAAAAACAGGTATGCCTTCTTGACAGAAACTTTACCACCTCCCCATGTAAAATGATCTCTACCCCCCGACGGTCCGTCCAGTTGCGCCAGCTCCAGATGAAGTGCCATGAACTCCTCTGCCCTTTTTTTGAAAAGTCCGAGGAAAAAGTTGGAGACTAGGACCCCCGGTCCCATGCCCGTTGCACCAACTCTTCATTGTCCGCCACCAACTGCATCAACCTCGGGTATCGCTCCCCCAGCATGCCGTCCCCCGTCCAGTCGTCTCGCCAAAACCTCGCCAAAAATGAAAACCCAGCTCCGTTCCCGAGTGAGGGCCTCAACTTAATTGACAACTCCGGGATCACTTACGTAATGCCACTTCACAACACAGATGGAAGTCGACCAGTGGCAGCCTCCAACGACCTCGAAATTCCATAAATCTTCCTCATCAATCTGCATACCGGGTCCTCCGACTTACCCCATATACATATCACCCATTTGGCCATGAATGCCTTGTTCATCTCCCCCATACGCAGGACACCCAGGCCACCCTTATTCTTCGACAAGGTAATCCTACCCCAGCCCACCAGATGCATGACCCTCCTAGATTGGCTCTCGTCTGAATAGAAAAACCTCCTCATTAAAACCTCCATCCTCCGGCGCACCCCAGTGGGCAACATCCTCGTAGAGCAAAAGAAAACTGGAATGACCGAGAGAACGTGCTTCAAAAGAACTAGCTTCCCACCCCTTGACAACATTCTCGCCTTCCATCTCGCCATCTTCCCCTCCAACGTCACCAGTAACCCCTTCCAATCCCTCATCTTGGATCTCCCCTCACCAATGACAGACCCAAATACGTAATCCGTAGTGATGCCGCGGGGCACCAACTCTGCCAAAGTGCGCTCCACTTCCTGGTCAGAGAGACCAAAAGGAGCCACCTCAGACTTGGCCCTGTTCACCTGGAGCCCTGATAAGTCCCCAAAGATATCCATAATGCACGACACTCATCTATGTGGAGATAGACATCAGTTTACGTCATATAAACATGTTCCACCAGGGAGAACAGTTGTGATAGCTGATGGGACTTATTCCCCAATCACAGGATTGGGGGAGATCACGTTGACGCCTTCGATGCGTTTGCAGAGTGTGCTACATGCTCCAGATTTCTTTATGAATTTGCTTTCTATTAGTTAGATTACAAAGGATTTGCATTGCCGAGCTATTTTTGACCAATCGTCTCTTGTTTTTTAGGACATTCTTATGGGCAAAGTGATTGGGTGTGGCCGTGAGCAGGGTGGTTTTTATTGCCTGGTTCGGACTCCCTATGCAGGCGTATCTTCTCATTCGTCTGGATCAACCTCTCCATTCACTTGGCGCCTTCGATTTGATCATCTCCCTCTTCAGAAGACGTGTCATATGCTGTCACAGATTTCACCTAGTTCTTCCTTTCAGTGCAAGGTTTGTCAGTTGGGAAAGCATCATCGGTCTACCTTTCCCAGTTGTCAGAGTCAGAGAAGTAGCTCTTTTTTGAGTTATTTCATGTTGACATTTGGGGTCCGAGTCGTGTTCCTGATCACCAGGGACACATTTTATCTTTTGGCTGTGGACGATTTTTCACGATTGTCATGGGCGGTTCTTTTGAAAGATAAATCTGAAGTAGGGAATGTGATCAAAACCTTTATTACTGAAGTGCAGGATGTTTTCTTTACCTCTATGAAGTTTGTGCGAACTGATAATGCTTTAGAATTCTATACTCATGCTCTATCTCATTTTCTTTCATCTCGAGGGATTACTCGTCAAACATCTTGTCCTTACACCTTTCAGAAAAATGGTGATGCTGAGAGAAAGCATCGTCATCTTCTTGATGTTACTCGGACTCTTCTCATTCAGAGTCATGCACCACATTCGTTTTGGGGTGATGTAGTTCTCACAACATGCTATTTGGTGAATCTTATGCCATCATCTGTCTTGGGTGAGAAAATTCCTTTCTCCATAGCTTTCCCTGAGAAGGAGTTATTCTCACTCACTCGTCATGTATTTGGATCTGTTGCTTTTGTTCACCAGTTGATTCCTGGTCTTGACAAGCTCGCTCCTAGAGCTGTCAAATGTGTGTTTGTTGGGTACTCTAGGATTCAGAAGAGATACCAGTGTTATGACCCTTTGTGCAGAAAATACTATATTAGTGCTGATGTCACATTTTTTTAATCTCTGATGTACTTCTCTCCTACAGGTGACAGGTTGGCTTCATCGAACTTAGATGATGAGGTCTACATGCCACCTCCTCCTACGAGCTACTTGCCACCTCCTCTTGTGCCTGTTGTACCACCTCCCTCGCCACCTCCACCAGTACCACCACCTCCTCCAATCCCTCCTATTACTCAGTCACATGCGCCACTTGTTCCATCTTTACTTAAATTCTACACTCATCGGACTGTTTCTGCTCATGGTCATCGCCAATCATTCGCTGAGCCCCAGGTTTGTTTTGATAACATAGCTTGTACCGATGGATTTGGAGATATATCTGTACAGGAATCATTGTAGGAAAATAGCCCCTAGATGGAGGGCGTTCCCTCTGACCTGGATATTCCTATTGCAGTTCGAAAGTAGAAGCTGTCTTGTGCTTCCTATCCCCTTGCTTCTTAGGTCTCCTTTCATCGTCTAACATGATATTTTCAGAGATTTGCAGTGGCTCTATATGTCATGGAAATTCCACGTAATTATGAGGAGGCATTGAAGGATAGTCGCTGACGCTTGGCTATGGAGGAGGAAATGGCCACACTGCATTCACGTGGTACGTGGAGTCTTATTTCTGCTCCAGTTGATGCACGTCGCACCCGTTGTGGGATGAAAATGGGTTGCAACTGTCATTGTGGATCGCTATAAGCGAGACTTGTAGCACGTTGGTTCACCCAGACTGGGGTAGACTATCAGGATACTTTCTCTCCAGTAGCCAGGCATTCTACTCTACGTATTCTTCTTTCTGTTGCTGTGACACACGATTGTTCCATGTACTAGCTTGATGTAAAGAATGCCTTCCTCTATGGTGATCTACAGGAGGAGGTCTACATGCAGCAGCCACCTGGGTTTGCTGCTGAGGGGGAATGTCAGAAGGTTTGCAGGCTACACAAGGCTATTTATGGCCTTAAGCAGAGTCCTAGAGCATGGTTCCAGAAGCTCTCGGACATGATCGAGCAACAGGGGTTTGTGCGATTGACTGCCGACCACTCCTTGTTTATGCAGAAGGCCCCTATTGTCATTCTTGTGTACGTTGATGACATTATTGTTACAGGGAATGACAACCAGAGCATTCAGGGTACCAAGGACTTCCTACGTCAGCAGTTTGTAACCAAGGATCTTTGACATTTACGTTACTTCCTTGGGCTGGAGTTTGCCATGAACCAGCAAGGTCTTGTGATTACCCAGAGGAAGTATGTTACAGATCTTCTTTCAGATTGGCGTGGCAGATCGCAGACCTGCCACCACTCTTATTGATCCGAGCATGAAGCTATATGGGATGACACTGAGGAGGTCGATAAGAGGAGGTATAGGGAGCTTGTTGGCAAGCTACTATATGTGACTATTACCAAGCCTGACATATCCTTTGCTGTGAGCAAAGTGAATCAGTTTATGGAGCAGCCCAGAAAATCACATATGGATGCAATCCATATGATTCTGAGATACCTGAAGACTTCACATGGTAGAGACTTCTTTTCTATAGGGGGCCACACATCTTTCTCAGTTACAACATGTGCAGATGCAGATTATGCTGGATGTCCAAAGGATAGAAAGTCTACCTCGGGCTTTGCTATGTTTATAGGGAATTCCCTGGTTTCATGGAAGAGCAAGAAGCAGATTGTAGTCACCAGATCGAGTGCTGAGTAAAATACAGGGCTATGACGTAGGCTAACACAGAGATGATGTGGGTCAGATCTGTTCTTACTGACCTGACTATAGAGGTGCCTCTTCCCATACACCTCGAATGTGACGATCAAGCTGCTCTTTTCATTGCCAACAACCCCACATTCCATGAGAGAACGATACATATTGAGGTAGACCGCCATTATACTAGAGATATGATCCAGAAGGGTCTGATTTCTACGTCTCATGTTAGTTCAGGAGAGCAAACGATAGATATCTTTACCAAGGCAATACTCAGGGGGCCATTTCAGAAGTGTTCATCCAAGCTGAGCATGATTGACATCTATGCTTCATCTTCAGGGGGAGTATTGAGATATTTCTACATTCCTATGTATCTTTCCGGTTATTTTATTTCTTTATGTCTATCTTATGTAATTTACCCATAGGTTTCTCCTCAATATAAGAGAGCCTAGGGTTCAGGAATAAACATCTCTCTTATTTTTCCCAACAGATATCCTTAATATGTACTGCATACTCGAAGAGACTCAATGGCAAAAACTAGGCAAAAACTAGCCTTAATTGAACAAACTTTGATTAATGCAGAAAGTAAACACCAAAAAGCATATGCAGGTTTAACATGAAAACCATCTAGTGAAGAGGGAAAAACCTTGGGACTGGACAAATTTTGAGAACTCTCAAGAGGCTAGTGTTCCTCCTCTTTATTACTTTAAACTAGAGGGGTGGGGGATGAGTTCCGTGGATAGTCCCACGGTTAAACAGATCCTCATTCACAACTCGAAAATTTTTATTACTCAATTCGGCTGAAAACTTTCCGTGTGAAGTATGTTAGCTAGTATTAGTAACATTTATCCTTTCACTCGTGGGTGAGTGACATTTGTGTTGTCTTTTATTGCTCCCGTTATATCATCTTTTCTCACAGACAGTTCCATAATTCATTCTTTGCTAATATTTATGAGTGGATTGGGGTTACCGAATAGGTCAATTCTATACCTTCTTGACTATTATTTGGGTTTTACTTTGAAAACATGGCCTGGCACTGTGAATTGTCATACAAAATCATGAAATTTTCTTTCCATAATAATTCAGCTGAGTTGCTTACTATTCACCGAAAGTGCTCCCAGAGGCTCCGTAATAATTTTTTTTACAATTGTGAGCCGTATTTGTGATGCAGCATGTGGATGGTTGTGTATACTTTCTGATTGTCCATGTAATTATTTTTTTAAATATTCTATTTTTTTTCATGATTTTATGTTGAATCTTTACTCCCAACTCCATTATACATGGGTAGGATTATAATAAGAAACTGCTTCATTCTATTCAAGTGATTGGAATAAGAATTGCCAAATTGAACTCCTTCGTTTGTTGCTTTTCTAGTCTACTAAACAATTGATATTTTGCTTAACTCTAGCAGAAGTTAAAGGAACCATTTCCTCTGATATATTTTTATCTTGAAATTTCATCATTGTGTGATTGCAAATCCTCAGGCCGAAGATGGCATTGGACTGCCAGAGGAAGTTCTTAATGATTCGGATTTCGGAAAGGCTGCAAAGTTCTATTTCATATACATAAAATTTGATATTCTGTGGTCTCTCAACCTCCTTGCCTTGCTTGTTTTGAATTTTTTGGAGGTATTCTCTTAACACAATCTCAAGACTTTAGATCGGATATATTAGAAAGATGGTTTCCATTATTTAACAACCCATCCTTTTGATGTGGACAATGAGACAGTGCACCTTTGTTTACGAAATCCACGGTTTTCATATTCTCATTGGACAGTGGTTTGTTATAATACATACATTGTATCTCTACCCACTATATTAAAACCATTATATTAAAACCATGTAACAAAGACATTCGGATGTTTTGACTTTTCTCTAATGCTGAATTTTCAGAAACCACTGTGGTGCATTTCGTTGGGTAAAAGCACTTGTGAAGACAGGGAGTACTTTTTTCTCGGGCAACTACCTTACTTGACAAATATCCAGTCCTACATATATGAGGTTAGCCCGATCATGTTTTCTAACATTTCATTATCCTTATCTTGCATATATTTCTCAAAAGAGTACATGACATGTGAGATTTTATACAGCCCACCAACACAACCATATTAACTCTAACTAATATGGAACTGCCATACATGATTCCAGATAGGTCAAATTTCTCAGTTCTCTCAACAGTCCTCAAACTAGCGGATGGAATGCTTAGTGTGGACAATATAACAATCAACGCATACAAGCCAATATCATCTCTCAAAAACAATTTTCATACACTAAATCACATCTCGTGCTAATGATATGGGGAATCTGCAACTCATATACACAAACTAAGTGGACCTCTCCTTTTGTGACTGTTGGAGTAAATAAATTACTTGATTATTCATGAGACCCTGAGGCTCTCTTATATAGGAGAAAAGCTCTGGATAAATTGCATGGGAGGTATATAAAAAAATAAAATAAGAAATAACACCAAAGAGATATAACTATCTCAACACTCCCCCTCTAGCTGGAGCACATATGTTTGTCATGCTCAGGGCCTCTAGTAAGAGCTTTGGTGAATATATCAACAGTCTGATCTTTAGTAGAAACATGAGAGGTGGATATGAAATCCTTTCGGATCATGTCTTTGGTATAGTAGCAATCCACCTCTATATGCTTTGTACATTCATGGAATGCGTGATTATTTACAATAAAAAGTGCTGCCTGATTGTCATATAGAAACTGCATAGGAAGAGGTACATCAACTGCAAGATCAGTCAAAACCGACCTTACTCACATCATCTTTGTGCTTCCCTGAGCCATGACCCTGTATTCAGACTCTGCACTAAATCTAGCAACCACTGTATGCTTCTTACTTTTCCATGACACGAGTGAGCTGCCAACAAAAATAGCGAAACCAGAAGTAGATTTCTTGTCCCTAGGGCATCCTGCATAATCTGCGTCTGCACACGCTGTCACATCAAGAGAAGTGTCTCTGCTGAATATAAGACCAGTACCTGGTGAAGACTTCAAATATCTCAAAATCATATAGACAACATCCATGTGAATCTTTCTGGGCTGCTCCATGAACTGGTTTACCTTGCTCACAACAAATGATATATCTGGCCTGATCATGGTAGCACATATGAGCTTCCCAACCAGCTCCCTGTATATCCTCTTATGTATCTCTTCAGTATCATCATCATATAATCTCATACTTGGATCCGTAGTAGTAGTAGCAGGCTTGCATCCTGTCATACCTGTATCGAATAGAAGATCAGTAACAAACTTCCTCTGGGTCATCACAAGACCATGCTGGTTCCTGGCAAACTCTAATCCAAGGAAGTATCGAAGATTGCCAAGGTCCTTGGTCACAAATTGTTGACCTAGGAACTCCTTGGTTGCTTGAATGCCCTACTCATGACAATAATATCATCAACATAGACGAGAATATCAACAAGACCTCTCTGTGTCCTCTGAACAAAAAGCGAGTGATCCGAAGTGGACCGAGCAAACCCTTGATGGTCTATCAACTCTGAAAGCTTCTAGTACCAAGCTCTCGGACTCTGCTTCAGGCCGTAAATCGCCTTGTGGAGCCTACACACCTTCTGAGACACCCCCTAATATCAAACCCTGTTGGTTGCTGCATATAAACCTCTTCCTGTAGATCTCCATAAAGAAACACATTCTTTACATCAAGTTGGTAAAGTGGTCGGTCCTGTGAAATAACAACTGCTAGGAGAATGCGTAATATCGAGTGTCTAGCCACTGGAGAGAAGGTATCCTGATAATCCACCTCATGAGTCTTGGTGAATCCACGTGCTACAAGCCTTACCTTGTAGCGATCCGCACTGCCATCTACCTGCTGCTTCACCGTAAATATCCATTTGCAGCCCACAACAGATACACCTGGAGGGGAAGAAACAACATTCCAGGTACCACGAGACTGCAAAGCGGCCATTTCCTCCTCTATGGCAAGTCGCCAACTTCTATCATGTATGGCCTCTTGATATGTTTGTGGGATAATGATAGCTGACAGACCCATTACAAACCTCATGCACTCCTCCGAAAGATGGTCCAAGGAAACATGCACAGCTAGAAGATACATATTGCAACGTGGCTTCCTCAAGTTAATAAGTACATTGAGGTCTTCAACCTCTCTGTTCTTTGGTATCAGCTCCTCCTGTTTAGTATCTTGTGGATCAAGCATAACACCAATGCCATCAGTAGAAACAATGTGTTCACTACATACTTGGGTGTGTTGGATGATGGGAAGGTGCATGACCATGGGTGAGTAGAGGACCTGCGAATGTAAAGCCGAGGTAGGAACTGAGTCAGGGTAGACAGAAGTGGAGGAGGAGGTGGTGGAGGGGGTGGAGGTGACTGAGACTCAACATGAGGACTTATTGGTGGAGATACCAGAGATGGAGGAACAAAGATATCCTCACCAGAGTCAACATTAGATAACCTGTCACCTGTAGGAGAAAAATACATAATAGACTCAAAAAATGTGACATCAGCACTCACATAATATTTTCTCCCAACAGGATCAAAACATCTATACCCTTTTTGGTACGAGAATAACCAACGAACACACATTTGACAGTTATATGAGAGAGCTTGTCACGACCAGGAGTAAAATTGTGGACAAAAGCCACAGATCCAAAGATTCTAGAGGTAAGGGAGAATAAGTCTTCGGGAAACACAATCAAGAAAGGAGCTTTTTCTCCAAGGATTGTAGATGGCATGCGATTCACCAAGTAACATGCAGTAAAAACCGCATCACCCCAGAACGAATGAGGAGTTCGACTCTAAACCAAAAGAGTCCTCGTGACATCCAAAAGATGATATTGTTTGCGTTCAGCAACACCATTCTGCTGTGAAGTGTAAGCACATGAAGTCTGATGAACAACACCAATAGATCTAAGAAAGTTAGACAACTGTAAAGTAGAAAACTCCAAGGCATTATTAGTGCGAATAAATTTCACATTAGCATAAAAAATGTTCTTAATCTCAATAAGAAAAGATTTAATAACATGACCAGCTTCAGACTTATTCTTTAACAGGAAGACCCAAGATAATCTAGAGAAATCATCCACTACAACTATATAGAACCGATGTCCCTGATGATCAGGAACATGACTAGGACCCCAGATATCAAAGTGAACCAACTTAAATAAATGACTACCGTGACGACTTTGACGGCTCGGAAAAGAGGAACGATGGTGCTTCCCAAGCTGACACGCCTCACACTCCAAGGTAGTACAAGTAGAGATCTGTCGGAGGACATGACATAGCTTCTGTAGAGGAAGGTGTCCAAAGCAAAGGTGCCACTTGAAAGGAGAAACAGATCCAGAAGGGATAGTAGCAGCACCAACACATGGAGTCTAGACAAGTCTATAAAGTCCTCTTTGCTCACGGCCACATCCAATCACCCTGCCTGTGAGTATGTACTGAAACACAAGAGAAGAAGGATCAAATATGACACGACAATGTAAATCTTTTGTAATCTGGCTAATAGATAAAAGATTCATCTGAAATGCTGGAGCATGTAAGACATTCTGCAGACACATCGAGGGAATAGAACAATCTCCCCCTGTCCAACAATGGGTAGATGAACCTCATTGGCAATCACAACTGATTTACCAGGAGGGATAGACCTGTAAGAAGTAAATTGTGCTCGATCTCTGACGATTCCAGATTTTAGCCCTTTAAATATGTAGAATTATCACTTCTAATGTCATTGCAGTCGGGCTAAATTGAGACCATCAAAAACATTTAATCAATTTATCAATTAAATCAAACGGTCGATTTATTTTTTTACTTGGGCAAGTAGAATGTCGAACTCAGGGACCCTAGCCTCTTAAGTGATTATCTAGACTCTTATTACCTAAATCAAGCTTCAAATTAAAAATCCATAGGCCAATAAATGCACATGGACAGACATGATGCATAAAGAAACATGAAGATATGCAATTTTTGTTTGATTTTTAACATGCGATAAAATGCAAGGTTACAATGGTGCACAAATGCCCTAATTAGACAGAATATTTGAGCCATTTAAACATTAGTCAATTTCGAGCTCAAGTCATGAAGCAAGCTTATTGATTAATTCAGGTAAGGCATAAAAAGTACTACATAAGGGACACTTGGCTAATGCATCAAAGTTCATAGTGTCAAAACAGAGATCTAAGCATGCCATTAAGAAGATAATGAAACAAGCTTTGAAACATCACTGAAATCAACTGAAACGGAGCTCGGATGCTCAAGATATGCAAGAAAGAAATCAGGGGCATAAATGCAAGAAAACATGAAAATAAATAGCAAACAGGTCCCTGGGAGGACCAAAATGTAAACAAAATTTTACGCGAGGCCTTCCCTGTAAATTACCCACATGCACGAGGGTATATTTGCAATTTATTAAAACCCGCAAGGGTTTGGATGCAAATTACCCCAGACGCATGTGGTTTCCACGTGTTGGCAAGACCTATTTGCAATATGGAGAAGCCAGCGGGGTATCCCTGCAAATTTCCCAGCCCGTCACGTGACCGGGTGATAACTAGGATTTTGTCGAGGGTCGTATTAATCCACAAGGCGAATCAATAGTCGATACGTTGATCGCTCAATAAATCCCGATTATTCAGCAATTAACCCACAATAGAAATAATTCAATTCATGACAAAAACGTGGAATTAAAATTTATTTTCTCAACCATAAAATGCATAGCAGGTAAGCATGTAGAGGTCAAACCACAGAGAGCAAAATGGTAGCCTAAGATTATTTATGTATGACCGAGTCATTCATTTGTATAGGTCTTTTTATGGATTTTTAATTTTATATATTTTTTAATTTTATTTTTGTTTTTATAATTTTGTATTTTCTTTTTATATTTTTTTCAATTTTTATATTTATTTTTGATTTAAATGTAATATATATATGTTTATGTATAAATACAATATAAGGTATATATAGATACCATATAGATAAAAACATGTAAAAATAAATAAAATACGGTAAATATAATGTTTTTATGATTTTCATATTTTTCTAATTTTTTTTATTATTTTTCTGGATTTTTGCTAAATTTTACGTATTTTTAAAGTAAAAAATAGCCCAACTAAGGGATAAATAAAATACCTGAAATTGATTTGGATGTTAAAAATAATAAATAATGCCCAAAATTATCCAAATCAATTTTAATATATAAATAATAATATATAGATAATTATAAAACAAAAAAATATATTTTTGGTATTTTTGTAGAATTTTTATATTTTTTGTTGGATTTTGGAGGTTTCTGATTTTTATCATTTTCTTTTTCTATTTTTAGGGGTTTTTATTTTCTGGACTCAATAAATGTTAAAATGTAGTATATATAATTTTTTTTGAAATTTTTCAAAATGTTTTTATATTTTCTGGTATTTTATAAATTAGACAGGGATTATTTAGGCTCCTTTTCATTTTTAGTAAATGGATAAAATAAAAAAAATGCCAATTAAAAATATGAGCGTGAAAGTGTATGACATGAATCATCTAATTCTATGTTTTTTGGATTTTTAGGAGCACATTAGCTATTTTAATAAATAGACAAATAACACAAAAATACATGTCCTAGTAAGGGCATTTTTGCAAATAAAATAAAGTGAAGGGGTCTCTGTGCAAAAGCACCAAAAATATATAACGTTTATTTAATTTTTAATGACTAATTTACAATTACAAAACTCGCCAGGGCGTCTGTGCAACTTTACCATCACGTGGGACAACACGTGACTCACGCTGGGAGGGGCTTAAATGCAAATACAAGAAAGTTTGGGGGACCTCCAAGCAATTTTCACAAAAATATATAACGTATAATTCAATTTATTGGACCAAATAATAAATACAAAAACTAATTGGGGCTTACATGTAATTTTGCCACCTCACGTGAGACGGCATGTGAGGTGACGTGGAGTGGACCTAAATGTAATTACAAAAATCTCAGGGTCCTTTATACAAAATTTTCACTTTATTTAGTACGTTAGATTTTATTTACAGGACTAAACAATAAATACAAAAATGCGGGGATAGGTTTTGCAATTTCCCCCATTAAAGGCACGGTTGGACGGCTAGATTTTCTTCACTTGAACACGTGTCGCCCGCACAACGGTGGATGACGCTTCGTCTGCGGATAGCCAAGATTATACCGCGGATCGCGATCGGACGGTGAAGACGTGGCGACATCTAACGGCTCTGATCTGACCTGGGCCGCCCTTCTTGATCCAACGGTGGAGCGGCTACGACGACGAACAGGGAGGAAGGTCCGCCTGGGCGAACTTCCTCTGGTGATATCTGGCTCCTCCGGCGGTCTTTGCTGCTCCAAGGGGCGTAGATAGATTCACGTCGAGGTCCCCTACCGGCTGGTGGCTTCAATATGGTCAGAGGCACACTTGAGCACCCCCACAAGGTCGGGGCAGAAGAGATTTCCCAGGTGCCTCCGGCGAGGTGTGATTTCGCCCCCCGGTTCTTCTTTGGCGCTTGGGACCTGCAGAAATGGACTCATGGGTCGAGGGCAAAGTGCCTCGACCCGGTTGGGTGCGAAATGAGGTGAAGGATGAGGTGGGCGATGCTCTCCGGCGGACGACGGAGCTTGGAGAGCAGATGTCCAGATCCACGAGGGTCCTGGGGGAGCGAAGGAGCGAAACGTGATCAGGAGGTGATGACGATGAAGATGGAAGCAGATAAAGCGACGGAGCGGCGATGTTGACGCGTGGAGGAGCTCGCCGGAGCTCAACTCCGACGAAGTACAGGATTACGATTAAGGCGAATTGACTTAGCTAAATCCTAGACTAACGAAAGAAAATTAAACCTACGACTAAGGGAAGTAAAATAAATGAGAAATGAATAGCTCTTATACCTGGGGAGTGCCCAGGGAGTAGGGTGGTCGGAGAACCATCGTGGGTGCACCTCCGTGCTCTTGGAGCTCGGCCTGGCCGCAAGTTGACTTCCCATGTCACGAGAAGACTATTTGGATCCAAGACGAGGCTTCCTAAATTCGAGATGGTGACTAAATTTGAAGAAGGAGGCGGAAGAGCTTATTTATAGACCTTATTGAGTACCCTTATTAACTGGGGAAAAACGAAGATTTGGGCGTTTGTACACGTGATTAGATATCATGGCGTGTATGAATAATGATCAATGATCATTTCGTGTGAAGGGAGCTACGTTGATTGATGGATAGATCATCTGTTAAAAATAAATGAAAACGCGAGGGCAGACATGCTGCGTCCTATCAGATAGCTGGGGGTTAAGTTGACCAAGGTCAACCAACGGAGGGACCCGATTGGTCCACGTTGGACGCTAAACGACAAAACATGGGGTTTTATTAAAGAATAATTAATTAAAAATAGTAAATAATTTTATTAATTTTTGTGTATAAAATAAAAAATACTTATTATTTTATGTAGTATTTTATTATGATTTTTATTTATTTTTTTGGCTTCATTTATTAGTAGTTAATTTTTAATAGTGTATTTATAGGCATATTCATCTATGTTTTGTATTTTTTTATTTTTATTTTGTATATTTTATTTTATTATTTTATCTTTATATTTTATATATTTACAACTTATTTTTGTGAGTATAAATAAATTTTTATTATATTTTTATGTTGTTATTTGTACACTTAAGTAAATAAGTATGTACATTCTATAGGTTTATTTATAGGTATTTTACCTATGTATTATATACATCTTTTTATTTTTAATGTATTTTGTTTAGTTTTATTTTGATTTTGCATTTTTAATAGAATGTATATAACATTTACAATATTATGAAAATATAAAGAATAAAATTCCCTTTAATATATATATATATAACATAGGTATTTTGTCTATGTATTCTTATAGACTTATTTTAATTTACATTTTCTTTTTGGTTTTATTTTAATTTTAATATGCACATATATTGTGCATAATATTTACAAAATTGTAAAAATATAAATTTGTAAAAATAATGAAGGATGAGTAAAATGAGTATTTTAATCGATATAATATACAACGAGGGTCAAAAACCTAACTTTCACACAGTAACTTCAAAAAAATATAAAACCACCACCATTAAATAGTTTATAAAAAATTATATACAATTAGAGGTGTTTTTGCTATATTTTGAGTTTTTATTTGAAAGATATGGGTCTGTGAAGTTGGGTTTCTGGCTTTTTATTTTTTGTATAAAATGAACACTGTATTATTTTTGTACAAAATCGATTTTTTGTTTTTATTTACATTATTATGTACAACTTTTATGTTCAAAGTTTTTTTATTTGATGAATAAATAGTAAGGAATAAAATGAGAGTTAAAAATGCATAAATAATGAATAAAAGAATGGATTTTTGTTGTCTTTTTGGCCCTTCCCCCTACTTTATTCTTTATCGACCAACTCAATTCTTGACTTGGTCTCGGGGTTCAGGGTCATAAAATATTTTCAATATTTTATTCCTTTTTCTTTTCTTCTCTTTATTATATAATTTTGGCATTAATAACAGTATTATTTACACAATAAATGTAATAAATGATGCATGCTATTTTGTATAAATTAATTCTATTTACATGCATTAGGTAGGGGTTTTAAGGCCAAAATGATAGAATAAAGGTGATGAAATGGATATTCATCACCCCCCTATACTTGCCTTTGCTAGTCCCTAGCAAACACTTATGCGATAAGTACAAAAAGAATAAAGAAGAGAAGAAAAAGAAAGAATAGATAGAATTGCTTTCAGTTGTTAGACTCGTCTTTATAAATCGAAGTTTGGGGCTCATGTTAGACCTTGATGTGAGAATGTGTGTGGAACCTGATTGGGAACCAAATTTAAAAGAGAACAACCTTCGAGAGACACAGAACTCGGTTCAAATTACCTCAATAGCCAGATCAGAACTAGCCTACATCATACGCAATCCCTTATGACTATGAAGCTAACTTATACGGTGTAAGTGATAGTTTCTCTCCCCAACTGAAATGACAAAGGAACTGACTTATCCAGAATGACAACCCAATGATTCCCCAATCCAGCACTCTGTCCTCGTGGAGCGGGGTATTCCCTTCTAAGTTCATGTGGCATCCAACCCAAGAGGAGGAGGTGAAGAAAAGAATGGACGGTAGCCAGTGTAGCTACCTATCCTGGGATGCATTACCAGTGTAGTCAAGTCATCCAGCTGCAGGCTCACATGGTATAACTTTGATGCTTAAGCTTGCTTATTTTCTGTACAACATATATACATACTCCGACAGGCATTTAATTTTTATTTTCAGGGCTATCTATTTTTTTTGAGTTTTTTTTGAAATACTATTTACAGCAGCATTTACGTAAGGAGTTTTTCCTCTTGAGCCAGAAGACCATCCCTCTTTTGAAGCTTTATTGCAACCCACACTCTCCTGTCATTCGACTTCATGGCAACTGGACCAGGTTGGGGTGCACTTCCCTCCCTAGACGAGGAGGAATGTTTCCACTCGTCTGCGTCTCAAATCGGAAAATCCCTTTCCCTCACTACTCCAACTGAGTTGAGCCAAGTAAAAGGTGCAAGGGTCCAAGTTAGGTCACGACCGACAAGAGTCATGCGTGCGTCTCGAAAAGTTCTAGTTAGTCAGTTGAGATGACTTGAACCCAACCCCGAGTCTCAAAGAATTAAGTCCTATTGGACCTGAAGTACCTTAAACCTAGTTCCCTTAAGGTTCCAGTGCAGTTAGGTGTAGTAAGGTCCGACCAAGCTCCAATCTTTGACTTTATTGGACTAGTTCAATCATCAAGCTCAATCAAAAGATTATGAATGCTATGCAAATGCTATGTACCATGCAGAAAGAATGATGCAATTTTTCAAGGGATTTGCAAACAAGGATTTTTACACAAAGAATTTTTGCAAGTAAAAAGATTTTTTGCACACACAAAGTAAAATATATACAACTATTTACACGAGCATGCTCATTTTCATTAAAAACTGTAAAAAATTTATAGGTTTTAATAAGTTATTTTATAGGTGTGTATATAACTGGTAAAGAAATGTAATTTTATTGTATTTTTTTATTTTTAATTATATACACATTTTATTGATGCATTGAGTCAAATTTATTTGAAATCAATTTGGAAAACTATAATACAAAATAATTTTTGCAAATATCTACAAATATTTGAAAGCCTTTTTGCAAAAATTTTTCACACAACATATATATATATTTTTCAAAATATTTTTATGAACATTTTCAAAATAATTTGCAAATCGGGTTTTCAAAACTTTTATTTCATACAAAGGAAAGAGTTTTTGCAAATCAAAATATTTTTACAAAGGTTGAAAATAGTTCACAAAAAGTTTTCCAAACAGGTCACATCATTTTTCAAATCATTTTGCAAAAATATTTTTAACCTGATTTATTAATCAGTATATACAAGAAGGATGGGTATATACAAAATATTTTTGGTATTTTTTAGTTTTGCAGATGTTTTTGTGATTTTGAAAATGGGTAAATATCTTTACAAGGAGATATATCTTATATATAAAAGGGTTTTGGTTCTTAAAAGATTTACAGCGGATGATTGCTCATTTTTATACATTTATAAAGACTTTTGAGTGTGGTGTGTATACTCCTCAAACTTATTTGAAAATCATTTTTCAATATTTGTGAAGACTATAGTCCAACATAATTTTCACAAATGGTTTTTACAAACATTTACATATATTTGAAAATCATTTTGCAAAGGTTTTTCAAACAGTATATATAGATTTTTCATAATATTTTTGCAACCATTTTTCCAACCATTTGCAAATCACTTTTCAAACATTTTTATTTCACACAAAGAAAATAAGTTTTTGCAAACAAAAATATTTACAAAGGTTGAACACTTTTAACAAAATATTTTCCAAACAGCTTTCAAAAGATTTTTCAAAAAGCGTTTCAAACTATTTTTCAAACATTTTGCAATAGTATTTCTGCGTGATTTATTAATCAGAATGTACAAAAAGAGTTTGAGGAGCTATAAACATCCTTTATTAGAATATTGTGATGAATTCAACATTATTTTTAAAATACAAAAGTACGAGTTATGGCTTAAATTATATACATAGTATATACGACCCCCTATACTTAGCTCGAGCTATGTCCTCATAGATCAAAGAGAAAAAGAGAAAACATAACTCGGACTGGGTATAGAAAAGTCTAAAGAATGAAGGAATGAGGAGATAAATAAATGAACAGGAAGTTGACCGTCAATCCTAAGTATAACAGACTGTATACAAGGCAGGGATGGTCAAGGGTGAGAATGAACAGATCGTACTCAGAATGTCTCCCCTTATACTTTGGGTAAGATATCCCTCAGTATAGACAGGAAGAGGAGACAATGGAGAGGATCCTAGAATGAAAGGACTCGGGGTGCTCACCTCCTATACTTAGGACAAAGTACGTCCTAAATATAGAAGACTGACAACAAGGGGTGGCACCTTTTTGGTAGAAAATGAAAATAGAAATGGAAAAGAAGAAAAGAAGAGAAGATCAGAGGAAAAGTTTTTGAGGTGCATTTTCTGAATCTTTTGATGCTGCCAGTGTTGTAGATGTATCTTCAGAGCGTAGTACCTGGATTGAGTCGACAACAACCAAGAAAGTATCGTGCTCAAGGTAAGGCTTCAATAACTGACCGTTGACGACGAATGGAGGTGCGTCAGGAGACAATTCTGATATGGCAATACTTCCATTGTCACGCACTTCACGAACTTGGAATGGCCCTGTCCATTTGCTTTTTAATTTGCCTGGGAGAATCTTTAACTTTGCATCAAATAACCACACTTTGTATCCATCTTCGAAGGTCTTTCATCTGATATGCCGGTCATGCCAGCGTTTCACCTTCTCCTTGTACATCAATATGTTATTGTATGCATAGTCTCAGAATTCCAGGAGTCTGTTCAGATCAATTTTTCTTTTCTGATCACTTTTCTGTGAGTTCAAATTGCACAGATTGATTACCCATAAGGATTTGTGAATTAGTTCCACGAGCAGATGACATGGCTTTCCGTATACAAGACGGTACGACGACATACCCAAAGGAGACTTGTAAGCGGTTCGGTATGCCCACAGGACGGAGTCCAAGAGTTGGGACCAATTCTTTCTGTCTGGCCTCACAAGGTTCTGCAGGATCGTCTTGATTTCTCTGTTCGATAGTTTGGCCATGCCATTGGTCTGCGGATGGTAAGGAGATGCGACTCGATGCTCGATGCCGTATTCCTTCGTTATTTCCTGACTTCTTTGTTAATGAAGTGGCTACCCCCGTCTGATATGAAAATCTTCGTAATCCCGAACCGTGAAATGATATTTTCTTTCATAAATCGACAAATCGTGCGGCTGTCAGCGGCTCGAGCGGGGATAACTTCAACCCAGCGACTCACATAGTCAATGGTGAGAAAGATGTGCTCATATCCCTGACTGTTAGGGAGAGGCCCCATGAAATCGATGCTCCAAGAATCGAACACGTCTGCGATCTGAATGATTTTTAGGGGGCATTGAGTCCTTCGCTGTGAGCGTGCCTTTCAATTTCTGATAGTCAGTGTATCATTTGACGAAAGCTGCTGCATCCTTAAATAGTGTGGGCCACCAGAAGCCACACTGAAGTACTTTTGCTGCCGTTCTGTCTCCAGAGCGGTGTCCACCACATTCGAGCAAGTGACAATGCTCGAGGACTCTATGATGCTCCTTCTGAGGGATACAGCTGCGCCAAATCCAATCTGCTCCTTCCCTGAATAAGAGAGGATCTTCCCATTGGTAGAAATGGATTGCCGATAATAATTCGTCCTTTTGAATCTTCATTCAATCCGACGGTACTACCCCCGAAACGAGGTAGTTGACAATATCAGCATACCAAGGGAGTGAATCCACGGCCAAAATCGACTCGTTAGGAAAGGTCTCTGTGATGGGTGTACTGCTCAACGGAGGCTCTTGCTACTCAATTCTGGAGAGATGATCTGCTACGACATTCTGAACCCCAGGCTTGTCCTTGATTTCCAAATCGAATTCCTGGAGGAGAAGGATCCATCTAATTAGTCTGAGCTTGGCATCCTTTTTCTGCTGTAAATATAGGATAGCAGAGTGGTATGTGAAAATGGTGACTTTTGATCCAAACAAATAAGATCTGAATTTTTGCAAGGCGAATACCACAACCAGCAACTCTTTCTCTGTCACAGTATAATTTCTTTGAGCTTCATCTAATGTTTTGCTGGCGTAATGAATGACATAGGGCACCTTTTCTTTTTTCTGTCCTATAGCAGCCCCAACTGTAAAGTCTGACGCGTCCGTCATGATCTCGAAAGGGAGAAACCAATCCGGCGGCTATAGGACTGGAACTTGAGTGATAAGCTCCTTCAGCTGATTGAACGAAAGGAGAACCCGCTGATAAACATTAAATTCGGTCTCCTTGCATAAAAGTTCTGTAAGAGGTCGGGAAATGCGACTGAAATCACGGATGAACCTCTGTAAAATAAAATCCCACATTCCCCAGGAATGACCTCACATTCCTTACTGTCTGAGGTAGCTTAAGATTGGCATTCACATTTACCTTTACCGGGTCGACTTCCATGCCGCTTTTGGAAACGACGTGACCTAGCACAATTCCCTCTATGACCATGAAGTGACTCTTTTCCCATGATAGCACTAGATTGACTTCACGCCATTTCTGAAGTACTCTGTCCAGGTGCTCAAGACAAGAATTGAAACTGTCACCATAGATGGAGAAGTCATCCATAAACACCTCAAGAAAACTGCCTAGTATCTCGGCGAAGACCGCAAGCATGCATCTCTAGAATGTCGCTGGTGCGTTACACAATCCAAAGAGCATTCTTCTGAAAGCATGCCGAACGAGCAAGTGAAGGTAGTCTTCTCTTGGTCCTCAGGGACGATTGCTACTTGGTTGTATCCGGAGTACCCATCCAGAAAGCAGAAGAACTCCTTGTCGGCTAGTCTTTCCAAAACATGATCAATGAATGGCAAGGGGAAGTAATCCTTCTTTGTTGCTGCATTAAGACGACGGTAATCAACACTTACACACCAGGATGTCGGTACCCGAGTAGATATCTCCTCTCCTCTTCTATGTGTAACCACAATAAGCCCCGACTTCTTTGGAACTACGTGCAAGGGGCTCACCTATTTTGAGTCGGAGATGGGGTAAATGAAGCATGCGTCACACCATTTCATGATTTCTTTCATGACGACGTCCCGGAGATTTGGATTCAGTGTTCTTTGGAATTCACGGGACGGCTTGGCATCTTCTTCCAAGTAAATATGGTGTGAACACAATACAGGATTTATCCCGCGGAAATCTGATACATGCCAACCAAGTGCCTTGCGGTTCTTTTCTAAAACCTCGAGGAGTTAAGATTATTGCTTCGGAGTCAGCCTGCTGCTGATGATGACCGGGTACATGTTTTCTTCACCCTCAAGGAATGCATACTTCAGGCCTGCTGGAAGTGGCTTGAGTTCAGGTTCCGATCTGACCAAATTGTTAGTCACTTTGGAGATTGTACTGGTGGTAAGATGTGCTGCTTGCACTTTGGTCGAGCTATTGCCCTCAGTACTTTGTTGAGATTCTGGTAATGTGCTGAATAGTTCTGCACTAGGCTCATCGTGTTCAGGCTGGAGTGAATCATTGGGGTCAAAAAGGTGCATCAACACATTGGATTCTGTCTCCTAAATATCATCGGAGCATGTATCGACTGTGCTTTCCAAGTCCTCCTCTAAAGATGATTTCTTGGGTCCATGGATCGTCCAAAAAGAGTGGTGTATCTCTGATTTCCGCAATGAAGTCACAATCTGTTTCTGTTACTGCACAGCCTTCATCAGTCTGACCTTTGGCTCGCTGATTATGTCTATAGTGATTCTCTTGCTGCCTGAGCTGAATGTAATCTTGCCAGACCCATAGTCAACCACGGCTTCTTAGGTGCGCAGGAATGACCGGCCAAGGATGATAGGGGTCTGGAGTAAGGGTGCGGGAGAGTCCATATCAAGGATGATAGAGGAATCTCAACAGTCAAGTTATTAATGATATCCACAACTCCAGGATCAGATAATGCACTTTTTCTTTTTGCAATTTTTTTGGAATTTCTTATTGCATCAGGAAAAGGAATATGTACATTGTTGGAATCTGAAACAGAGTTTTTGTTTACAATAAAATCATCGTCCACAAAATATTGTACATCCGGATTACAAAAAAGAGTACAATATGTAAGCTGAGATGCTGGTACTGGTGGACGGGCAAAAAGTGGGGCCTCCGGTTCGTCGGCTGGCGTGGGATCGATTGCAGCTGGCGATTTCTCCAAGGTTGGCGCGGCTTCACTTCGGTGACGATCTTCTTTTTGTTGTTTTTGTTTTGCTGATTTTTTTATTCTTTTTGTTGATGCAAATGGTGATGAGTGGCAACTGGAATGGCTCCTCCTTCTTCTTCCTCACCCGTCCCTATAGCTGGCACGGTTAATGCAGAAGATGCCGATTCACCTGAAGCTTTATTGTCCCCCTTGCTGATGGCAGGCGGAGGCAAGGCCCTACTGCTCCTGAGAGTGACAATACTAGATAAAACAATAGTACAATCATCTGACTCTACAGGCATAGATGGGACATCACATTCTACCTGGTCCTTCTTTTTGAAACTGTTGGGGCTAGCTTCGACCTACGTTGGAATGGTAGTTTTAGTGGCGGTCAGGTCATCCAACTTCCTTGTCATGTTTGCTAGGCCTTTGACGAGTGGGCCAAGCAATTCAAGGTCGGGTTCACGGGATTTGCCTTAGAAGATTCAGCGTGCAGACCACGTTGTTGCTGCGGGTGCGGGAGCTGAGGCAACGACTACTGGTGGTGCTGCGGTAGTGGAGGAAGCTGAAACTGATTGTAGGAGGGAAGAGGGTACTGCTGATACTGCTGAGGTAGGGCAGCCGCATACTGGTGGTATGGCGGTGGCTGTCGGTACTGCAGCTGCTGATAGTGCTGATTCTGCCTCCATTGGTTGGCATACTGGGGAGGCTGGTGATACTGTGGCGGCGGCTGCGAGGACTGCCCAAAACGACCACCCTGTGGTTGGTGGTACTGCATGTTGGCTTGCTGTTGGCCCTATGGGTATCCGATAGGACGAGCCAACTGCACATCATTGCTCCATACTCCATTTACTTCTTGGATCAAGGGTGGTGGTGGGAATGCTGGATCTGATGTTTGGAGGAAATCTGGCTGGTAGACAACCATCTGCTGCTGCGGCTGGCCCTGTTCGGGTGTCTGCACGTAATACACGTGCTGGACTGCCGGTGGCTGCTGGCTCGGCTGAGACTGATGTGGCGATGATGGATCGTCCTTCTTCTCAGCTGGAGCATCTAGAGATGGTGTTGCCGACTGGACAGAGTTGATGGTCCCCACCAACAGTTCCAACTGCTTGGTGATCTGGTCCAGCTTGTCGAGATTCTACGTCCTCTTCTCGATCACAGCAAGCTTCTCGAGGTCATGTGATCGCTTTTCAATTATATTAACCTTCGAGAGATGGCCCTCGATGATGCTAAGGTTGGAGCTCTTATCTCTCTCCGCCTCACGAGACGCTGCCATGTATACTTGCTTCTGGAGGATCTGGGTTGCTTCTGATATGTTTTGGAGAAGAGAGGGCACCCTCTCCTTCAGCCATTTCCTTAAAGATCTGCCATACGACATCTTCATCCTTATTAAAGTATGAACCCGCACAGCGCGTCAACGAGTCTTTGGCTTTCTACGTTCAGGCCTCTGAAGAAATGTTGGACCAAGCTGGTCCTTGGAATCTAATGATGGGGACATTTCTCCTGCAAATATGTGACTCTCGCAGGCTTCCTGGATACTCTCATGTGCACCCTGAGAGAAATTGCTGATTCGGGCTCGCATCTGATTGAGCCGACCGAGAGGGTAGAACTTGTGTAAGAATGCGGACTTCAACTCCTCCCAAGTCGTCACAACCTTCCCTATATGGTTGACCCAGTAGAGGGCCTTGTCCTGTAGACTGAACGGGAATGCCATAATCTTCACAATGTCCAGATGGACATTGAGGTAATGAGTAGTTACGGCAGATGCGTGAAAACTGCTGGAGATGAATACACGGCTCTTCACTGAAGTTCCCGTGGAAGGAAGGGAGAAGAACGAGGAACCGAGGCTTTAGCTCAAAGTGAGCGTGCACCGGTGGTATGCGGATCCACTTGGCCATCTGGTCGTCTCCGTGGTTGTAGGTCTCTTTCAGCGTCGGTTTCGACCTTCCTTATTCAGGCTCTTCCTCATCTGGATTATCACGGGGTCCACCACCTCCCCCTCTTTGTCTGCCTCCTCCTTCAGGTCTGTTCATGACATGCTTCAACATTTCCTGTAATGCAGTCTGTGCTAGGGCTTGCTCTGTCAGTTGCTGCTGGATAGCTTGGATAGATGCCAACAACTGTGCATTGACCTGATTCTGATCAGACATCTGTCCTTGTTGTGGCTGAGGGGGCTGCTGACCTTGCCCTTTCCTTGAGGCATCTCAGGGTCTGAATCTGAGGAGATGAATTCTGGATTGGGATCCATGTCTTGGTTTGTCTTTTATCTGCAAGATGAGAGAATCCCAATCAGACCACTTGCAATTGAATCCCTGCTGCCATGATGAATCTGAAATTAAGGTCAACTCCAGAGTGTTGTGAATGAAAAATGATATGGACTGTAATCGACTTCCATTCACAACTGCGAAGGTGGGACAAGAGTGGTTGCGGTTTATTGGGTGGTCAAGAGAAGGGTAGAAAACAAGGAGTCTGGAGATCGACCCGCAAGGTTCGGATCGGATTCTCGAGAATCGCCTAGAATTATTGGTGAGGTTGAGTCCATGGAATCGATGTAGGTGTCGGCAGGATCCCGACTAAACCATCCATGGATCGCCTTCGCGAAGCAAGAGGGGAGTAGATGAAGGAAGAAAGATACGATGGTAAACGAGGAATAGGAATTCTAATGCGGGACTTTCGCCCGGGGTTCTGACTTGAGAAGATGAGAATCATATCTTGAATAATAAAAAACCCTACTCTTTTTTCTGGGCAACAAGGGTCTGTAAAGACATGTGGACTGCCTATCTGCTTTTCTTCCACGTAGGCCTCCGATCCAAGGGTAATATATAGTGGGGCTCAAACCGAGCAGGGGTCAAAGGGAGAAATACATGACAAAATTTGTGCAAGCGCGCGGGACTTGATTCTTGAACCTTAATCTAGATCCATACAAACACAATACAAAATTGGGTTCACCAACTCACGCCATGTGAAACCGTGAATGTTCGGCTACTTATTATCTTTTCAGTTTTAGAGTTGTTATTTCAGGCATATCTTATAACAAGTCCTTATCACGTTAACCCTATAGGAGAGAGTACTGCCAAAAAAGTATTCCGTACTTGTCCTCCTCCTTTGTAACCTGTAGTCTGCACTTTTTGAGATCCTTGTAACCCTTCCTGGATCCCTACTCAGCCAAAGTAGAGAGAGGAAGCCGATACACGAAACCAATACTTCGGTTCTCGCTCGGAACATAATCATCCGTGAGCATGCAAGAACCTACTCGGACGCAAACCGATTAGACAGACACCCCCGTGAAGGTGTGGCCTATGCTCAGTACTTCAGACCACGTCGATGTTCCACACAAGGCGGGAACACCATCGTTGACAAGACCCTACTCGGTCACGTACGATAGAAACACCATTACTTCAGAAACCCAGGTGATACACAAGGCAGTTACAGATTGGGATTTGGGCTCTATTCCTTATGGGACGTGCCTCGCTCATGGGAGGGGTTTTGGTTCCCTCCGAAGGTACCTGAAGACAATGAGGGCTTTATGAGCTCAGAACAATGATAGTCCATTACGGATTTTAATTAAGGTTGAAGTTTATTTAGCAGTCCCCTTGTTTAATTTTTGGGTTTTCACTTTTTTTGAGTCTGTTTTGATACAAGCGCCTAACGTTTTTGTAGATTTCCATTTAATTCCTAGGTGCTCAAAATCAGAGGGAAATAGCAGAAAAGCCATGCAAGTTGATTCAATGATGGAAATCTCACCATTGAACCTAATGATGCATGCTGAGTTGGAAAACTTACAGTGCTCCCAGCTCTCTTCATGTGGTATGCAAAACCGAATTTTTAAACCTATCTAAATGGCGGTGTACAATCGACAAAATCGCCCTAAATAGTAGCTGCTATTAATCGTGAAGAACCAATTGTTAGTTATTCAGAAATGAGACCAAGCTCCGGTCTCTGATGCCGATCGGTGCCCGTCACAACGGGTCCTGCACACACTGTATACGACCTCTAGCGGCACGCGGCCTCAGATTTGAATTACGAACATTATTAATTTGACTAGATCCATTCGTAAGAGGCTATAGGAATATGCATTCTTATTAAGGTGTGGACCTATTTATCGAGTCAAGCAACATAAATCTAGGGGCTTTATGCACACAAAACAAAGTAAAATAAGGCGAAAAGCTCAAAATAGCGGAAAACAAAATAACAGAAGGCGAGAAAATGCGGAAAACTGTGACGAGGCACCCAGGTGCACAGACACCCGGGCACTGGACCTCGTTGTGAAGTAGAGTCCAAGTTATATTACATGCTAAAAATGTCTCTCTCTCACCATAAATTACATGAATAGATATTTAAATTAAATCTAAGCTAATTTACTCTTTTTTCTTCCTTGGTGCTCTTTCCAGCTGGTCACAATGAGAAGACCTGCCTCCTCCATGCTTAGCTGCATCAGCCTCCTAAGAAGCTGTCCTCGCGTGGCGGGCCCTCGCAACAAAGTCGCAAAAAGATGGCATTAACATATATAATCAAATAATCAAATCAATGAATATTTACAAAAGCAATGAATATTTACAACAATAATCAAAGAATTAATTGCATATAAATTAATGAATATTTACAACAATGAATCAACAAATTAGATAAATGACTATACAAAAATGACTAGTGAAAATATGCTACGCTCATAGCTCCCCGACAACGGCGCCATCTGATAACTAGGATTTTGTCGAGGGTCGTATTAATCCACAAGGCGGATCAATAGTCGATGCGTTGATCGCTCAATAAATCCAGGCTGTTCAGCAATTAACCCACAATAGAAATAATTCAATTCATGGTAAAAATGTGGAATTAAAATTTATTTTCTCTATCATAAAATGCATAGCCGGCAAGCATGTAGAGGTCGAACCACAGGAGCAAAATGGTAGCCTAAGATTATTTATATATGACCGAGTCATTCATTTGTATAGGTCTTTTTGTGGGTTTTTAGTTTTATATATTTTTTAAATTTATTTTTGGTTTTATAATTTTCATAAAATTTTCTTTTTATTTTTTTTTTCAATTTTTATATTTCCTTTTGATTTAAATATAATATATATATTTATATATAAATACAATATAAGGTATATATAGATACCATATAGATAAAAACATGTAAAAATAAATAAAATACGGTAAATATAATGTTTTTATGATTTTCATATTTTTCTAATTTTTGTGATTTTTCTGGAACTTTTGCTAATTTTTATGTATTTTTAAAGTAAAAAATAGACCAACTAAGGGATAAATAAAATACCTGAAATTGATTTGGATGTTAAAAATAATAAATAATTCCTAAAATTATCCAAATCAATTTTAATATATAAATAATAATATATAGATAATTATCAAACAGAAAAAACATATTTTTGCTATTTTTGTAGAATTGTTATATTTTTTTGTTGGATTTTGGAGCTTTCTGATTTTTATCATTTTCTTTTTCTTTTTTTAGGGATTTTTATTTTCTAGACTCAATAAATGCTAAAATATACTATATATATATTTGGAATTTTTCAAAATATTTTTATATTTTTTTGGTATTTTATAAATTAGAAATGGATTATTTATGCTCCTTTTCATTTTTATTAAATGGATAAAATGTAAAAAATGCCAAATAAAAATATGAGCGTGAAATTTGCGACATGAAGCATCTAATCCTATTTTTTTGGATTTTTAGGAGCACATTAACTATTTTTAATAAATAGACAAATAACACAAAAATACATGACATGGGCATTTTTGCTAATAAAATAAAGTGAAGGGGTCTTTGTGCAAAAACACCAAAAACATATAACGTTTATTTAATTTTTAATGACTAATTTACAATTACAAAACCAGCCAGGGTGTCTGTGCAACTTTACCATCATGTGGGACAACATGTGACTCACACTGAGAGGGACCTAAATGCAAGTATAAGAAAGTTCGGGGGACCTCCAAGCAATTTTCACAAAAAATATAACGTGCAATTCAATTTATTGGACCAAATAATAAATACAAAAACTAACAGGGGCTTACATGCAATTTTGCCACCTCACACGAGACGTCACGTGAGGTGACGTGGACTGGACCTAAATGTAATTACAAAAAGCTCAGGGTCCTTAATACAAAATTTCTACTTTATTTAATACCCTACATTTTATTTACAGGACTAAACAATAAATACAAAAAATGCGGGGCTAGGTTTTGCAATTTACCCCATTAAAGGTGTGGTCGGACGACTAGATGTTCTTCTCTTGAACACGTGTTGCCCATGCAACGGTGGATGACGCTTCGCCCGTGGATGGCCAAGATTAGACCGTGGATCGCGATCGGACGGTGAAGACGTGGCGACATCCAACGACTCTGATCTGACTTGGGCCGCCCTTCTTGATCCAACAGTGGAGCGGCTATGACGACGAACAGGGAGGAAGGTTCGCCTGGGCGAACTTCCTCCGGTGATATATGGCTCCTCCGGCGGTCTTTGCTGCGCCAAGGGACCTAGATAGATCCGCGTCGAGGTCCCCTACCATCTGGTGGCTTCAGAATGTTCAGAGGCACACTGGAGCACCCCCTCAAGGTCAGGGTAGAAGAGGTACCCCAGGTGCCTCCGGCGAGGTGTGATTTCACCCCCAGGTGCTTCTTTGGCGCTTGGGACCAGCAGAAATGGACTTACGGGTCGAGGGCAAAGTGCCTCGACCCGGTTGGGTGCGAAATGGGGCGAAGGATGAGGTGGGCGATGCTCTCCGGTGGACGGCGGAGCTTGGAGAGCAGATGTCCAGATCCGCGAGGGTTCTGGGGGAGCGGAGGAGCGAAACGTGATCAGGAGGTGATGACGATGAAGATGGAAGCATATAAAGCGGTGGAGCGACGATGATGACGCACGGAGGAGCTCGTCGGAGCTCAACTCCGGTGAAGTACGGGATTACGATTAAGGCGAATTGACTTAGCTAAATCCTAAACTAACGAAAGAAAATTAAACCTACGACTAAGAGAAGTAAAATAAATGAGAAATGAACAGCTCTTATACATGGGGAGTACCCAGGGAGCAGGATGGTCAGAGAATCTCTGTGGTTGCACCTCCGTGCTCCTGGAGCTCGGCCTGGCCGCAAGTCGACTTCCCCTGTCACGAGAAGACTATCTGGATCCAAGAAGAGGCTTCCTAAACTCGAGACGGTGACCAAATTTGAAGGAGGCAGAAGAGCTTATTTATGGACCTTATTGAGCAACCTTATTAACCGGGAAAAACGAAGATTTGGGCATATGTTCACGTAATTAGAGATCATGGCGTGTATGTATAATGATCAATGCTCATTTCGTATGAAGGGAGCTACGTTGATTGATGGATAGGTCATCCGCGAAAAATGCATGAAAGCGCATGGGCAGACAGACCGCATCCTATTAGACAGGTGGGGGTCAAGTTGACCAAGGTCAACCAACGGAGGGGCTCGATTGGTCCACGTTGGACGCTAAACGACAAAACGAGGGGTTTTATTAAAGAATAATTAATTAAAAATAGTAAATGATTTTATTAATTTTTGTGTATGAAATAAAAAATGTTTATTATTTAATGTAGTATTTTATTATGATTTTTATTTATTTATTTGGCTTTATTTATTAGTAGTCAACTTTTAATAGTGTATTTATAGGTATATTCATCTATGTTTTGTACATTTTTATTTTTATTTTGTATATTTTTTTGTTATTTTATCCTTATATTTTATATATTTACAACTTATTAAATAAATTATTATCTTATTTTTATGTTGTTATTTGTACACTTAAATAAATAAGTATGTATATTCTATAAGTTTATTTATAGGTATTTTACTTATGTATTGTATACATCTTTTTATTTTTAATATATCTTGTTTAGTTTTATTTTGATTTTATATTTTTAATAGAATGGTATATAACATTTACAATATTTTGAAAACATAAAGAATAAAAGAATAAAATTCCCTTTTATTTATATACATATATAACATAGGTATTTTGTCTATGTATTCTTATAGACTTATTTTAATTTACAATTTCTTTTTAGTTTTTTTTAATTTTAATATGCACATGTGTTATGCATAATATTTACAAAATTTTAAAAATATAAATTTGTAAAAATAATGAAGGATGAGTAAAATGAGTATTTTAATCGGTATAATATACAATGAGGGTCAAATACCTAACTTTCACATAGTAACTTCAAAAAAATATAAAACCACCACCATTAAATAGTTTTTTTTGAAATCCGGAAGCAAGGGGGATACACTCGATGGTGCACTCCCCAAAAAATTTATTCAATATAAGAAGCAGACATAAGGGACAACAAAAAGGAAAGCCAACAACAACCACACGAACAACACCTTTACAACGCCCAATCGCTCACCAGGTGTTTCGCACACGCCACCACATTCTCCTTGTAGAACCTTTGGCCCGAGAACACGAGATCATTTCTCCCCCGCCACACCGCCCACAGCATGGCGACCGGAAACAGAACCTCCAGCCTCGGCCTTCCCTTGTTTGCCCGGATCGAAGACCAGAACGTAAGAAGGTCAGCAGTGCAACACCAAAACCCAAATCAGCCCCCTGCCAAATCTCAACCACCGTAGGGCACAAGAAGAATAAGTGCTCCACAGACTTGACCGCCGCAGCACAGAGAAGACACCTGTCGGACAACACGCCTAAGAGCTGAGCACAACGGTCTCTCGTCATCAACCTCTTCCTCCTCATCAGCCACAAAAAGAAGCCAACCCGCTCCGGGAGCTTCAGAGCCCAAATACAGGCACAATCAAGAGACAACTCCTCTGACAGGGACGGAGGCGACCTAGCAATAGCACCATAAGCCTTCTTGACCGAGAAAGGGGACTCCCTCCAGCACCAGTGATCACCCCCTAGGAGGCGCCCAACCTCCCGCACCGCCTCGAGCATCACCAAGAACTCCTCCAGCCTCTGATCCGAGAAATTCGTCACGAAGGAAGGACACCAGACCCCATCCCCCTAACAAGCCGCAACCGAACACGCTCTATCGGCAGCCAAAGCAAAGAGGCGCGGGAAGCGGGAGCATAGCGCCCCCCACCCCCCGCCCAATCGTCCAACCAAAAAGAAACCGACTCCCCCCACCAAGCACCAGCCTGAACATCCCGACGTTCTTCAGAAACACCTCCACCACCCCCCTCCAAAACATAGACGACGAGGCAAGAGGGCAAACCTGCAACGACAAGACACCCCCCACATCATAAATCCTCCACAAGGCATTAAGACAAAGATCCTCCCCGGGCCCCCATACCCTGCATGCCCACTTTAGGAGCAAGGCCTCATTTATCTGAGGAAGCGACTTGACCCCCAGCCCCCCCTGCTCCTTCCCGTACGTAATATCTTCCCACCCAACCAAGTGCATCCCTCTCGCCCCCTCCCCTCTCATACCCCAAAGAAAGGCCCGCATACGCTTCTCCAGCCGGGCCTTGATCCCTTTTGGCATCTTACGATTGGACAAAAAATAGATCGGAATCGCCGAAAGAACCGCCTTAAGCAAAACAAGCCTGCCTCCTCGTGATAACAGCGCGGACTTCCAGCCCGCCAACCTCAGTTCCACCTTCTCCTCCACTTTCAGCCAATCACTCAGCCGTGACCTCCCCACGTTCAACGGCATCCCTAAGTAATCCATCGGTAGCGAAGAACACACCGACCCTAAAGCCACCGCATACTCATCTCGGTCCAAGATCGCAGGGCCGAAGGGCACGAACACGGACTTGGCCACATTCTTGAACAACCCAGAGAGCTCGCCGAAGATCTCCAGCGCCACGGCCATCCCCCTCGCCTCTGCCACCCCCCTCCAAGAAAAACAACGTATCGTCCGCGTACTGCAGGATCGGAATATGCAAATCCCTCCTGGAAAAGCCCTGCGAGAGGCCGTTGCCTAGCAAAATATCTGCAAAATCATATAAAACGTCAGCCGCCAGAATAAACACCAACGGAGCAAGGGGGCAACCCTGCCGGACCCCCTTCCTCGGCTGAATCCAGCCCCCCTCCGGACGACCATTAACCATGATAGACATCGACGCGACGTCTAGCCCCTGGGCCCGTTCTAGCCCCTGGGAAAAGAAGGCGCAAGCAAAAGACCCCTAGCATTTAGTTTGGTAGGGAGGCATTTGGGGAAATAGGAACGGATTTCCCAGCTGACCATAGCTAATACGCGATATATAATAGAAAATGCTAGATTAAAGGCCTCTCTCACTCAAAACTACTAATGGAAAGCAGTGGTGATACAACGTCTCACCCACGTTATCCACAGCTCCGGGAACCCCTTCCTTCTAAGCACCGACCAAAGAAACCTCCAATCCAGGCAATCGTAAGCCTTTCTGAAGTCCACTTTCCACAAGAGGCCACGCACCTCCCTCCTTTTCCAATCCGCAATGATCTCCGACGCCAACGTGAGACAATCGGCAATGTGCCGCCCCTTGATGAAGGCCGACTGCGATGGCGAAATAGCACTGCCAATAACTCCAGACAAACGAGTAGCGAGAACCTTTGCAATAATGAGATATATGGCGGTCGACACCGAAATTAGGCGGAAGTCATCAATGGAGGCCGACGCCGGCGACTTCGGCAGCAGAATAACGAGAACCCTGTTGATCCTGTCGAAACCCGCGTTCCCCCTGCAGAACTCGAGAGCCACATCAAGCACCTCATGGCCCACAAGATCCCAAAAATCCTTGTAAAACGCCACTAGGAACCCATCCGGGCCAGGAACCGCATCACCATTCAGCTCCCACACCACATCCGTAAGCTCCTCCAACGACTAATCGCGAACCAGACACTCGACCTAATCATGCGCCACCACCCGCGTGCCCGATCCCAACCACCGCCACCGCATGGGGATAGTCGACGAAGCCACCTCCCTGAAGTGATCAGCAATGGCCCTCCCCATCTCTCTATTACCCTCCACGTGCGTCCCCCCAACAACAATGGAACGCAACACATTCGTCCGGTGCCTCCTACTAGCCACGTGATGGAAAAAAGAAGTATTTGCATCCCCCTCCCTAAGCCACCTGCTCCTCAAGCGCTGCCTCCACTCCGTCACGCGCTTCTTATCCTCCCGAGCAACAACTATCTGAGCAGCCACGCGATCAACGAGCTCCACCTCTGAGAGATCCCTGCTATCCCCAAACTCGTCAAGCCGACGAATAGTCTCCTCAGCATCTACCCTGGCCGCACATCTAGCCGCTCTAGACTCCCTCTTGAAGGCCGCTAATCGGACCCGCAGCGAATTAAGCTTCTGGGCAAAGCGAGACGCTGCAGACCCCGAAACAACCGTCCCCGACCAATGCGTCTCCACCAGGCACCTAAAATTATCCTCGAGCAGCCAGCACCTCTCATATCTGAACAAACCCCGTTGGTCCGGCACCTCCCTCGAGGACCACAAGATCGGATTATGATCGGAGTACCCCCACGGCTTCGCCTCCATTGAGGCAAGATCAAAAGCTTCCAAAAGCGCGCTGGAAGCAAGGAACCGATCCAGACACGACCGAGAATTGGAGTTCCTCCAAGTATACGCGGTATTCACCGCGTCCAGCACCTCAAGGTCCAAAGAATCCATAGTGTCGGCGAAAGCGAGCGAGCCCGGATCCTGGCCTCCCCTTCCCCCAGGTCTGTCCGACGACAACAAAGTGACGTTGAAATCGCCCCCGATCAACCAGGGACTACTACCCGCAGCCCTACCAGCCTCCATCAAATCATCCCACAGATGCGCCCTCGCCGCCTCGCAGCACGACCCGTACACACAGGAGACCACCAATCTCATGGACGAACCACAACAATTGAGAGCCACCGTTAAAACATGCCTCTCGCGGCTCACCGACTCCAACGAAAAATCGATATAATATACAATGAGGGTCAAAAACCTAACTTTCACACAGTAACTTCAAAAAATATAATACCACCACCATTAAATAGTTTGTGAAAAGTTATATACAATTAGAGGTGATTTTGCTATGTTTTGAGTTTTTATTTGAAAGACATGGGTCTGTGAAGTTGGGTTTCTGGCTTTTTATTTTGTGTATAAAATGAACACTGTGTATTATTTTTGTACAAAATCGATTTTCTATTTTTATTTACATTATTATGTACAACTTTTATGTTCAAAGTTTCTTTATTTGATGAATAAATAATAAGGAATAAAATGGGTATTAAAAATACATAAATAATGAATAAAAGAATTTGGGTTTTTATTGTCTTTTTGGCCCTTATCTCCCCCTAGTTTATTCTTTATCGACCAAGTCAATTCTTGACTTGGTCTCGGGGTTCAGGGTCATAAAATATTTGTATTTTATTCTTTTTTCATTTCTTCTCTTTATTCTATCATTTTGGCATTAAAAAACAATATTATTTACACAATAAATGTAATAAATGATGGATGTTATTTTGTATAAATAAATGCTATTTACATGCATTAGCTAGGGTTTTGAGGCCAAAATGATAGAATAAAGGTGATGAAATGGAGATTCATCATCGGGCATGTGAGGCCGCGGTTCGGGCGATGAGCAGGCTCAGATTGAGGCTCGCAAGGCTCGGGCTCGATTCGGGCGCTCCGGTTCAACCTGGGAGGGAGACTAGGAAGGCTCGGGTGCTCTGAGCCTGGCGGTCTGGCGCTGCGGTTCAGAGCTGGCGACGTGGACTGCTGCGGACCGTCCGATCTTGGAGATCGGGTGGTGGTTGGGAGCTCCAAGGGAAGTGACATGGCCGAGTAGAGACCATCCGATCTCGAAGATCAGACGGTGGTTGTAACTTGCGGTGACGGCAACGTTGCTAAACGTGAGTCGTCCAATCTCCAAGATCGGACGGTAACTGTGCATCGCTAGTCCCTCCTCGCCGTCACCTCTTGCGGTGAGCGTGGCTGTGCTCCGACGACATCCTCCTAGCTTCGCCACCTTCTAGCATGCTCGATGAAGCTCTCAGGTCACTCCGGAATATCTGGATGCTCGGCGAAGCAGATGGGGTACCTGGAAGACTAGGCTGATGCTTGGACGCCGGATGCGGTGCGTGAGAAGTCTTCGTCGACGATGCTCTGGTCATTGAAAGAATGTTTCATCCTGCAGAGTTAGTCCCAAGTACCCGAAGCACAAATGCAAGGGGGAAGAAGTGAGTGGAATGAGGTCTCAGGCGGATGAGAGAATGGGAGACCAGAGCTTCCTCTTCGGCGAACCGGAGAGGAGAGGGAGCAGAAGTGGGTAGGTTTTGGAGAAAAGGGGTGAAGGCGAGCGAAATGATGCGCGTGAATGAGGGTGGCGTGGTGAAGCTCAGTCGATGGTCAATGGGTTATGGTGCGATGTGTATAGACCTAATTAATTAAGCAAAATACGAAAGAAAAAACAAAAAAGATTAGAGAAGCTCACCTGGAGGAAAGGTAGAGCGATGGCCTGTGCTTGGGATTCGAGGCGAACCCCAGGTCTTCGCTGGACTCCCCCGGCTACAAGGAGTAGCTCGAGCGAGGCGGAGCCATTGCGACGCAGCCGTACAAGCTGCGGGTCAACACCGGGGGTGGTCGTTATCGTCACGACCTCAATCGCTCCTCCCCTGTCATGGCGAGGAGGTGTGGTGCTGGGCGGGACCCCACGTAAAGGCAGACCAGGAGGAAGTGGGACGACGACGGAGTATTTGAAGGTGGAAGTAGCGGTTCTGGTGAGCGGCGATAGGTTTTGCGGAGGTGATATGGAGCGAGAGGGAGATGAACATGGTGATCTAAGTGGCCCGCGAGGATCGTGGATGAGTGGGATTGCCATGGAGCAGTTAGCGAGTGGAGAAGATGGCTGATAAGATGGGAGAAATGGAAAAGGGGCGAAGGGTTGGAGAGGTGGGGGACGTGTGAGAGAGAAGGGGTCTTGAGGTAGAAGATGAGGCCCGACCGTTGGATCAAGCATAGAGCAAGTATGAGTCCGCGGAATGACTCTTGGAATGATGAATAAAATCAACCTAATTACTATATTAGGCCAAACCGAGGTCCTTTGGCTAGTTATAGGGCTATTAAGGCCTACCTCCGTTGTTTCTGTCATCACCGCCCCCATCGGTCAGGAGAAGGGCGCAAGCAAGGGGTGCAGATTTGATCTAGGGTGACACGATCGAGCGGTGATGGATATCGCCACGTGGCATGAGGAGAATAAGGTGGGGGCGGACGGTCGTGATGAAGTTCGAGCTTGATCGAAGGGTTAAGAATGGGGTGCAGATCAGCGGCCGAGATCGAGGTAAATGGAAACAATCGAGTGGTGATGCAGGTGGACACGTGGCGCTATGAGAGAGAGAGAGACGCTAATGAAGGGGCGAGATTTAGTCTGGAGGCAGATCTAAGGGTGGAAATCACAGGATGGAACAAGCGGTGAGGATGGAATCTTCAGAGAATGATCGGACGGCGGGAAATGAAGGCACGTGGCGCGCAAAGGAGCGGACCACGTGGCGCAACCAGAAAGCGCCACGTGGCCTAATCAGGTTATTTAAATAAAGAATGTGAATTATGAGGGAGAAGGAGGCCGAATTTGGAAAAACTCAAAACATGAAAGTTGTAGATCTCAATGAGATCTACAAGTTTCATGTTGATCAAAAAACGAAGATGGGGTCAAATAAAGGATTAAATATTTTTATGAGTGTTTTTTAAGGGTAAAAAATACTACGAATTTTAGTTTTGCTATTTTTTTGTATTTTTAATTTATTCTAAGGCTCAGACATTTACAACGATTTATCTAGTTTTTATTGACACTTAGTCTAAGTTAGGGGGTTAATAACTGCGAATTAATGTAATGAAACTGGGTTTCATCACCCCCCTATACTTAAAATATGCTCATCCCCGAGCATCTCAAAAATGAATGAGCTGGATTAACCCCCTTGTGCATGTGCGTACAAGATCTGATTCATTTAAGAACCCCTAATCTTAGAGATCCAAAATCTCAGAGCTCAACCCAACCTTAATCAAGAGGCATCCAATTCCTCTAATTTTCCAGACTCTCTCTTTGATACATATAAACTAAGGATATGGCTTTAAGTGTTTGACCACTGTCACGAGAGTAGAGTCGCAACGTCACCCAAGGTCCTGGTCCAAGAAATTCTCTTAAGGTCCCAATCCTCAACACTAGGGAATAAAACAAATCTTGCGTCCATTCCACTGTCTCTTTAGTTGTCAGACTTAGAGGTATAGGTGGCAGACCTGTTTATGGAGGGTTTATGATTGTGTCATTTCTTCTCTCTCTCTCTCATTGGAACAAGGATGAAGGATCCTCTATAGTGCCTTATTACTCAACGCATATTTTTGATGTTGATCAGTGCGTCCGTCAAAAGAAGTTGTAGTCGTCTGCACTTGTTTTCTTAGGAATACACCGGGGTGTTCCTTTTTTGAGTACCTATCGTCCCTTCTATACCCAAACTTGTAGCATTTACGATGCAGAGCCCTTTTTTGGGTGCAAGCCTGACATTTGATCCTAATAGCGATGGTCCAAGTGGACACTTTGAAATAGTTGGGAGCGCTCGCCTTCGGTGGAAGCTCTTTTGAGAATTGATTTTGTGGAATGAGAGCTTTTTTTCAACATTGATATTTCTTTGCTTTATTTTTGGCTAGCTCCACTGCTTTTACCAAGAGTTGACGCATACTGATCAACATTTTTATTTTATTCACACCCTGGCACTTAGGTATATGTCAACAGATTAGGACAAGAACCAAGTTCTCATACTGGCTAAAAATGCTAACACTCAGGTTTCATGAAGCCTTCAATGATTTTATCCCATCCTCGAGCATCATTAGATCAAGTCCAGACTTGAATGCCTCATCCCAGTTCCTCAAGTGAAATTTCTACTCATCTCATCGTGACCGTAGTCGTGTATGTGAAGTGCTGATCATATTCTTAAGGTAGGAGACTAAGCATGCAATATAGCACACAAATCTAGCAAACTAGGGAAATGTGGGTAATTAAGTCTGAGACCTTAATGGTCAAGGCTGGTTAACCTAAAATCTCAAGACCTCATTGTAGAGAATATTATGTAGTCGGTGTATCAGTTACTCTATTTTTATTTTCCCGATAACCTCTTATATAATTTACCCATGGGTCCTCTCTATATAAGAGAGCCTATGGTTCTATGGAATAAACAGATTGCTCATTTTCACCAACATGGTATCAGAGCCAAAACCCTAACCCTAACCTAAAACCCTACCACCACCGCCCCTCTCTCTCTCCCTCCCTTTCTCGGCGGCGCCGCCGCCGCCCCTCACCTTAGGGCGCCGCTGCCGCCACTCCTCCCCTTCTCCCGCTGCCACCCCGCCCCTCCCCGCCGGCCTCTCCACGCTTCCGCCAGCCTCTCCAACCAATGTAGGGAGCCCTCCGTCGCCGGCCTCTTCACCGTAGGGAGCCCTCCACCATAGGGGCTCCTCCCCCAACGCCGGCGTCTCCTCCTCCGCCGGCTTCTCTCTCTCCATGTATTTGAGTGTGTAACTTCTACATATGTACTCAAATCCCGTCCAGTTGATGTTGAAAATTCTATTTTGGTCTACGGATCCTAGTTCTTCGTCTCCGGCGTGATGTCTGACAACAAAGTAGATATGCCCTCCATCGGCGCGTTCAAAGGTCCCGCGCCTATAGTCAAGATGGATGGGACGGATTATGAGCTCTGGGCGATGCGGTTCATGAGCCTTATGAAGTCAAACGGTAAGAAGCACATTCTTACCGAGGAAGAACCGGCAGCGAAGACTGGAATCTATGCCTCATGAGAGGCTGATGATTCATTTGCCAAAGTTTGGCTCTCAGGCACGTTGACGATGGAGATTGCAAATGATGTCCTCCATCAACCCACCGCTAAGGCGATGTGGGACATCCTGGCGGCCACTTATTCGCAGGTGCGAAATGAAACAAAGATGTTACAGCTCCAGCATGACATATTCACCATGAAGCAGAATGGTCGGCCACTACATTACTTGTATACATCCCTACAGGGGATGTTTGAGAAACTTTACAGTACTATACCTCTCACGGCTACCCCTGAGCAGCAGAAGACCTTCCGGAATGCTACCATGGTGGGGGTACTGCTAGCAACACTTGATCCTGAGTATGAGGCAACCCGATCTCAGATACTTGCCGATGCTACCATTCCTCCTATGGAGGAAGTTTACCGGAGGCTTAGCCGCATCTCTGTTCCTTCCAGCACTTCTACTCCACCACCTTCAGCGATGGCTGTGTCGCGAGGGAGAGGTGGTCAGTCTTCATTCCCTGGACGTGGACCTCGTGGTCGAGGAGGTCGTTTTCGCCAACCACGCACTTTCTGCCATCGCACAGGTCACTCCGAGGATACATGCTATTCTAAGCATGAGTTTCTAGCATCGACGCGCGTAGTTGAGCATGTTACATCTCCGTCGGCATCCACTTCAGATCACCGGTTTGAGGAGCTTGTGGCGCGATTGCGCGATATTATGCCTCAACCATCTACAGATTCTCCAGGAGGTTCTTCAGATATTGCTGCTTCAGCATCTGCCAGTACTTCTGCCGCTGCTAGCTCCTCACGTAGTGCTTCTGCTTTTACATCCTGTCATGATCTCTCAGATTGGATTATGGACTCCGGTGCAACCCATCATCTCTGTCGCGACAGAGATAGACTTGAGTCATACAGAGACATTCCACCTGGATGCTCAGTGCTCATAGCTGATGGGACTCATTTCCCCATCGTTGGACAGGGAGAGATTACCTTGTCACCGTCCATGCATTTACAGAATGTTCTACATGGCTCCTGAGTTTTCCATGAATCTACTGTCTATTAGTCAGATTACGAAGGATTTGCACTGTTGCGCTATATTTGACCCATCTTCTCTTATTTTTCAAGACATACTAACGAGAAGGGTGATTTGGATGTGGCTCTGAGCAGAATGGTCTCTATCGTCTGGTCCGGAATTCATATGCTGGCGTCTCTTCCTACTCAACCGGATTAGTCTCTCCGTACACCTGGCTTCTATTCTTTGGTTACCTCCCGCTTCAAAAGATGCGTTATCTCTTGCCTCAGATTCTCCAAGTTCGTCGTTTCGATGTGAAGCCTGTCAGTTGGGAAAGCATCATCGAGCTAGCTTCCCTAGTTGTCAGTGTCAGAGCAGTAGCTCTCCTTTTGAATTATTTCAGGTTGATATTTGGGGTTCGAGTTGTGTTCCTGATCATCAGGGACACAGGTTCTATCTTGTAGTTGTTGATGACTTCTCTCCTGTATCGTGAGTGTTTCTTTTAAAGAATAAATATGAAGTAAGGGATGTTATTAGAAATCTTATCATGGAAATGCAGAATGTTTTTTCCTCTTCTGTCAAATATGTTCGTACGGACAATGCGTTGGAATTCTGCACTCGCTTTCTCTCCCACTTGTCTCCTGGACTTGACAAACTCTCACCTAAAGCTGTCAAGTGTGTCTTTGTGGGTTACTCTCGGACTCAGAAGGGTTACCGTTGTTATGACCCTGTAAACAGGAAATATTTTGTCAGTGCTGATGTTACATTTTTTGAGTCAGTTATGTACTTCTCCCCTGTAGGTGACAGGTTGGCCTCTTCCACATCTAATGGTGACGTCTATGTTCCTCCTCCTCCTAGTCTGAGTCCACCTTTGTCCATTCCTGTCCCGGTCGTCATGCCAACGTCATCTCCATCACCACCACCACCACAACCACCTATCATGCCATTACCTAAATTCTATACACGTTGGTCAGGTTCTGCTCAGGCGGCATGCCAATCATCCATCACGCCTCAGGTATGTTCAGATGCTATTACTAACGATTGGTCGGATAGTGTGCCTGTGCAGGATTCTTCTTTGCAGGAGGAGTGTGCACCATCGAGTACAGTGGATGATGATCTTGATGTCCTTGTTGCTATTCGGAAGTAGAAATGGACTTGCGCATCTTATCCCCTTGCTTCCCAGGTTTCCTTTCACCGTCTCACAGGAGACTTCCAGAGATTTGCTGCGGCTTTGTCTTCCGTGGAGATACCACGGAATTATCATGATGTTATGAAAATTGACTGCTGGCGGTTGGCTATGGAAGAAGAAATGGCTGCTTTACAGTCCCGGGGTACATGGAGCTTGGTTATCGCTTCATCCGGCACATCTATTGTTAGCTGCAAATGGGTATTCACAGTGAAGTACCACACAGATGGGAGCCTTGATCGGTACAAGGCATGGCTAGTGGTGAGAGGCTTCACTCAAACATATGGTGTGGACTATTTGGATACATTCTCTCCAGTGGCTCGTCACTCTACTCTTCGCATTCTTCTATCTGTTGCTGTGGTACGTGACTGGTCCATATCTCAACTTGATGTCAAGAATGCATTCTTGTATGGCGATCTGCAGGAAGAAGTCTACATGCAGCAACCACTGGGGTTTGCCGCTGAGGGGGAGAATCATATGCTATGTAGACTTCACAAGGTGATATATGGCCTTAAACAGAACCCAAGGGAGTGGTTCTAGAAGCTTTCCCACCTAATTGAACGACAGGGATTCAAAAGATCAAATGCGGATCATTCGTTGTTCATTCAGAAGACTTCTAGAGGTATGGTTGTCATCATGGTATATGTTGATGATATTCTGGTTACAGGAGATGATCCTCAGGACGTAAAGATGGCAAAAGCATTTTTGGGCCGTCAATTTGTCACGAAGGATCTTGGTACCCTATGATATTTTCTGGGGCTGGAGTTTGCCAGGAATGCACAGGGTCTGGTGATGACCCAAGGGAAATATATTACAGATTTGCTGGTTGAAACTGGCATGGTTGGATGTAGACCATCGAGCACTCCTATGAATCCAAATATGAAATTATATGACAACGATACTGAAGAGGTTGACAGGAGAAGACATAGAGAGATGGTGGGTAAGCTTCTTTACGTCACTATACGATATTGCTTTTGCAGAAGTCGAGTGAGTCAATTCATGGAGCAGCCAAGACAGATACATATGGATGCTATATATGTGATACTAAGGTATCTAAAGTCTTCTCCAGGCTCAGGATTGTTGTTTTAGAAATAACACAGATTTATCTATTTCAGCTTGTGCAGATGCAGACTATGCGGGATGTCCTAAGAATCGTAAGTCTACTTCAGGCTTTGCAGTTTTTGTGGGTAGCTCTCTGGTTTCTTGGAAAAGTAAGAAACAAACTGTTGTGGCTAGATCTAGTGCTGAATTTGAATATAGGGCCATGGCACAAGCAAGCATGGAGATGATGTGGGTTCGAGCTGAACTAGAAGACTTGCATATAGATGTACCTCTACCCATGCAGCTACAATGTGACAATCAAGCTGCTTTATTCATTGCCAATAATCCAGCATTTCATGAAAGAACAAAACATATTGAGGTAGACTGCCACTACACTAGAGATATGATCCAGAAGGGCTTGATTTCTACTTCACATGTTAGTTCAGAGGAGCAGACTGCCGACATCTTCACCAAGCCGTTGCTCAGAGGACCTTTCCAGAGATATTCTTCCAAGCTGAGCATGATTGATATCTATGCTCCATCTTGAGAGGGAGTGTAGAGAATATTATGTAGTCGGTGTATCAGTTACTCTATTTTTATTTTCCCGATAACCTCTTATGTAATTTACCCATGGATCATCTCTATATAAGAGAGCCTAGGGTTCTATGGAATAAACAGATTGCTCATTTCCACCAACACTGATAAATGAGGTGTTTTTGAACATCATTGACTCTGTGTGGAAGTGAAAATATAAGGGCTTTAATCCAACTCCTTCATCCATGTTTTGATTTTTTTTCAAATTTTTATAAAGACTTTAAAAGGCCTACTGACTGCCTAAACTCAAATGAGTAGTTGCATATGCTTTCAACCAGTATAGGTATAAGCACATGCCGTAGAACGGAACCTGTAGTTTGAGGAGGCCATACGCGATGTCCTCTAAACCACCTACTCTGCTAAGGGAAAACCCTCACTGAACAGCGGCTACTTATTTGCATTTAGTAATCAATTTGACTTTTAAAGGATTTTTGGTTTTTATCACTTTTATGGATTTTTGAATAAAGTTAGAACACAAGTTAGACTCATTTTCCTTGAAATCAAGAAGATATTTTCCAAATTATGTCACCCATGGATTTTTGCAAATATTTTTCAAACAATTTTATTTCAAAATAAGAGACTCGTTTTTCAAATCATTTTCAAAAATATTTTTTGAAAATAGTGCAACATAGTATAGAAGAAGCCTTAAAATATCGTGTCCACTTAGTTCATAAGAATATACTTTAGCCAAAAAAGTTTAAAATTTTCAATTTTTTTTCAAAATATAACTAAAGTCCATATACTGTATATACGGTATACCCCCATATACTTAATCTTTGCTATGTCCTCATAGCACTAGATGATACAAAGCCGAAGCTCCATTTAAGTATAGAAGAATATACAGGAACTGGGGTGGACACCCCCTATACTTAGGTTAGAAATAATCTAAGTACCAGGGAAGGAAAGATGCGTAGAAAAATCACGGAGACTCAGGTCCCCTCTATACTTAGGCGGAGAGTAGCCTAAGTATAGAGATTGATAATTGATGTTGGGGAGACCTAAGGTGAACGGAGAAGTTAGGATGGATATACAAGTGAGTGAATGAATCTTCGGAGATGAATGGAGTACCTACGGTCTAAGGGAGGGTGTCGGAGCAATCAAGGCTCAATCAAGCATACAATACCCTTTGAATTCACCAACTCATACGTGGAACCAACAAGTGTTGATTGATTATCTTGTCATTTTTATTGGTGATTAAAACATTCTAATTTATGCAAGGATTAAAAACATGTCGAAGCGAAATTCTTCCTACGTAAAAAAGGGTGTTGCTCTCCCAAAACATGATTTTACTTCATTTTAGGTCAACTTGCATTTAACAGTACCAATTATTTGCTTAAGGTTATCACTGATTAAATGTGGACATAAATCAAACAATCATCATCTACCGCTCATTCCCAATTTCCATTAACCTAGGTGATCAAGCTAGGAAGGGAGGTCGAGAAAAAGCCGTGTAGTCGATAAAATCATGAACTATGCTAAAAGCGAAAACATGCAGTGCCTTGAGCAAAAATTTCATAAAAACCATACTGATTAAAAATCAATGATCAGATGTATGCAAGTCGATGAAAATCCGGACCTAACATGCTTCTATCAACGGGTAAGAATGTATTTTATTTTTGGCTAAGTGAAGCGATGTTTACGTATCTTGATTAATGTGTGTCCTACCTACGATCAAACGCGTAAGATAAAAAAAGTGAAAGAAGCTCGGAGAGCCGCATGCCTGATCTTAGGTTGACACTCAAGTAGGGCGATCCCCACACAACCACGGAGAGCTTCTTTCATTTACACACGCGAGTCTTCGAACGGAGATCACTGTAAAGACGATTATTACAATAAAAATAAAAATAACAAGACAATAATTTTTTTCTTTCTTCGATTTTCTCCAATGTTGCTTCTGCGGCTCCTCGCCTCTTTGGTCACCAAGGGCCCTGCCACAAAAGCATGCGTTATATATCAAGCGAAGAAAGATTAATGATGCAAATAACAACATGACCTACGAATCAGAAATGAACACTTAATTAAATATTAAAAATCTAAATGAAGTAAAGATGAGCCGTGTCCCCGACAACGACTCCATTTGACGATTCCAGATTTTAGCCCTTTAAATTTGTAGAATTATCACTTCTAATGTCATTGCAGTCAGCCTAAGTTGGGACCATCAAAAACCATTTAATTAATTTATCAATTAAATCAAACGATCGATTTATTTTTTTACTTGGACAAGCTCAAGGTCGAACTCAGGGACACGAGCCTCTTATGTGATTATCTAAACTCTTATTACCTAAGTCAAGCGTCAAATTAAAAATCCATAGGTCAATAAATGCACATGGACAAACACGGTGCATAAGGAAACATGAAGATATGTAATTTTTGTTTGATTTTCAACAATAATCAACATGCAACAAGATGCAAGGTTATAATGGTGCACAAATGCCCTAATTAGATAGAATATTTGAGCCATTTAAACATTAGTCAATTTTGAGCTCAAGTCGTGAAGCAAGCTTATTGATTAATTCAGGCACAACATAAAAAGTACTACATAACGGACACTTGGCTATTAAAATAATGCATCAAAGTACACAGTGTCAAAATAGAGATCTAAGCATGCCATTAAGAAGACAATGAAGCAAGCTTCGAAACGTCACTGAAATCAACTGAAACGGAGCTCGGATGCTTAATATATGCAAGAAAGAAAGCATGGACATAAATGCAAGAAAACATGCAAATAAATAGCAAACATGTCCCTGGGAGAACCAAAATGTAAATAAAATTTTACGCAAGGCCTTCCCTGTAAATTACCCACACGCGAGGTGATATATTTGTAATTATTAGAACCTGGGTTTGGATGCAAGTTTCCCCAGGGCATGTGGTTTCCACGTGTTGGCAGGACCTATTTACAATATGGAGAAGCCGACGGGGTATCCCTGCAAATTTCACAGCCCGTCAAGTGAGCAGGCACATGAGGGCGCGGTTCGGACGATGAGCAGGCTCGGATTGAGGCTCGCAAGGCTCGGGCTTGGAACGGGCTCTCCGGTTCAGCCTCAGAGGGAGACTAGGAAGGCTCGGAGGAGGCTCAGGTGCTCCAAGCCTGGTGGTCTGGCGCTGCGGTTTGGAGCTGGCGACGTGGGCTGCTGCGGACCGTCCGATCTTGGAGATCGGGTGGTGGCTGGGAGCTCTAAAGGAAGTGAAATGGCCGAGTAGAGACCGTCCGATCTCAAAGATCAGACGGTGGCTGTAACTTGCGGTGACGGCAACGTGGCTGAACGTGAGTCGTCCGATCTCCAAGATTGGACGGTAACTGTGCGTTGCGAGTCCCTCCTCAGTGCCACCTCTTGCGACGAGCGTGGTTGTGCTCCGGCGACATCCTCCTAGCTCCACCATCTTCTAGCATGCTCGATGAAGCTCTCCGGTCACTCCGGAATATCTAGATACCATCGTGGATGCTCGATGGAGCAGATGGGGTACCTGGAAGACTAGGGTGATGCTTGGATGCCGGATGCGATGCGTGAGAAGTCTTCGTCGGTGATGCTCCGACCATTGAAAGAATGTTTCATCCTGCAGAGTTAGTCCCAAGTAGCCGAAGCATAAATGCATGCGGGGAAGAAGTGAGTGGAATGAGGTCTCAGGCGGATGAGGGAATGGGAGACCGGAACTTCCTCTCCGAAGAACCGGTGAGGAGAGGGAGTGGAAGTGGGTAGGTTCTGGAGAAAAGGGGAGAAGGCAAGCGAAATGATGCGCGTGAATGAGGGTGGCGTGGTGAAGCTCAGTCGATTGTCATTGGAGTGTGGTGCGGTGTGTAAAGACCTAATTAACTAAGCAAAATGCGAAAGAAAAGATAAAGAAGATTAAAGAATCTTACCTGGATGAAAGGCGGAGCGATGGCCTGTGCTTGGGATTCGAGGCGAAAGCCGGATCTTCGCTGGACTCCCCCGGCTACGGGGAGCAGCTCGAGCAGGGTGGAGCCACCGCGACGCAACCGTACAAGCTGCGGGTCGATGCCGGGGGTGGTCGTCGTCGCAACCTCAATCACTCCTCCCCCTGTCACGAGGAGGAGTGGTGCTGGGCGGGACCCCACGTAAAGGCGGACCAGGAGGAAGTGGGGCGACGTCGGAGTATTTGAAGGTGGAAGTAGCGGTTCCGGTGAGGGGTGACGGGTTTTGCGGAGATGATATGGAGCGAGAGGGAGACAAACGTGGTGATCTAAGTGACCCGCGAGGATCGTGGATGAGTGGGATTGGCCATGGTGTGGTTAGCGAGTGGAGACGATGGATGATAAGATCTGAGAAATTGAAAGGGGGCGAAGGGTTGGAGAGGTAGAGGACGTGTGAGAGAGAAAGGGGTCTGAAGGTAGAAGATGAGGCACGGTCGTTGGATCAAGCGATCCGACGGTCAAGAGAAGGGCGCAAGCGAGGGGCGCGGATTCGATCGAGGGTGGCACGATCGAGCGGTGATGGATATCGCCACGTGGCATGAGGAGAATAAGGCAGGGGAGGACGACCATTATGAAGTTCGAGCTTTATCGAAGGGTTTATAATGGGGTGCAGACCAACGACCGAGATCGAGGTAAATGGAAACAATCGGGCGGTGATGCAGGTGGACACGTGGCGCTATGAGAAAGAGGCGCTAATGAAGGGGCGAGATTTAGTCTAGAGGCGGATCCAAGGGTGGAAATCACAGGATGGAACAAGCGGTGAGGATGGAATCTTCAGAGAATGATTGGACGACGGGAAATGAAGGCGTTTGGCGCACAAAGGAGCGGGCCATGTGGCGCAACCAGAAAGTGCCACGTGGCCCAATCAGGTTATTCAGATAAAGAATGTGAATTATGAGGGAGAAGGAGGCCGAACTTAGAAAAACTCAAAACTTGAAAGTTGTAGATCTCAATGAGATCTACAAGTTTCATGTTGACCAAAAACGAAGATGAGGTCAAATAAAGGAAGAAATATTTTTATGAGCGTTTTTTAAGGGTAAAAACACTACGGATTTTAGTTTTGCTATTTTTTGTATTTTTAATTTATTCCAAGACTCGGACATATATAAGGATTTATCCGATATTTTTGAGACTTAGTCTAAATTAGGGGGTTAATAACTACGAATTAGTGTAATGAAACTGGGTTTCATCGATCTCCACACTCCATTGTCCATGATCTAATCAGACAAATCTGAACTGCTACTACTGGTAAGTGCATAAGCAATACCTGATGAACTCGAAGAGACTCTAGCAGCGTGTGTGACATCCGAAGATCCTGCAGTCGAGGTGGTAGTAGTCATCATTTCTCTCAGTCTGGAAATAATATCATCAAAGCGTGCATCATGAGACGGAGCAGGAATAGGAGTAGGCTCGGTCTGCTCAGCAATTCGGGTAGACGCATGATACCCATGCTTCTGATTGCATGTCTCCTCAGAATGACCAGGACGATGACAATGTAAGCATGGGCCACGTTGACATCCTCCTCCACGACGTCGTGGTCCTCGACCATGAAACTGTGAAGTACCCCCTCTGCCATGAGAGTCTGCCATAGTAGAGGGAGTATGATCCATAATAGTAGATGAAGTAGTGATTCTGCTCAGCCTCTTGCAGACCTCCATTGGAGGTATCATCTCTCCTGTAAGAAGTTGAGTACGTGCTGCATCGTACTCAGAGTCAAGAAATGACAGAAAGACTCTTGTTATAGTGGCATTTCGATATGCCTGCTGCTGCTCGGTGCTGGTAGTAATAGGCATGAAGCTATGCAGACGTTCAAACATGCCTCTAAGATGCGAGAAATTTGCATGAAGAGATCGACCATTCTGCTTGGTCGAAAAAATATCGACTGCAACTATAGAAGTTTGCTCTCATTCTTCGCCTGCCCATAAGTGTCTGCTAAGATGTCCCACATAGCCTTTGCCATGAGTTGATTGACAGTATCATTGGCAATCTCCGTGGTGAGCGTCCCGGAGAGCCAAATGCGAGCATATGCATCATCTTGCTTCCAAGAAGCATTAGCCTAGTTTTGTCCTCCAGCTCTGAATCCATCAGAATGTGCTCCTTGTTATGGCATTGCATCAGGGTGCGAAACTGCATGGACCACAACTCGTAGTTGGTCCCATCCATCTTTACGATGGGGGCCAGACCCTTGAAGGCATAGGAGAATGAAAAAACATCACCCTTGTTTTCTGACATGGTAACAAGAACGCCAATTTCCAGAACAAAACTACGGAGTAAACTGTTCTGAAAGAGTCTACACAATCATATAGAGGATTGATTGTATCTATAGACTCATACAACCATCCTCATCTCTTTTTGTTCTAGGTTAGAATCGGAAGATGTGATTTATATGTTGAAAATCACGAAAATCGAATAAAATATGATTGTATCTCCTTGTATACACAGCAAGACTGCCGAATGTAGGGGCGCAGTTGCGCGTGGTTACCACGCGTGTGGGCGTGGGTGGCTGGGGCGGCGAGGGGTTGCCGCTGGGGTGGTAAGGGGTTGCCGCTGGAGGGAGGTTGTCGCACGAGGGACTGCCACAGGAGGTGACGAGAGGGGGTGAGGAGGCATGTAGGGCTAGGGTTGGTGGGATACGAGAACCCCGGTCTTGGACAGTTGCTCGGATACCATGTTCGAGGAAATAAATTACTTGATATTCATGAGACCCCACGGCTCTCTTATATAGGAGAAAAGCTCTAGGTAATTTGCATGAGAGGTGCATAAAGAAAATAAAATAAGAAAGAACACCAAAGATATACAACTATCTCAACAGTGACCTTTGTGAATGCCTCTACCATATGAAGATTTGGATAACAAGTTTCCTAATGAAACCTCTCAAATGTGTCCATCTTACATGAGAGCCTTGGGCTGAGCCTCTATCATAATCTGACTAAGAGAATATGATCTCTACTCAGTAGTCTTGTGAATATTTCTGTATTGAGCATATCATAAGTCTTGAATTAATCACTCGGTCCATTCTACTACTAACCATAGTGTAGAGGGAAAAGAATAAAATTGATTAATGAGAGGCCCTATGGTTACTTATATAGGAGAGGAACCTATTGGGCAAATTACAAGAAGAAGACAAAAGAAATAGAAAATAAGAGAACAATAATAAAGATAACAAATATCTCAACACTCCCCCTCAAGCTGGAGCGTAGATATCGATCAGCTTGAAACAACATCTCTGATAAGGTCCTCTGGCTAGGGCCTTAGTAAGAACATCTGTAGTATGGTCTCTAGAGCTGACATGTGTAGTGACGATAAGACCTATCTTTTGATTCCCAATATAATATGCATCTGCACATAATGTAACTGAAAAGATGTGCCTCTACACATGATTCTCGCGAACTGGCCAGACAGTCAAAACCTCTGCGAGCCAGTTGCACGAGGCGGTTGTACAAGGCCGCAACAATCAGAGGTGTGGAAAACAAGGGCAGACATCGGGAGGCAAAACCACACCTATATATTCAACTCCTACAGGGATGGGAAGATCATCTAGCGAAAAACCTCACAGTCGAGAGCCCTCTACATCTAATACCCATCTATCCCTTGTTCTTTCCCTAGAAAGAAAATTGACGGCGTACCTCGTTCTTCAATATCATTTAATAATCATACTACTGGTATTTTTATGAAGTATTTAAATGAAAATAGATGAGCTGACAAGTCACATTCAGGATGAGTTACCTTGGTGTATGTTATTTGCTGATGATATTGTGTTGATTGACAAGACTAGAGATGGAGTAAATGAGAAGCTTGAGGTCTGGAGACATGCATTGGAGACTAAAGGATTTCCTATAAGTAGGACTAAAACAGAATATATGAAGTGCACCTTTGATGAAAGAAATGGTGAAGGAATCGAGGTAAAAATTGGTGACGATAACCTTCAGAAGAGAGATTCTTTTAGATATCTGGGATCTATTTTGCAACATGATGGGGAAATTGATGGAGATGTTCCTAATAGAATAAATACAGGCTGGCTAAAGTGGAGAGGTGCCTCTACTGTTCTCTGTGATAAGAAAATTCCTTTAAAAATTAAAAGAAAGTTTTACAAAGCAGCCATGAGACCTGCTATGCTTTATGGATCTGAATGTTGGCCTGTGAACCATAAACATGTGCAGAGAATGACTGTAGCAGAAATGAAAATGCTAAGGTGGATGTGTTGACACACACGTAAAGATCAGATTTGGAATGAGGCAATCGGAAAGAAAGTTGGTGTAGCTTCGATCGAGGATAAGATGCGAGAAAACCGCTTAAGATGGTTTGGTCATTTGCAAAGAAGATCAACTGATGCACCAGTTAGGAGATGCGAGTGTTGGTATATTGAGCGGGCTAAGAGAAGGCAAGGACGGCGTAAGAAGTGTTGGAAAGAGACTATACGAAGGGATCTTACTTTTTTGGATATAAGCTCGAGAATTACCCAACATAGATCTGAATGGAGGCGAAGAATCCATGTAGCCGACCCTACTTAATTGTGGGAAAAGGCTATGTTGTTGTTGTATTTAAATGAAAATGCTAAGGTGGATGTGTGGACACACACGTAAAGATCGGATTCGGAATGATGCCATCAAAATGAAAGTGGGTGTTCCGATCGAGGATAAGATGCGAAAAAATCACTTAAGATGGTTTGACCATTTGCAAAGGAGGTCAACTGATGCACCGATGAGGAGATGTGAGTTTTGGAATGTTGAGCCGGCTAAAAGAGGGCGCAGAAGGCCCCAGAAGTGTTGGAATGAGACTATACGAAGGCATCTTAGTTTTTTGTATCTAAGCTCGAGAATGACCCAAGATAGATCTGAATGGGCGAAAAATCCATGTTGCCGACCTTACTTAAAGTGGGAAAAGGCTTTGTTGTTGTTGTTGTATTTAACTGGGATCCTATTTGGTCGTTGTGCTTAAGGGGAAGTGTGAACCCCTCAGGATCTGGGTACCCGTTAATCACACAATCGCACTATTATTCACATGAGATCGCATGAAGTTACCGAAAAGTAGGGAAAAGTTTTCGCGTGGCTAATTATCCACATGACATTCACATTCACAACATAACCACAAAGTAAAAGAGATACAATTGGCACCAAAATTCTTTTTCATTAATATTCATATCCATTTACAACTTGCACAAGCATCTTCCATATTACAACATATATCCCAAGTGATACAAAAGAGATAGCATATACATCCCCAACTAGACAAAAAGTGAGACAAAGTACTTCATACCGTCTAGTGTAAACTCTGTCTCCAGGAAGCATGTATAGCTACTGAGCGGCTACTGAACTGCAGGCTGTTTGCCTGCCAAACACAATAAGAAAGAAGATGCGTCAGCCATTGCTGGTACCTCCCAAAAACTTATAAAATAACTAGACATTTAATATGTGCAAAAGCAAGCAAGTGGAAAGGTGGAAAGTAAAGTTTACATCTACTTGCTTAAGTAAAAAAAAGTTTTTCAGACTACTTGTAAGCATTTCAATGTGTGTCCCAAAACCCATTATTTCCTACATGTGACCTATTTATATAATAGTTACTTATTCATGAGGATATGAGTGTGAGCACATATATTATTTTCTTCAGAGATCACGTTGGTGAGTGATAATGGAAAAGTTAAGATTCGAAATGATATATTTATTTAAATTCCTGGGTAGAGAGAATAGTCATTTCCTACTAATCCTGACTTTTGATCGTAACTTCTCCAATTCTTAACTTCAATATTTCAGATATAACCCAGATGATGTAGATGTAGATATGGATGATCTAGATATAGAATCGCCAAGTCTGTTTGGCGAAGTAACTCAAGCGGTGAAGAAGCCTACAAATGGCTCTTCCGTCTCGCAAGATCAACAGCTCTCGCAGTCTCCTCCAAGAGATCTACGGAATATAAAGCATGATCGCCTACCTCACGCCAACTGAGAGGTGTGAGGCATCTTCGCCCGTATAGAGCTTCGAATGGTGCCATGCCGATACTGGAATGATATCTGTTGTTATACGTGAATTCTACCAAAGGCAAATGGTCTTTCCAGGACCCTTTCCACTCCAAAGTGCATGCACGAAGTAGATCCTCAAGCGTCTGAATGGTGCGCTCACTCTGCCCGTCTGTCTGCGGATGGTATGCAGAACTCATCTTCAGCTCTGTCTGTAGTGCTGACATGAACTGATGCCAATAATGAGATGTAAATCTCGAATCCCTGTCAGACACCACCTCTCGTGGTATACCATGTAGCCTGATAATGTTCTGCACATAGAGCTTGGCCAATCTGGATGGAGTGTAAGTCGTGTTGACAGGTATGAAATGGGCTGACTTGGTCAACCTATCAACAACGACCCAAATGGAATCATGGCCACCTGGTGTCTTTGGCAGACCTGTGACAAAATCCATAGAAATGCTCTCCCACTTCCATTCGGGAATGGGGAGAGACTGCAGTAATCCTGGAGGTCTCCTGTGCTCGGCCTTGACCATTTGACTGGTCATGCATCTGCTAACATGTAGCGCCACATCGCGCTTCATTCCATCCCACCAGAAATGTCGACGTAGATCACGGTACATCTTCGTACTGCCTGGATGGATAGATAACCGTGAACTGTGTGCCTCATTGAGAATGTCTCTGCGAAGCTGCTCGTCATTGGGTACAACGACCCGTCCTGCCTTCCATAAAATAGACTCTGTCACGACAAAATCATCAACTTCGTCCTTGACGGCGCGCATGTATCTATCATGAATCCACGGATCGGACTTCTGGCCCTCTACAATACGATCCCAAAGACTACTGTATCGAGGAGGTACGGCTGTAGAAATGGATGCGCTCTCCTGAGGATGCCAATCGCTCAAAGCTGCAAGCGTATCCCACGTGTATAGCCAGTTCGTCGTACCATCAGCATGTGCTCTCCTGCTAAGTGCATCAGCCACTACGTTTCCCTTACAAGGATGGTAAGAGATCGTGCAATCGTAATCCTTCAACAGCTCGAGCCATCTGCGCTGCCCCATGTTCAGCTCCTTCTGATGAAAGATGTATTTCAGACTCTTGTGGTCTGTGAAAATCTCGAAGTTCACCCCATATAGATAGTGGCGCCAGATCTTCAAGGCGAAGACAACTGCCGCCAACTCCAAGTCATGCGTGGGGTAGTTCCGCTCATGCGGTCTCAACTGTCGTGATGCGTACGCAATCACCTGTCCTCTCTGCATCAACACCGCTCCTAGATCTTCTCCAGATGCATCTGTGTAGCCTGCATAGTCCTGAGTGCCTGAAGGAAGAGCAAGAATAGGCGTTGTAGTCAACCTCTCCTTTAGTGTCTGGAAGGCCTGCTCACATGAATCGTCCCAAATGAATGGAACTCCCTTCTGTGTCAACCGTGTCAGAGGCCGAAAATGCGTGTAAATCCGCTGACAAAGCGTCTGTAATAGCCTGCTAATCCGAGGAAGTTCCGAATCTGCGTGACAGTCTTGGGTTGCTCCCAAGACATAACTGCATCTATCTTCGCAGGATCAACTGCAATGCCTGCTCCGAAAATGATATGCCCGAGAAATGAGACCTGGGATAACCAGAACTCACACTTGCTCAACTTGGCATATAGTTTGTGCTCCCGCAATGTATCTAAGACAATTCATAGATCATTCGCATGATCCCATTCATTCCGTGAGCAAATGAGCACATCATCAATGAACACCACCACAAATTTGTCCAGGTATGGACGGAAAATTTTGTTCATCATATCCATGAAAGCCGCAGGTGCATTGGTGAGCCCAAACGGTGAACCCCTAATTTCATCTCCAAACTCTCAAGAACCTGAGCACCACTCGATTCTGCAAAAATTTCAGATTTTTATATATCAAGAGATTCAAGAGATAAGATTAGATTTTGAGTTTGGTTTCAAAACCACATAGATTCGCAGCAAGAAGGGGGTATAAAAGTACAAAATATCAAGTTTAATATACATGCATGGCAAAAAGAAGAATGGTTATGGAATTGTACCGAATTAAGTCCAAAACATGTCAAAATAACATGCAAGGCAGCAAAGGAGAGGGGAAGAGGATGGTACCTTGTTAGATATCTTCAAAATAGGGAAAGGATGGGTTTGATGGCAGCAACAAAGCTGGAATTTGAGCTCTCCAGGGGAGTTTCCAGCTGCTGGAGATGGCTGGATTTTCAAGGAAGAGGGAGCAATAGCTTCAGCTTCTTGTTGAACCCAAAAGAAGAGAGCTGGAGTCTCTCTCTCGGTGGAGGACTGTGAGGGTTTTAGAACAAAAATGGGAGATATAAATAAGGGAGGGGTGGAAATATATAGGCATGAAAAGGCATTGATAGCTTGCCAAATGGATTGGGAATAAAGGACAAGTGGAATGAAATTATAAAGGCATGTGGAGAGAGAGATTCCAAAGAATAAACACCCACGACACTGCAGTCTGCTATGCAGACAGTAAAAAAAAAATTCATTTTATTTTAATTCATTTATTTGAAATGTTAAAATATGACCGTATTCACGCCTCGGACCTCGGATTTCGACGCGAAATGTCTCGATTTGATCGTCTTTCAACGACGATCAAAATGAGTATAATGTTGATATACTTTCGGTCGAGTTTCGAATACCCGAAATTTTCGGATACAGATTTTGTTTAAGGTTAAATTTTATGATTTAAAAATATCAAACGACCTCCGATTGACGAATGGTCGATTTCGTTGGTCTCGTGTCGTCGAATCGGATCTAATGACGGTCTCGGTTTGTTTTGCGGTTTCCGAATTTGCGTCGCGGCTTTTCACGGCACGCATTACGAAGAGACCGATTTTTGGTCGATTTCGTCCGAACGACTTTTGATTCATGATCAATTGGTCGTTTTAGGTTGTTTAGTATTGACCGACAACGTTTTTGGGTTCATTAGACCCAAAATCGGACGAGTTCGGGTTTACGCAAATTCCCGGATGTTACAGGAAGAGTTGAGATAATAATGATTTTTTTGTTTATTTCTTCTTTGTACTTATTTTTTTTATCTTTGGGTTCTTGTAGTTTGTTTTTACCCTCTTCCTATACTAGGAGGGGGTAGGGTTTTCATAATATACAGTTCTGATGCATAGTGATACACGTAGCTTGAAATTGGAATTTTTTGAGTCCCTTCTAATGGCAATGCATAACTTTAGCAGGATGTTCTACTTTCTATAATCTTATCTAAGTTGTGATAAATTTTTCCTTGTCAATCACTCATTTCTTTGAGTGGCAGGTGGTAACTCTCCTCATACTGATCGTGCACACGTTGTTTCCAATTTCATATGAAGGATCAGAAATCTATTGGAAGAATAGATTGACCATTCTAAAGGTTTTCTCTTTAAATGTTATTTCGTTTTTTATATAATGCAACAGCGAGATAATAAAAATTTTCTTTGTTTTTATTGTTATTAAATGCATATTTTTTCCTTTTCATCTTCTTACGTGGAGATCCATCTTCTTTTTTTATTATTGCCATAATAACTCTTTGTTAGCAAACCTTGATATAGACTTCCTTTTTATTTCGGAAAACAAAAAGAGGTGACTACTTAAGGGCAGTTAAACAGCACCATAATTTTATTTTTAAATAAATCACACTTTCTGCATATAAAACTTCGCCTTTTGATCAAGCTATGTGCTTAGTTGAAAATATCATCAACATAAGGTCGCGGATTTTTGCCAATCACGTCATTCCATTCTAACCAAATTACCCATAGAAAATAACCATTGGAAGAGCTCTTGCAGCATAGGTAGTTCTGTTTGAATGTTGCAACCTTATTTATTCTTAAAAGTGTGGCAAAATGAATATTTAAGACATCAACTAATGTTATGTACCTTGGATGATCATTGGTCTTCAATAATCATCCTTTGGCTTTAAACAAAAAGGAAGTTGTGGTCAAATGAATCAAGAAAATTGCCAAGCATCTTGGTCCCTAAAACGAGGGGGGGGGTCAACGGGTTGATTAGCTACTTCCTGAAAGCCCACATTGTGGGCAAGGATGGAAGGACTATTTTAGGGTTGGAATACCTTAGATTGCCCAATCTTCCCATATTTGATGAATGCCTATCATCCTATCCTTTGGACGAGGCACTTCATAACTTTTGTTTGAATTGGAAAAGTGAGGAAGTTACGTTCTCTATACTAATAGTTGTTGGAGTATAAGTTGTATGCGTCATATATGAGGGAGATGGGTAAATGGATCCCCCATCCACATGTTTAGTCCCACATCTACCAGTGGTAGGACTTGGAGGCTCTGTGGAAGCTATATAAGGAGCCCCAGACCTCCTGTATCAGATGAGAAAAGTGCAATAGACACACCAACCCTCTGAGGCATTCTCCCGTGGTTTCATTCCGCTCCTTACGGAGTAGGGTTCCACGTAAATCTTGGTCTTCCATATTTTATATTTCTGTTCTTTTGCTCTATTTATCAATCGCTTCCGCATTCTTTATTTTCCGACATGGTATCAGAGCAGGTTCGATTCTTGCGGAAACAATTTTCCATTTGTTCGAGATTCGAGTTTGGTGATTTTATTTTTTAAGATCTTTTTTCATGTTAAAAGTTAGAGTTCTAGGGTTTTGTTTAAACCCTAGACGTTCCTGTTCAAGTTGAATCAACGGCATAGCGGCACCCTCGCCTCCAGATTCCAGCCGCATACAACAGTACAGTTCCCTGCCCTCATACTCACGGCACCCCTCATGGAAATGGGTTCCCAGGCGGGGAACCCTAGAGGCGGCGTCGCCCGTTAGACCCCGACGACCTCTTATTGGCCCCGCTGCTCATCCAGATCGCCCGGGGCGCAGACCCTGTGCCCAGGCGGCGCGCCAGGCCCCACGCACGACGCTCCAGCCCCCCCGCAAGAAAGTCCCACCGCGCCTCTATAACCTAGATCTCCCTGACATGGTGGGCTCCCGCCGCACGGCGTGGCGCATCGTCTCCTCCATCGAGCATGGACCTCGATACCCAAGCCCTAACATGTGAGCAATGCTCTCCCAGGTGGTGTGCAATGGCGCGCACGACCTTCCTCCTCGCGTGCGTGCCCAGGAACAGGAAGCGCCTAGCGAGGGCATCATCCCATGGAGGCGGAATCTCCACCAGCCTGTCCTTCGTGCATTGCCTCTGCAAACTCCAGATCGGTGATGCTCTGGCTCCCAGGCGAAGTCCTCCTCCAACTCGGTCTCCCCCTCACGTGCCCCAAGCGTCGCCTGTCACCTCCACCTTCAGCCGCAATCCAGGCGACAGTCCCAGGCGCGACACCCTCCTTCGGCGCGAGCTCCAGATCTGGGTGTATCCCAGTGGCAGCAGCGACCCTTCCTCCATCAGAGTGGCGTAGCGGCATGCGTGGGGTTCCCTCACGGGAACCCTAAATAAGGGGGCGGGGCGGCGCGCATGAAGTGATTCTCCCATCGGAGGGGCACCTGGCGATTAGCCCTAGCGGGTTGTGTCTTATTAAAAAAAGGTGCCCTGCATTTTAAAAAAAGGGGAGGAGTATTCATGCGAATATTCAGGCCCAACTGGGCCTACCTTGTATCAGGGGAAAGTTCAAAAAAAACAAAAAAAGGCACGTGTAATTACAAAAAATCCGCACGTAATTAAAAAAAATATTTTGATGATGAAAAGCCGAGAAAAAATTTTATCGGCTTAAAAAAATTTGTTTTTCAAAAAAAATGTTTGAAACGACTTTAAAAAAATTTTCAGAACAAAAGGAGGAAAAGCCGAAAAAAATGTTAAATGGCTTAAAAAAATTGAGTTGAAGAAAAGCCGCAAGAATTTTTTTTTAGAATTTTCATGTTAACTCCCATTCTTCATGTCTTCTCCCAACTTGGTCGATGATGATTTTCCGACAAGTATGGGAGAAAGGGGGAGTATTATGTAGAGTCACAGGTTCTGTTGCAGATTCAGATGTCAGCTGCAGACCAGCTAGATTTTCTCAGACTCTACAGTTCTTCGATTGATCAAACTCGACGATTTATTCCGAGTTTACAGTTTCAGACACGCATATGGATGATGTCTTCTTTCAGATGAGCACATGTATGCTATCTTTTGTTTCCCCATCATTCTTCTTATTTTGTCCGCCAGAGTTTTCATGTGAGCCATAGGGACTCCAGAGTAGAGGACCATTCCCTATGCCATGTTGGCAAGGGTTTTCATGTGGTATCATAGGTACTCAGAGGAGTGTACATTCTCTGTGCCAGATGGGAAAAACCCAGTTCTTCGACAAGGGGACTTCTTTCAGACTCCATTCTCCAGTGACCGTGGACTCCGACGAGGATTGCACTTCCACAGCCTTTTCAGTTCGACCCTTTTTTTCAGAGATGGAGCAGTTGTCCACATGTTGTGGCGGACCAGAGTACTCCGATGAGGAGACTCATTTTCAGTTGCAGTGACTCTGACATGCGTAGTTCAGAGCACATGCTCTCCGACGAGGAGATTCAACAGACCCACACTCCAGCCCGTTCGTCCTCCTCACCTGCACGGCATGAGAAGCAATGTCCTCGACAACAACAATTGTGCGCGTTGAGTTGATATTGTCCATAGTGTCCTGTAGTGTGAGTTTAGTTTCTTTCTGTTTGTCCAAGTTGAGCATTGCATGCTCCAGCTTGAGGGGGAGTGTTGGAGTATAAGTTGTATGCGTCATAAATGAGGGAGATGGGTAAATGGATCCCCCGGGATCCATTTACCCCATCCACATGTTTAGTCCCACATCTACCAGTGGTGGGACTTGGAGGCTCTGTGGAAGCTATATAAGGAGCCCCAGACTTCCTGTATCAAATGAGAAAAATGCAATAGACACACCAACCCTCTGAGGCATTCTTCCGTGGTTTCATCCCGCTCCTTACGGAGTAGGGTTCCAAGTAAATTTTGGTCTTCGATATTTTATATTTCTGTTCTTTTGCTCTGTTTATCAATCGCTTCCGCATTCTCTATTTTCTAACAATAGTCTTTGCATATCTTCATAAAATCACTTTGTAGTTTGCCTTCATTGATCTCTTTCTTGAGAATTATTCCTACTCCCTGCCGATCGACCCTAAGTCGCTTACAAAATAAGTCGATTGCGCACACCAAGCCCGACATGACAAATGAGGGTCAAGATGTCATTGAAAGGCTCAATTTAGTGCTTGTAAAAGAAGTGATTCTTTGCATTGTCTTAGAACTATGTGAATATTTATACACACATTAATACACACATTAATGGAACTATGTCAAGATGGCTTTCAATAAATTTTGAAGGGGCGGACACCGCAGAGTGTTTCCCCCTTCCAAGCAGACTTTCAAAAAAAAAATAGGCCATACTAAGAAATACCAGTTAACAAATTCAAGAAATAGAATATATGTATTTTTAATGTGTAAAACAACTCAACATCCGCATATTTAGTCCCACATTGTTTATGAGTGGGACTTGGTCTTACTGATGGGGATATATATAAGAAGCCCCACACCACTTGTATTCATTGAGAGAGAAAGCAATAATAGAATATCTAGCCGTTGAGAGGCCTTCTCCCATGGTTTCATCCCACTCCTCATGGAGTAGGGTTCCACACAAAATACCTGTTTTCTTCATGGTTTCATCATTATTATCCTTGATTACACTTCTGTATTGTCATTTTCTACATGGTATCAGAATGAGTTGAATTCTGTGGATATATTCTTGAAGATTTATATGTTGATGTTCGAGATAGTTCAAGTTCAAGAAAATTAGGGTTTCTGAAACCCTAATTCTGCACGCTTCGATTCCTTGGATGCTGTTGAGTTTCTTCATGAAACCCTAAATTTGATTAGAGAAGGTCTGTACCAATCTCATATCGACTTAAATGACGCACCTCATTAAAACAACCGTGGGACCTCTTCTTGAAGCACCACCAGACAACACAACTATAGCCCCATGACGATACTCCTAACTGTCGATCCTCCATCTCAAGCAGTGTTGCCCCCATTATCTTCTCAACACGAGTCCAATGTGCTTCCTCCCTTGCGCTGATGACGTTGCCCCTTGTGAATGTTCACAAACCCTGTCAGTGATGCAATCCTTCAATGGTAGCTTGAAAGGTTCCTGGCCAGCCATGGCCCTCTGCCACAACAACCCACGATATAGCATCACCTACTTTACTCCCTCATCGATCACGAGGCTCCACACATTCTCCTCCCAAGCAACCGAGCGCTTGTCCCATCTCCTCTCGCTTGGCAGAGGTTCCACCTATCATATCTTGCTTCGTACGAGTACTTGTGATCTCGTCGGAACATGCCCGAGAAGAGAAGACAAAGCTTGAAGATGATCCTTAAGGCGACACCGATCCAAGTTGCACCCACCTCTAGTGATATCTCCAGGAGATGGCTCTTTCCTTTATCATTGTGCCTTCACATAAAAGGGCATGAACTTCTCAAAGCTTAAGGCGATGGCACCCCTACTCGCGTATGGTAGTGCTCCTTAGCAATAGAGGAAACCCCATCATCATGCGGGGGAGATGAGAAAGCCCTGCATTGCATAACTCCTTTTTTGGGGGGTTGCGAGAGTTTTGACCCCGTTTATATATTGTTTATCTTTCCATCTTTTCATATATTTTAGTTCTTTCCAAATCTATTATGTAATTTGTCCAGCTGGAGCTATCCTCTATATAAGAGAACTCCATGGCCCTTTCATAATTCAAGTCATTACTTTATCTAGACATGGAATCAGAGCGATGGTCCTAGACTAGAGTTCTTGTATCCCGTGCCCTACCCCACTTGCTGCCTAATGAGAACACCTTCTCATGCTGCCGAGTGTCGTTTAGAACACCTTCTCTCGCGTTGCCTTCTCGGCTGCCAAGCACTGCGCAATGCTGTCCAGTACAGCCCAACACCACCGTCATTACTAGAGGTTGATTCCTTTTATGCTGTCGGCCTGCCCAACAACTACTAGCGGCACTGCCAGCCCAAGAGGCCATTTCCAGTGGCCCATATCAGCGCCTCCAAGTATCACGACCATATTTTGTCGTGAATATACCCTAGGGAGTCTCCACAACTTATTCAGAAGTTTGATTTCATCCTTGAATAACCTGATTTTGATTCTTTTTAGATATAATCAGACCTTATACCTCTTCCACGTGTCCTATAACGACCCTTCGATTAATGAGAACTGTTAGAGTATTTGGTTGTTCTCCATATGAGTTGTAGAAGGGTAAATGGATCTCTCCAGGATCCATTTACCCCATCCATATGTTTAATCCCACATCTACCAGTGGTGGGACTTGGAGGCTCTGTGGAGGCTATATTAGGAGCCCCAGACCTCCTGTAACTATTGAGAAAGCGTAATGAAGCATATGACCCTTTGAGGGCTTCTCCCGTGGTTTCATCCCGCTCCTCAGGGAGTAGGGTTCCACGTTAAATCTTGTTCTTCGATGTTTTATTTCTTTATTCTATGATTCTGATTCCGCTTCCTATTTTCTAACATGGTATCAGAGCGGGACGATTCTCGAGGATTTCAAGTTCTTATACCTTTATTCGAGATTTGTTTTTGAAAATTGTGTGTAAAGATTATTTCAATATTCCACAATTGTGATTCATCAAGGGGAGTTGTGATTCATCAAGGAGTTCTTCCGTTTATTTTCTAGGGTTTCGTTGGAAACCCTAATCGCACTTTGTTCTTGAAGATCTGGCCTCTGCAGGCAACACCACATCTCGCACTATCTCTAGAAGCCCATCGAGCATCCAACTCATGTGTATCCTTCTTGGGCAGGCTGCCCCAAATCAACGATCTCCATCGGAGAGATCTCTGTTATCTCCAAGGCGCAAGGCAGGTCACCACCCTCCAGATCACAACGCTTCTCCGACCACGCAGGATGCGCGTTCTCCAGTCGTTGGAGCTCTCGCAAGCCCTAGCCGTTTCTTTTCCATCGACAAAGGCAACGATGGCCGCATATCATCGCCATCTCCTCGCCAAGGCTCCCTCAGGCGGAGCCCCATCAAGCTGCCGCACCTTCGAGCGTGTGCCTTCAAGATGCCCTTCGCTCCAGGCGGTTTCCTGGATCTCCGCCCCTTCCTCGATGCACAAGCTGCAAGATCCATCGGGCTCAGGCTTCGCAATTCAACCCAGGCGAAGCCTCCCTCCTGCGTGCTGGCGGCGCACCTCCGAGCCTCTCCTCCCCATAGGAGGCGAGCTCCAGCGTGGCGATCTCTTCACTCCCCCTTGCGCGCAGGCTCCAGGTGGCATCTCCAACTGCCTTCTCCATCTCCTTGGTCTCCTTCAACGGCAACGACTACCTGCCTTAAGAGGGTTTCCCAGCGTGGGAACCCTAAAGGGGAGGGGTGCACCTATTTAAAAAAAATATCGATGAAATAAGAGCAGCGAGCCTGCCTGTTATAAAAAAGGGAAGGCATGCTTGCATAAAAAAAAGATGGGGAGAAAGAGAGTTGGGCCCAAGTGGGTCGGAAAAAAAAGGTGTTTTTGAAAAGAGGCGCGTTCAAAGAAAAGCCGTATGTATATTTCCAAAAAAAAGGAGAGAAGGCAAAGCCCTAAAAAAATTGTTGTGTCAACGGCTTATTAAAAAAAAGTGTTTTCAAAAAAATGTTAAAAAATGATGCTTTGTAAAGTCAAAAAAATATAACGGCTTATGTTTTGTCCCCATTTTCTTGTCTTCTCCCAACATAGTCGATGACATATTCCGACTAGTATGGGAGAAAGGGGGAGTATTGTGTAGAGCTACATGTCATGTTTCAGATTCAGATGTCAGATTCTCCAAGCCAGCCAGTGTTCCAGACTCTACAGTTCGGTTTTTTGTTCAGACTCAACGTTCAGATGTTTTCCGAGTCTGCAGTTCAAGACGCACGAATATGCGATCTTCAGTTTCATGATCCCCATCATTCTTGTTGTTGTCAGACCAGAGTTTTCATGTGAGCCATAGGGACTCTAGAGTAAAAGACCATTCCTTATGCCATGTGGGTAAGGGTTTTCATGTGGTATCATGAGGACTCCAGAGCAGAGTACCATTCTCTGAGCCAGATGGGAGAGACCCAGTTCTTCGATGAGCAGACTCCATGCGCAATTTCAGACTCGATGGTCAGATTCCGAGTCCTCAGTTCACTCACACTCCAGCCCGTTGGTCCTCCTCACTTGCACGACATGAGAAGCAACATCCTCGACAACAACCGATAGTTGTGCGCGTTGAGTTGATATTGTCCGTAGTGTCCTGTAGCGTGAGTTGAGTTTCTTTCTGTTTATCCAAGCTGAGCATTGCATGCTCCAGCTTGAGGGAGAGTGTTGGAGTATTTGGTTGTATGCCATATGAGTTGTAGGAGGGTAAATGGATCTCTCCAGAATCCATTTACCCCATCCATATGTTTAATCCCACATTTACCAGTGGTGGGACTTGGAGGCTCTGTGGAGGCTATATAAGGAGCCCCAGACCTCCTGTAACTATTGAGAACGTGCAATGAAGCATATGCCCCTTTGAGGGCTTCTCCCGTGGTTTCATCCCGCTCCTTAGGGAGTAGGGTTCCACGTTAAATCTTGTTCTTCGATGTTTTATTTCTTTATTCTATGATTCCGCTTCCGCTTCCTATTTTCTAACATGAACAAGTGTATTAGTCTACATATATAATCAATCTACTACATGTTCGTGTAGACTCATTCAAGATCAGTCTACAACTCCGGTTGAGTTTCGTTTTAACTCTCTTACCATATGTCACACAACAAGGGTAATCTTTTCTCTTCGTCCCGTATCTTCAAGGGCGCGGCTCCCGCCGTCAAGATGGATGGAACCAACTATAAGTTATGGTCCATGTAATTTATGACCCTTATGCAATGCAATAACGTGGATCACATCCTGACACAACTAGAGCTGACAGATAAGGCTGGGGAGAAAGCTTCGTGGAAGCAAGATGATACGTACACACGCATTTGACTCTCCGAGAAGCTCGTTGCAAAGCTAGCCAATGTTATCCTGAATCAGTCCACTGCCATGGAAAAGTGGGATATCCTGCAACCACATATAGTCAGGTGGAGAATGAGGCCAAGATTCTTTAGTTGTAGTTTAACATTTTTACCGCTAAACAGAATAGTCATCCTCTTCACAGCTTCTGCTATTCGTTATGTGGCATGTTTGAAAAGCTTAATAGCTTCATACTAGTGACTGCGTCTATTAAGCATCAGATGGCGTACGGGAACCCTGTGATGGTTGGAGTTTTCCTGGTTGCTTTAGACCATGAGTACGAGGCAACACGTACCCAGCTTCTCACTGGTACTGATATGCCTCCCATGGAGGAGGCACACATTTGCCTCAGCAAGATCATTGCCCCATCCATTGCCACCGTACATACCGGTATAACGATGGTTGCATCTTGTGGCAGGGAGGTACTAGTCAGTTCAGAGGGCATGGTACCCATGGCAGATGAGGCAACCGTCAGTGTTGTCCTTGCACCTATTGCCATTGTCTTGGTCATTCGGACAGGACATGCTATCCGAAACATGGATATACCGTACTGCTCGTGTGTCCGAGCAGGTTGAGACCACTGCCAGTTCAACTCCTACTACATATCTGAGGTTAGATGATATTGCCCAATTGAGGGAGATTATGACCCCTGCTGTGGGCCCTACTAGTGCACCTGCAGGTCCTTTAGATGTTGCAGCCATTGCCAGAGCATCTTCCAGCTCTTCAGGTATAGCCTTGTTCTTACCAGTTGTCGCAAAGTAGATATGATAGAGTGGATCGACACATTTCTGAAAGGAGCCTCTAAGCAACGCCTTAGTGAAAATATATGCAGTTTGATCCCCATAGCTAACATGAGAGGTAGAGATAAAACCTTTCTGAATCATATCCCTTGTATAGTGACAATCTACTTCAATATATTTGATTTTCTCATGAAATGTAGGATTGTTTGCAATGAACATAGCTGCCAGGTTATCGCATTGTAGCTGCATAGGAATAGGTACATCTATGTGTAAATCTGCTAGAATTGCTCGGACCCACATCATTTCCGTAGTGGTGTGTGCCATAGCCCTATATTCAGACTCAGCGCTGGACTTGACAACTACAATTTGCTTCTTACTCATCTCGGAGACAAGAGAGTTACCTACAAAGACCGCAAAACCTGAAGTGGACTTTCTATCTTTTGGACATCCTGCATAGTCAGCATCAGCACATGTAGAGACCGTAAGTGTTGCCCCTTTTCTGAATAATAATCTTGCACCTGTAGAAGACTTTAGGTACCTAAAGATCATATATACAACGTGCCGGGGTTGTTCCATAAATTGACTCACTCGACTAATTGCAAGGGATATCTGGCCTGGTTATAGTAACATAAAGGAGCTTCCCAACTATTTCTCTGTATCTTCTTTTGTCCACTTCCTCTGTATCATCATCATATAGCCTCATACTAGGGTTCATAGGAGTGGTAGCGGGTCGACATCCAATCATTCTCATCTCAGCCATCATATCTGTCATATACTTCCGTTGGGTTATTACAAGACCCTACTGATTTCTGGCAAACTCTAAGCCCAAGAAATACCGTAAGGTATCAAGATCCTTGGTAACAAACTGTTGGCCTAGAAATTCCTTAGCCCTTTGTATCCCCTGCACGTCATCGCCTGTAACAAGTATGTCGTCAACATATACCATAATGGCTAGCATGCCTTTAGGTATTCGTTGCATAAACAATGAATTACCCGCATTTGACCTTTTAAACCCCTACTTCTCAATTAAGTCCGAGAGCTTCTGAAACCATGCCCTAGGACTCTGTTTAAGGCCATAAATTGCCTTATGAAGTCTACAAACCTGCGGATACTCCAACTCAGCAGCGAATCCCGGAGGTTGATGCATGTAGACTTCTTCTTGCTGGTCTCCGTACAAAAAGGCATTTTTAACATCAAGCTGGAAGAGAGGCCAATCAAGTACCACATCAACAGAAAGAAGAATTCGTAGAGTAGAATGATGAGCCATTGGGAAGAATGTGTCTAGGTAATCCATGCCATACGTTTGAGTAAATCCACGAGCAACCAGTCTGGCTTTATACCGATCCAGACTCCCATCTGCACGGTGTTTAACAATAAACACCCACTTGCAACTGACGACAGAAGCTCCCTCAGGAGGTGCAATCATGCTCCATGTACCACGTGACTGTAAGACAACCATCTCTTCTTCCATAGCTAATCGCCACCGACTATCATTCAAAGCCTCCTGATAATTCCGTGGAATGTCCACCGCAGACAACTGTAAATTTCTTGACATCCCCAGTCAAGCGATCAAAGGAGACCATGGGTGCTAACGGATATGATGTACAACTTCGCTTTTGCTTCTGAAGCGCAATAGGTAAGTCCAGATCATCAACCTCCACTTCCGTCCCCTGTAAAGGACCCTGCTCAAGTAGACCGTCAGACCCATTGTGAGAAACTATATACTCAGAACATACCTTATGCGGGTATGTTCCAGATGATGAGAGGTGACCATGAGCAGAAGCATGTCAACGGGTATAGTAATGCGACAATGATGGGACATGGACAATGGAGGCTGAAGGAATAGGAGGAGGTGACGGTGGTGGTGATGATGGTAGTGGCGATGAAGGAGTTAGATTTCATCATCGTGGTCTAAAGAAGTTAACCTATCACATGTAGGAGAAAAGTACATCACAGACTCGAAAAAGGTGACACTAACACTAACATAGTACTTACTGTGCATTGGATCATAACATCTATACCCTTATTGTGTCCTAAAGTACCCGACAAAAACACACTTGAGTGCTCTAGGAGAGAGTTTGTCAAGCCCTAGAGACAACTGGTGGACAAAGGCAATCGGGCCAAATACGCGAGGAGTAAGCGAGAACAATTCTTTCTCAGGAAATGCAAGAGAGAAAGGAATTTTCTCACCCAAGACCGATGAGGGCATACGATTAATAAGATAGCATGCCGTAAGAACAACATCACCCAAAAAGAGTGCAGAGCATGTCTCTGAATAAGAAGAGTTCTCGTAACATCAAGCAAATGATGAAACTTCCTCTCTGCAACACCGTTTTGCTGGGAAGTATAGGCACATGATGTTTGATGAATGATACCAAGATTTGAAAAATAATTGGAAAGGGTATGAGTACATAACTCAAAAGCATTATCAATTCTCACATGTTTCACAGACAAAGAAAACACATTCTGCACTTCTTTGATAAAGTTCTTGATAATATTTCCAGCTTCAGATTTATTCTTTAATAAAAAGACCCAGGACAGACAAGAGAAATCATCAACAACAATAAGATAAAATCTGTGTCCTTGATGATCAGGAATACGGATGGGACCCCAAATATCTATATGAAATAACTCAAAAATGGAGCTACTGCTCCGACTCTGACGACTAGGGAAGGCGGAACAATGATGCTTTCCCAACTGATATGCCTCACATTGAAAGGACGAGTGAGGAGAAATCTGAGGCAGAACACGACACATTTTCTGGAGCGGGAGATGACCAAAGCGCATGTGCCACGTAAAGGGTGAAACGGGTCCAGTAGAATGGGAGGAAATGCCAACATAAGGAGTTCGAACCAAACGATAGAGACCGCCCTGCTCACGGCCAGTGCCAATCACCTTGCCCGTAAGGATGTCCTGAAATAGTAGAGAAGATGAGTTAAAAATTGCTCGACAATATAGATCCTTCGTAATCTGACTAATAGATAATAAATTCATAGAAAATTCAGGTGCATGCAACACATTCTGCAGGTACATAGATGGTGTCAAGCTAATCTCCCCTTGTCCAGTGATGGGGGAATGAGTCCCATCTGCTATAACCATAGTCCATCCTGGAGGGACCTGTTTGTACGCTGTAAGTTGACCTCTGTCTCCACACAAGTGATGTGTAGCACCGGAGTCCATGATCCATTCAATAACGTCAGATCCACTACAACTAGTAAATGCACAAGTACTACCTGAGGTATTAGAAGATGCTGAAGCAGCGACATCGGAGTGATTTCCTGAAGCCGATGGAGAAGCAGTGGGACTAACAGGAGGTATAATTCCCCTCAATCGTGCCACAAGGTCATCAAATCTCTGATCCAAGGCGGCAACAGTCGGGGGCTCAATCTGCTTAGCCACTTGAGCAAAGGCAGGAAAGCCATGCTTGGAATAGCATGTATCCTCTTTATGTCCAGGCCGATGACAGTAAGTACATGGCTGACGAATACGACCTCCCCTTCTACGAGGTCCACGCCCACGATACTGGGAAGAGCCTCCTCTACCTCGGGAGGCAGCCATCGCTGAAGAAGTCTGACTCAGAGCAGAATATGGAACAATAATCCTACTGAGTCGTCTGAACGCCTCCTCCATAGGAGGAATGGTAGCATCTGCTAGGATCTATGATCGAGCCGCCTCATATTCAGGGTCTAGTACTGCAAGGAAGACACCGAACATAGTAGCATTCCGATATGTCTTTTGTTGCTCAGGAGTAGATGTGAGGGCATAAAACTGTGTAGTTTCTCAAACATCCCATGCAGGGATGTATACAGAGAATGTAGTGACCTTCCATTCTGCTTGATAGTGAACATATCATGTTGCAACTGTAGTATCTTTGTCTCATTCCTCAACTGCGAATAAGTTGCGGCGAGGATATCCCACATCGCCTTGGCGGTGGGTTGATGTAGCATGTCGTTGGCAATCTCAATCGCCAAAGTACCAGACAACCGGACTTTTGCATGCGCATCATCCGCCTCCCACCAGCAGATGCGTTGCACGCAGGGGTGCAGTGCTGCGCGCTCGCGGGACTGCTGGACACGCAGGGAGGCGCGGGGTTGTGTGTAGGAAGGCGCTGGCAGTGCGTCGGTTGACGCGCTGGCTGCGCACGAGGCGGCGCGGGGTTGTGTGCAATGACGCGCGGGCTGCACGCGAGGCGGCGCGTGTGGCGGCACAGGGTGGCGCGCAGGGACGCGCGAGTTATGCAGGTTGCGCGAGGCGACACGAGGTGGTTGGGGTTAGGGCTTTTGGGTACGAGAGCTTCGATCTGGGACCACCGCTCTGATATCATGCTAGGAAAAATAAGAGATGTTTATTCCATGAACCTTAGACTTTCTTATATAGAGGAGAGACCTATGGGTAAATTACATAAGATAGACAGAAGAAGTAGAATATTAAGAAAAAATATAGAAACACAAATATAACTCTACATTTATTATTTATTAGTGAAATAAAAAATATTTTTTTTGCTACTTTGAAATTTTGCTCTGATAATGCCTCAGAGTTCTATGCATTATAGCTTTCTTAGTTCTTCAGGTCCCTTTGCATCCTACAACAGACCTCATGTGCTTACATTCCCAACATAATGATGTTGTTGAATGTTCACTTATTTGATGTGATGAGGACCCTCCTTATTCAAAGTCACCCTCCTCATTCGTTCTGGGGTGACGCGGTTCTCACTGCTTGTTACTTGGTGAACTGCATGCCATTCTCAGTTTTAGGGGAGAAATGGCCTTTCTCAATTGTGTTTCTCGAGAAGAAAATGGTCTCCCTTACACCCTGTCTTTTTGGCTCTGTGACTTTCTTGCATCACCTAACTCCTAGGTCATGACAAGATCTCCCCTAGAGCTATCAAGCGTGTCGTTGTAGGCTACTCTCAGACCGATAAGGGGTACCATTGCTTCGACCCTATTTGACAGAACTATTAGGTCAGTGCTGATGTCACCTTTTTTGAGTCTATCATGTTTGTCTATCCTACAGGTGACATGTTGACTTCGTCAGACTTTAGAGACACCTCCTCCTCCTGTTATGCTACCCCCACCTCCAGATCCATCTGTGCCTCCACCATCCTCACGACCTCCATCAACTCCAACACATCCACCACCTCCTATGGCTCCACCAGCGTCACCTAGTACGTTGGCTCAGTTGTTGCCACGTTTTTACGTTCGTAGGCCTCCCACTGTTCTCTCTGCTCATGGACCTTTCCCATTATCCAACATGCTCAAAGTATGTTCTGACCAAATAGTTTCTACTGATGGCACTTGTAATCCATGCAGTATATTACTTTACGGGACGACTCACCGGAGATGGGGTAATGGCCCACAAGGTAGCGGTGGACGGCAGGGCCGTGAGAAGGGGGCAACCGACGGAGGGGGCGGCCGGCGGAGGGGGCTACAAGCTGCCGGTGGTGGACTGCAGGCGGAGGATGTAGGGGGCTGCACAACTGGCGGCAACGACGGAGGGGGAGGGGTACTGCAGGCGGTCAATTGACTGGTGGAGGGGTTAGGAGGCGGCCGATGGCAGGGAGGGAGGGTGGCAGCTGGTAGGGATAGGGTTCTTGGTGAGGTACGGGAACTCCGATCCATGACCGTTGCTCTGGTACCATGTTGGAAGAATAGAATAGCATTTCATTGAAGAAACCCTAGGGCTCTCTTATATAGGAGAAAATCCCTGGGTTAATTATATACGAGGGACATGGAGTAAAAAAGAGATAAGAAATAAATATAAAGAGATACAAATATCTCAACAAGAAGTCTACCTCATGGTCTGTACTATTCATAGGGAGTTTTGATTTCGACTCAGGATTTTCATATGGACCACGTATGCGAGAGACATATGGTAGAAGCTCGATACATAGACATCCATAGGGACTCATATTCCATTCTCTGAGTTAGTATGAGAGAGACCCAGTTTCTTCATGTTCTCCGATGAGGAAACTCAGTTCAACTTCCATCTCCAACGACCATGGACTACGATGAGGATATTCCCGCAGCTTTCTTCAGTTTGGCCCATCAGAGAGATGTAGTAGTTGTGGGCTAGTGTTCTCCGACAAAGATGCTCATTTTAGTTCAGGTGACTCTACGCAGTATAGAGCATACGTTCTCCGATGAGGAGACTTATTCTAGTGCAGGTGACTCTTTACAGTACAAAGCACATGTTCTCTGACGAGAAAAGTCAGCTAAGTTCTAATGACCATGATAGATGTAGTACAAAGCACATGTTTTCTAATGAGGAGACTTGATTCTCACTCTAACTCAGTTTCTCTTCACTAGCATGACATGAGAACCGATATTCTTAATAGACTGTCGGTAGAGTATGCATTGAGTTGATATTGTCCGTCGTGCCTTGTATTACGTAAGTGAGCGATTTCTTTGTCCAAGCTGAACATTGCATGCTCCATCTTAAGTGGAAGTGTTAGAGTATGCATCCATAAATGAGTAATTAGATCCCTCCAAGATCCAGTTACCCACATCCACATGTTTAGTCCTTACTAGTGAGGCTGTATAAGAAGCTCGTTACGACCTGTATTCATTTATAGATAAAGCAATTCCAGAATATCTGACCCTTGAGAGGCCTTCTTCCATGGTTTTATTCCTCTCCTCACAGAGTAGACTTCCACGTAAAATCCTAGTGTTCTTCATGGTTTTATCATTATTATCTTTGACATGCATGGCGATGATGGTGACACTAGTTGCATACTTTGAAACCCTAGTGTTACACACATCATCCAAGGGTAGAACAAGTCATTCAACGATATCAACATTGATCATGACTTGATGATGCCTAATGTTGTGAAACTCAAAGGTGATCAGGGAAGATGTAATGTGTAACTGCCTCATGGGAGACAACACAAGAGGAGCATGCATCAGGATTTGGAACCTATTGTGGCACATTGGCCCATATTTGCTGCAACTTTTTAAGCAAACAATGTGATGTTCCTGAAGACCCAAAGGGTTATGTTCTGAAAGAAGAGAAGTTTCTTTAGAGACTTCCCTCTTTATTTCTTTTCCCATCTTGGTCAATTATTCTTTAGTTCTTGATAAGTTGGAAAAAGGGGAGTATTGAGTAGTGTTTTTAAGGGTTTTATCAGTTGTGTCCCTCTGAGATATTGCAAAATTAGTGCACCCCTCCCTTTTTGGAATATCATTTCAGCTTCTGAATTAAGGGTTTTTAAGGGTTTTATCAGTTGTGTCCCTCTGAGATGCTAGCTCTGTTCATGAAAGCGGTCTGTGCGATCGCATATGCGGCCGCATATGCCTAAGCGGCCTCCTCAGCGCACCGATTACCTGAAGCCCTGCTTTATGCGCCATTTGCGCATATATGGCCTGCATATGCAGGCTGTGCAGGCGCATATGCGCTCCATGCGCCCGCTTAAGGTCTAGTTGAATAATTGAATACGGATCTTAAGATCCAGATCTTGTATTATTTTGATTCTATATATTAAACCAGATTATGTGTTACTATCTTTAATGATTATGATATTTAATTGTACTATTTTGAGCTCTACATGAAAATAATTTTTCTTAGATCTTCTATTGGACCACATTTATTCATAAATTCAGTTCAATTGTAGTCACTTTTGTAGATATTTATTTATTTTTAAATAAAAATAGAAAAATGCGTAGAACTACATATGCATATGCCCCCGCATACCGCTTAATCGCTATTCAGTGACATATCCAAATGCATACGCATACTGCTTTCCTAAACCTTGGATGCGAGTGTTGGGATGTTGAGCCGGCTAAGAGAGGGAGAGGACGACCAAGAAGTGTTGGAAAGAGACTATATGAAGGGGTCTTAGTTTTTTGGATATAAGCCCTAGGTTGACCCAAGTTAGATCTGAATGAAAGCAAAGAATCCATGTAGCCGACCCTAATTAATTGTGGGAAAAGGCTTTGTTATTGTTGTTGTTGATTTCAGCCCTTGAATTCTTCCACAATAATTACTTGTGCCCTCAGGTTAGTTGTTGTCCATCCCCAATGCAAATGAATGCCAACTTTGGAGACACAAGGTGAATTAGATATAAAAAGGGTTTTTATCAGTTGTGCCCCTTTGAGATATTGCAATTTCAGTTATGCCCCTCCCTTTTTCGAAATATCAGTTGTGCCCCTACCTTCTTGAAAATTCACAGTTTTGACCTTTCGTAATATCAGTTATGCCCCTACTTTTCCTTAACAGAAGGGCAGAACTGTGAATTTTGCAAGAAGGTAGGGGCATAACTGATATTTCAAAAAAGGGAGGGGCATAACTGAAATTGCAACATCTCAGAGGGGCACAACTGATAAAAACCTATATAAAAATGGTTAAGGTCTTCCTCCCACTCCTCCCCTCCCCAGCCTCCTCCTCCTCCCCCTCCTCCTACGTACCATTGCTCATCTTATGCCTCATTGCTCCTTCACCGCCCCCTCCTCCTCCACCCCCTGCTCCTCCACTGGCCCCTTATCCTCCTCCACCCCCTGTTCCACTATCCTCTCCTCCTCCTTTGGCCCCCTCCTCCATTTCCCCCTCCTCCTCTACCGCCCCTACTCCTCCTCTGTCTCCTCCTTGATCGTCCCCTGCTCGTCCTCCACCCCTGCTCTTCCTCCTCTGCCCCCTTGCCTCCTCCTCCTGCGCCCCACCTCCTCCACCGCCCCTGCTCCTCCTCTGCCTTCCTCATCCATCGCCCCCTCTTCCTCGACCTCCTCCTCCACCCCTTCTCCAATGCCCCCTCCTCCTCTGCCCCTCCTCCATCATTCCCTCCTCCTCCTCCGCCCCCCTCCTCATCCTACAACCCTCTCCTCCATGTCATCTTCTCTTCTGTTTTGCAAATATAACAAGAAATGGTTGTCGTTGTGGTTCTCCAAAACTTTAAAGGTGGATAGAGTCCTAGCGGCTTCGAGTGGTGTCGTGACAACATGACAAAGCTTCAGCAGCAATAGATGCTCCTACGATGGCTGATCGACCATCAGACTTGGGGGCAAAGGAGGTAGGGGCAGACATATGATGTGTGGGACGATGAAGGAGGAAGCTGGATATCGTGGGGTTGAGGAGGGGCCAGAGGAGGAGGATGAGTGGAGGGGAGTGTTTGCACAATTACACCCCTCTTAACCGCACCACAGTCTGAAAAAACCATGGTTAAGTTCAACTCGTTGACGGCTAAAGTAACAGAATGGCATAAGTGATAGAACGACGAGAATTCGGGGGCACAACTGATATTCCAAAAAAAGGGAGGGTATAACTGATGTTGCAATATCTCAGAGGGGCCCATGTGATAAAATCCTTTTTCTAATGGAATTATTTAGTAGTGTTCATCATCCACTACCATTGTTTGAGGTACTCTACATTCGAGTGATCAATTTTCCCAGAGTTATCTAGAGAAAGACTCGTTACTGGCTCCATCATCCAGTGATCGTGGACTCCAGTACGAGATCCTCCTGAGCTTCTTATGAAATAGAACCATCATCAAGTTCCTTATGGGAGTTACCCATTCCTCCTTATCTATTTATGGATATTTTGATGACGTTATTTGATCAACCCAATAGAAAGATGGAGCGGTATTCGATCTTCCGCATTTGCGTGCCAGATTACTCCATAAAAGAGACTAATTGTTGTACCGAGGACTTTGATTGATGCAGATACAAAGCGCACCAGCCTCCCGGTTCCTCCTTACCAACATGACATGAGAAGCAATATCATCAACGACAACCATCGGAGTATATGTTGAGTCAAGGATGTCTATAATGTATATTCAATGTGAGTTTTTTCTGTTTATCCAAGGTGAGCGTTGTATGATCCAACTTGAGGGGGAGCGTTGAGCGAATTGTGTATGGGCCACATACTTATGCAGTTGTTTAGTCCTACATCGTGGAGTGGTGGGATTTGATCACATTGATTGGGCTATATAAAGAGCCCCGCACCCCTTGTACCCATTGAGAGACATAATGCAATACATCCCTTTGAGGTGTTCTATCGTGGTTTCATACCTTTCTTTAGGGAATATGGTTCCATGTCAAACCCTTGTGTTCTTCTTTGATTCTTGATTATTGTTTTAGCATTCTGTATTTTACACTTAATTCAAGTGCCGTGAGTCATAATCGACAATTTAAAAATATTCTTTAGACTTTTACTAACCATATTCCCATATTTTTCTTGTGGCCCCCCTAGTTCTTATTTCATTTAGCTTTAGGGCTACACATGGAGTCTTAAGCCGAGATGGGTAAAAAGAGGTCCATGAGCCATATGACTTGGCTCAACCAAGGTCACATCCACATGACCATGTCGAGCTTGGTTAGACGGGTGAGCAGATCCGGATCACACCTAGGATGTTATAAAGGCACGTTAGTTTGAATTTTCAACCTTGTGTAAAAACACTCCAGTGTTACCATTTTTAACAATGTTGGTTAGATGCATTATAATTCTTTTGAAAAAGTTTACATGCATCATAATGTAGTTTGTATACTTCGATAGACACTTGAATCTGTGTGCTATTTAAGGGTGTACTAATTATACTTTATTTTTAATTTTTTTAGGTCATTATGTTGATACTTTTAACAGGTGATCTGGTGGTCTATGCTTCTTTTGGTCCAGCTATGTTTTTGCCTCTTCGAATTGCTCCTTATATTCGAGTGATCTTTATTATCTTGAACGTTAGGTAAGCTTATATTCTTCTCAATCTATCGGTACCTCATGTACAATATGGTACTCTTTGTTTGGTACTTAAACTTTTGTTTTTGGTCAATGCTAGGAGAATATAATTTGTCTAAAGACGATTATCAAATTGTAAAAATATACAACTCTTAAATATACAACAACTCATTTCTAGATGTGTAAAATATTTTGCCATCTTTTTTTATTAAAATATTTTTGTACCCTACAATTACTGAGTGTTGGTACTACTGATAGTTACTACCCTGTTGAGATTTCCTATTACGTTGTTGCTGTGGCCATTGAGTGCTCCTTTCCTCAAGGTACCTTCTTAGGCTAGCGGATCCTGTCCTCGTTACTCCATACTCTTCACAGCACATTTTCTTTTTTCCTTGTTGATTCCATATATTCCACGTTTGCCTATGGTAAGGTCAAGCAGATTGATAAAGTCTAATAATTCAGAAACAAATCTTTCCTTGGAATCTATTAAGTTGAGCAGTATCTATGATGAAATAAAATGCGGAGGGAATGTCCACCACAAGCTGAAATAATCTATTTAGCCTGTGATGTGTACGTGCTTGTCTTTGTGGCTAAAGTGCCGTTTCATATCTGATTCCATCTTGTCCTCCATAATGCTCCTTCTTTGTTTTCCCCTTCCTAATCTTCTCTCTCATCATGATTAGTCCTCCACAAGGTGGATAATCTATTTAGACTGGCCCATTGGATGTGCTTGTGCTTATCGTTGTGGCTAAAGTACAGTTTCATCTCTAATTCCATCTCTTCCTTCATAATTCTGCCTTCTTCTTTCTGTCCCCTTCCTAATCTTCTCTCTCCTCATGATCAGGATGTGACCATGCCTCCTTGTACAAGATAATGCGCTTGTTGAGAAAATTGAATCTTACTCATAAAAGAAAAAATTAAATCCATTAATCATAAAGAAACTTAATTACGTCTTATTATCTATAGCCTATAGGCACGAGTGAAAAAAAGAAATGAAAAAATTCAGAAATGAAGGTGCATCTCTATTTCTACCATTAACTTCTCATGTTGGAGCATATATATTCACATGCTCAGTTGGAACGAATGAGCTCTAATCAATGACTAGAAGATGCCTTGAATTAAAATATCAATCAACATCCTGGAAATCATGGTTATTTTACCAAATTAAAGACACCTTTTTATAAGAAATAAATAAACATTTTGATTAAAATGGAAATACACCTTATGACCTTAACATGCTTTGTACGTTCATGACATTCTATTATTTGGTAAAAGACTATCACATTGTTCTATTAAATACTAGTAACCAAACACTGACACTAAGAACAAGAAGAATAGAAAACTGGCAAATATGCTCACATGTAAAAACCTTTGTGCCCCTGATACTTCGAGTTTGCATTCAAAAAACAGAGCACTTTTCTTCTTGTTGCGCCTGAGTAACTATTGTTGGGAAAAATAAGAGAGTTGTTTATTCCTGAGAGCCCTAGGCTCTCTTATATAGAGGAGAGAGCTATGTGTAAATTACATAAGATAGACATAAATAAATAAAATAACAGAAAAGGTACATAGGAACATAGAAATATCTCTATACTCCTCGAAATGGAGCATATATATCGATCATGCTCATCTTGGACGAACACTTCTGAAATGGCCCCCTGAGTAATGCCTTGGTAAAGATATATGTTGTTTGCTCTCCTGAACTGACATGAGAAAACTTTCTTCAAACATTCTGTACTTCATTAATGAAAACATTCTGTACTTCATTAATGAAAGTTTTGATCACATCCCCTGCTTCAGATTTATTTTTCAAAAGAAACACCCATGACAAACGAGAAAAATCATCCGCAGCAACAAGATGAAACCAGTGTCTTTGGTGATCAGGAACATGACTTGGACCCCAAATGTCAACATGAAATAACTTAAAAAAGGAGCTACTGCTCCGACTCTGATGACTAGGAAAAGTAGAGCGATGATGCTTTCCCAACTGACACGCCTCGCACTGGAAAGAAGACCCTAGTGAAATCTACAACAACATATGACACATCTTCTGGAGAGGGAGGTGACCAAACCGTAGGTGACAGGTATAAGGAGAAACTGGTCTTACTGCATAAGAGGATACTGCAGCATAGAGAGTTCAGACCACGCGATAAAGACCACCCTGCTTACAGCCACACCCTATCACTCTTCTCGTAAGAATGCCCTGAAAGACAAGAGACGATGGGTTAAAAATAGCCCTACAGTCAAATTCTTTATAATCTAACTAATGGATAACAAATTCATAGAGAAATCTGGAGCATGTAACATATTCTGCAGATGCATCGAAGGCATCAAACAAATCCCCCCTATCCAGTTATCAGGGAATGTGTCCCATCTGCAATCACAACAGTTCTCCCTGGTGGAACCTGTCTATATGCTGTAAGTTGATCTCTGTCCCCGCATAAATGGTGCGTTCCTCCAGAATCCATAATCCAGTCAGTAATCTCAGATCCATGACATGATCTAAAAGCAAAAGTACTACTTGAGGTACTAGCTGTAGCAGACGTACTGGCAGATGCGGAGGTTGCTACATCTGAATGACCTCCTGGAGATGATGAAGAAATATGAGGCATGATATCCCACAGTCTGGATACGAAGTCATCAAAACTCTGATCAGAATTAGGAGCAGCAAGAGACTCAACATGCTCTGCGACATAGGCTGAAGTCGGAAAGCCATGCTTGGAATAACATGTATCCTCGATATGTCCTGCACGGTGACAGTACGTGCATGGTTGACGAATGCAACCTCCTCTATTACGAGATTTGCATCTACGAAAAGAAGAAGAGCCTCCTCTCCCTCGTGAGGTTGCCATAGCCGATGAAGTCTGGCTAGTGGCTGTGGATGGAATAGTAATTCTGCTGAGCCTGCAGAACGCTTCCTCCATGGGAGGAATAGTGGCATTCACTAGAATCTGGGAGCGAGCAACATCATATTCAAGGTCAAAGGTTACTAGGAATACACCAACCATGGTAGCATTCCTATATGTCTTATGCTGCTCTGGAGTCGCCGTTAGAGGCATGAAGCTTTGGAGCTTCTCAAATATCCCACACAGGGATGTATACAACGAATGAAGGGGGCATTCGTTCTGCTTAATGGTGAAAATATCACGCTGGAGTTGGAGGATCTTCGTCTCGTTCCTCGCTTGAGAATATGTTACTGCGAGAATATCCCACATTACCGTAGCTGTAGGCTGATGTAACACATCATTGGTGATCTCAATCATCAATGTACCAGAGAGCCAAACTTTGGCATATGCGTCGTCCGCCTCCCACGAGGCATTTACCCCAGTTTTCTCCATCGGCTCCTCGGTAAGAACGTGCTTCTTACCATTCGACTTCATAAGACTAATTAACTGCATAGCCCAGAGCTCATAGTTTGTCCCGTCCATTTTGACAATAGGCACTGGACCTCTAAAAGTGCTTGTGGCGGGTATACATCGACCTTGTTCTCAGACATATTGCCGGATGTAGAAGACTAGGGTTTTGTAGACCAAAGTGTGAATGTCTACACAAATATACGTGGATTTCAATTCATATGTGGACTTATACACCCAATTCCATCAAATAAACGGAGGAACCGACACCGGCGACAGAGACTATACCACATAGTGGTGGCGGAAAGATGACCTTGGGTGAAGGGCGGCTGCACGCATGGGACGGCGCGCAGGGCAGCTGCAGGGCGACGTACATGACAACGTGCGTCGATACATGGGAAAGAGGCTGCATGCGGAGGTAGGCGGCGACGTACAAAGATGAGGACGGAGGGTGGGGTTAGGGTTAGGGTTTTGGGTATGAGAGCTCCGATCTAGGACCACCGCTCTGATACCATGTTAGGAAAAAATAGGAGAGTTGTTTATTCATGGAACCCTAGGCTCTCTTATATAGAGGAGAGACCTATGGGTAAATTACATAAGATAGACATAAAGAAATAAAATAACAGAATAGTATATAAGAACATAGAAATATCTCTACAACTATATTACCCTTGCATATGTGCAGAGACTCGTGGATAGTTTTTGGTCTTTACGAACAACAATATAGTATGCATCTGAATATCCTCACACATCAAAGTGCATAAAATTCTGTTAAAAAAACATTTTCTTGTTGACTGCAAATATCTATAATGCACTTTAGCCTGATGCACCTGAAGAAGGTAATGGATAAATTGACCCTTTTTTAAAGACTGTTCTTTAAAAAAGCAGGCATGCATCACTCTTAATGCCCACCCTTTTTACTCACATTTTTTTGACTCAATATCTCAACAAAAAAGTAAACTACGCATGACTATCAAATATTATTTGTAATAATGGCTTGATTTCATATGCGACTTCCTGAAACTTTCAATTGTCTGAGCTGCCAAGTGGATGCCCTCAGTCAAGAAGAATAGACATCGGCTAACAACCAACAATCTTGGTTTCACCTAGAAGGTTGAGTAGATAAAACGCAACTGAAATTTCTGAGCTTTTAGAGCGTGGAATTGTGAAGGTTGGCCAAGTGATCAGGGGAAGAATGCATATAAATAAGCAGTTGCAGGTGATAACACATTATTCAAACAATCTAAGACCTCCTTATAAAGACTGTCAGGGGGAAAAATTCTATGGTACATATAGTGACGGAGGCCGTAAAAGGCGGAGACTTTCTGTTTGAGTGGTCAAGTCGTCAATGGAAGAAGCACATGACTGCTTTTCTTGGACGCTTTAGAAGTTGATCAGATCTTGTTGCAACTAAACCAGAAGATTTGAACAAACACAGCAAGATGAGAAGGTCTAGGATTTAACCAAACTTCTGTTCTTTTATTTCATCAAAGACCTATAAGAATACTCACTGTGTTGCGCTATTGTGTTGTAGCAGGGTAAATGGATCCTGGAGGAGATCCATTTACCCCATCCAGTGTTTAGTTCCACATCGTCCAGTGGTGGGACTTGGAGGCTCTGGAGAGGCTATATAAGGAGCCCCAGACCTCTTGTATCCATTGAGAAAAGCAATAGAAAAATATGCCCCGTTGAGGGCTTCTCTCGTGGTTTCATCCCGCTCCTCACGGAGTAGGGTTCCACGTAAAATCTTTTGTGTTCTTCTTGTTTATCTCTATTTCTATACTCTGTTTATCGTTTCCGCTTCCGCTTCCGATAGTCTAACAGCATGGAATATGCAAGACAATGCCGGAGATGGTGGCTAGGATGATACATGTTCTTGGTAGCAGTGACTTATTCAGTTTATAGAGGGATGGCTAGTCAGACAGGCCACCTCTTAGAGTTAGATTTCCAAGACTCTTCAATTTGACAAGTGATCTGAATTGCAAAGTCAGACATATTTGGTCTGGGGAGTCATGGGTTCCCCCTTTTGTCGGTAGTTTTTCGGAGCAAAGGTTGGAGGAGTTCATCATTATGAATAGTGTGCTGGCTGATGTGGATGAACTTGAGCAAGGTGGAGACCATTGGGCTTGGTCTAATGACACCTTCTCAATTAAGAAAGCTTACATGATATTCTCGAATTCACTGGAGAAGATTCACGACGATTTGCGACGAGATTACTTGTTTATTTGGAGGAGCAGAATACCGCTCAACATCAAGCTCTTCCTTTGGATGCTAAGGTAGGGTCGGGTGTTGTCGAAGGCCTACAGGGACAAGACTTTTCACATAGGAGATTTGCTTTGCCCACGTGGGGGTTGAAGATCTGAATCACCTATTCTTTGGATGCTCCTTCTCGAGGATGCTATAGTATTGTGTTGTGATTCCTTAGTTGAAGACAGGGGACGCAAATGAACTTTGGGGTTCCATCAGGATGTTCTGCGGGAACTCTCAAGATGATTGTATGCTGCCTTTTGCTTTTGTCTGGACCATCTGGTGTGCTGGATGAGATTGTCTTTCGTTGTGACATCCGGATCCGAATAAATCAAATCTGACCCGATTAAGAGTCCAAAGGTTCATTTAATATTCAATTAATATTGAATAACTTTAGTTCGATCCGTACATCACAGATCGAATCTCGTTTGGACGCAACTGATCAAAAGTTAATTGCATTGTAATGCATGCCATCGGAAAAGCAGTGACACAAAATCGGAAATCGCAAAACAAATTGAGACCACAAAAAAATCCGATTCGACAAAATAAGATCAATAAAATTGACTGTTCGTCAATCGAAGGTCATTTGGTACCTATAATCACAAAATTTAGTCACAAACCAAGAACATATCTCGAGAAACATATCTCGAGAATTTCGGCTCGATCCAAAGTATATGGATATTATACTCATATTTATCGTCGTTCAAAGACGGTCAAAACGGGCTATTATACATCAGAATCCGAGACTCGAGGCGCGGATACAGATGACTTTGAGATTCTAGATAAGAGAGAGATAATGGTAAAAATACAAGTGTCACAAATGCAGCCCCTACACATGGCTTCTTTCTCTCCTTCCACTTGTCATCACCAAGCTCTATTTCTCCCTCCATTTGGCAAACAACAAGGTCTCTCCTCTCTTATTTATACGACCCCCTTTCCCTTTATTTCTTTTCACAAATCTCCCTAAACCCCCAATTTTTCCCAACGAGGGGAGCCCCATCCCTTCTTTTCTTATTACAGTTGGATCCCTTTCTCTTTGGGAGATGTTGCTCTTCCCTTCTAGGCACCTGGAAGCAGCTGGAGTCTTCAGCCAACACAACTGCTACTGCAATTGATGCAACCGGAGCTCCTCTCCTGTTCCAGTTAAAAGCTGCTGCTGATAGCAGCAATTTCTACTACCAGGAGCTGCTACGGGCAACCATATCAGCCCTAAAATTGCTGCTCCAGTGCTCCTTGCAGTAGCTGTTGCTGGAAGCCCAACCAACTGCCAACTGCTGCTCCAATTGCACTCCAAAGCTGCTGCTCTAGTAGCCAATAGTTGCTGTCTAACCTTTCCTAGAAGCCCCCTCTTGCATGCAATTTGATCCTCCAATCTTGGAGAATCCAAAGGTAGCATACACAAATCTGATTTCTATAAAAAAGGAGATTTATCTCCTGATCTAAATTTTAATAAGGATGGAAATTTAGAATCTTGTATATAATAGTACGCATGCATGGCTAATGTGTTGGTTAATAATTTAACTAAGAAATTGGGTTTCGTATCTCATCTTTTATGCTACTGTCTGCTGCTATAAATTTTAGTTTAAAAAGAATAATTAAATTGAGAAAATGTCAGGTATTTTCTTTTGCTATAAATTTTAGTTTAAAAAATTCAAATTGAGAAATGATAGCTACTGTCTGCTGCTGTAAATTTTTAGTTTAAAAAGAAAATTTCAATTTGAGAATTGTTAGCTACTGCTGCAATAAAATTTTAGTTTGAAAAGAAAATTTCAATTTCAGAAATGTTGGCTACTGTCTGCTGCTATAAAATTTTAAGTTTAAAAAGAAAATTCAAACTGAGAAATGTTAGCTACTGTCTGCTACAATAAACTTTTATTAAAAAAATTTCAATTCAAGAAATATTAGCTGGCGTTTGCTGCTATAAAATTTTAGTTTAAAAAGAAAATTTCAATTTGAGAAATGTTAGCCACTGTCTGCTGCTATAAAATTTTAAGTTTGAAAAGAAAATTCAAATTGAGAAATGTTAACTACTGTAGTTTAAAAAGAAAATTCAAATTGACAACTGTTAGCTTCTGTCTGCTACTATAAAATTTATTAAAAAAAATTTAATTTGGGAAATATTAGCTACTTGACCAACCGGCTGCCGCCTTTGCGCGAGGGGAGGAGTAACGAAGCCCTGGGTAGTTGGACAGAGAGAGTCAGTTCTCCCGAATACATGGATTCTCTCGCAATGGGCAAGATCAGTCAATTCCTGGAGAAACTGGAACTATAAAGACGGGGATGCTGCAATGATGGTCCTTAGGTAGGTCTCAGTCTGCTCCAAGCAAGGGCCATTCCACCTATAATCCCGAAGGGAAGTCTCTTGATGTACTAGCATATACAGATGCAGACTATGCTGGTTGCCCAAAGGACAGGAAGTCCACGACTGGATACATATTAGTGGGCCTATGTTGTCTGCTGCTATAAAATTTTAGTTTAAAAAAATTTAAATTGAGAAATGTTAGCTACTGTCTGCTGCTATAAAATTTTAGTTTAACAAGAAATTTTCAATTTGAGAAATGTTAGCTACTGTCTGCTGCTATAAAATTTTAGTTTAAAAAAAATTCAAATTGAGAAATTTTAACTCTTTGTTGCTGTCAGTTACTGCTTAATTTTTGGTTTAAAAAAATTAATTGAATTGAGAATTTAATCTGTTACTGCTGCGTAATTTTTTTTAAATAAGAAAAGCGGAGAATTTAACATTAATCTAAACTCAAGCCCAGATCTAATGAATAACCTCTAAACTCAGTGATTTGAAAAATGAGAGCATTTAGGTATTATCATACAAGTGACTTATAAAAATTAGACCAATATTTAGTCTACGTTTCATAATCTTACATAAAAGATTTGAAATATACTAATTCGAATATTAATTCTCTTATGAAACCAACAAGTGATTCCTAAGATCATTATGATCAATAATCCTCATCAATTAGTTCATTAATATAATCTACCAATTATATATCATTAATATGACAAAATATCTAGATCTCTTAAGTTGATCACTATAGAGATATTTCTATGTTTATATGTACCTTTTCGGTATTTTATTTATTTATGTCTATATTATGTAATTTATCCATAGGTCTCTCCTCTATATAAGAGAGCCTAGGGTTCCCGAAATAATCATTTCGACTATTTCTTCCAATATGGTATCAGAGCGGTGGTCCTAGACCGGAGCTCGGGTATCCAAAACCCTAGATCCCATATTCTAGCCCCGTGCCCCCGCGCCTCTGTGCCGTCCCTGCGTGCTTCCGCACACCCACGTGAAACCCCACGCCTCCCTGCACCGCCCGCACCGTACCCAGCACGCCCGCGTCGCCACCAACACCATGCATGCCCTGCGCGCTCCCGCACCTAGCCCCAACGCGCATCGTACCTACGCTGCCAGCGTGGTGCTCACACACGGAATCTCTGTGCGCAGCCCACGCGTGTAGCTACGCGCGTCGTCATTTGCAAGTCGACGTCTTCATTATCTTCTTTTGTCCACCTCTTCAGTATCATTGTCATATAAAGAAGCTTACCCACCATTTCTCTGTATCTTCTTTTGTCCACCTCTTCAGTATCATTGTCATATAGCTTCATACTTGGGTCCATAAGAGTGCTCGATGGTCTATAACCAACCATTCCTGTTTCAACCAAGAAGTCTGTAATGTATTTCCTTTGGGTCATCACCAGACCCTGTGTATTTCTTGCAAATTCCAACCCCAGAAAATATCTTAGGGTACCAAGATCCTTCGTGACAAACTGACGGCCCAAGAATGCTTTCGTCATCTCTATTCCCTGAACGTCATCTCCTGTAACCAGAATATCATCAACATATACCATGACAACAACTGTACTTCTGGAGGTCTTCTGAATGAACAACAAGTGATCCGCATTTGATCTTTTCAATCCCTGTCATTCATATAGGTGAGAAAGCTTATGGAACCACGCCCTTGGACTCTGTTTAAGGCCATATATCGCCTTGTGAAGTCTACACAGCATGTGAGACTCCCCCTCAGCAGTAAAGCCTTGTGGCTGTTGCATATAGACTTCCTCCTGTAGATCTCCATACAAAAATGCATTCTTGACATCAAGTTGAAAAATGGGTCAGTCACATACTACAACAACTGATAGAAGTATGCGAAGCGTCGAGTGTCGAGCCATTGGTGAGAATGTATCCAAATAGTCCACGCCATAGGTTTGTGTGAAACCCCTCGCAACAAGTCTTGCCTTGTACCGATCAAGACTGCCATCTGCATGGTATTTAACTGTGAACACCCATTTGCAACTAACAATAGAAGCGCTAGATGGAGTAGGAACCAGGCTCCATGTGTCACGGGACTGTAAAGCACGCATTTCTTCTTCCATAGCCAATCTCCAGCAATCAATCTTCATACCTCTTGATAGGTCCGTGGTATCTCTACGGAAGAAAGGGCTGCGACAAACCTCTGAAAATAACCTGTGAGACGGTGAAAAGAAACCTGGGACGCAAAGGGATACGACGCACAAGTCTGCTTCTGCTTTCGAAGAGCAATAGGAACATCAAGGTCACCGTCTACTGTACTCAATGGTGTATCCTCCTCCTGTAACAAAGATTCCTGCACATGCACATTATCTAACCCATCATTAGTAATAGCATCTGAACATACCTGAGGCATGATGGATGCTTGACGTGTAGCCTGAGCAGGGCCTGGCCGACGTGTATAGAACTTGGGTAATGGCGGAATAGGTTGTTGTGGTAGTGGTGGTGGTGGTGGTGATGAGACCACAGGAACTGGGTTGGACACAGATAGACTCAGACTAGGAGGTGGAAGAACATAGACATCATCATCATGAGATGTGGAAGAAGCCAACCTGTCACCTGCAGGGGAGAAGTACATAACAGGCTCAAAAATGTAACGTCAGTACTGATATAATATTTATTGTAAATGGGGTCATAACAACGATAACCCTTCCGAGTCCGAGAGTAATCGACGAAGACACACTTGACAGCTTTAGGAGAGAGTTTGTCAAGTCCCGGTGACAAGCGGTGAACAAATGCAACCGTACCAAAGACGCGAGGAGTGAGGGAGAATAATTCCTTATCAGGAAAGATAACGAAAATAGGAATTTTCTCCCCAGATTGAAGAAGGCATGCGATTGACTAGATAGCAGGCTGTAAGGATAGCATCCCCTCAAAAGGTTATGGGCGCACAACTCTGGATAAGCAAGGTTCGAGCGATATCAAGGAGATGACAATGTTTTCTTTCTGTCACGCCATTCTGTTGGGATGTGTAAGCACATGTGGTTTGGTTAACAATGCCTTTGGAGGAAAGAAAATGGGAGAGAGAACGAGTGCAGAATTCCAATGCATTATCCGTTCGCACATATTTGACAGTAGAAGAAAAAACATTCTGCACTTCATTGATAAGATTTTTGACAACATCTCCTGCTTCAGATTTATTCTTTAGAAGGAAAACCCAAGATACACGAGAAAAATCATCAACTACAACTAGGTAGAACCCGTGTTCCTGATAATCAGGTATACGACTCGAACCCCAAATATCAATATGAAAAAACTCAAACGGGGAGCTACTGCTCCGACTCTGACGACTAGGGAAGCTAGAACGATGATGCTTCCCCAACTGACAAGCTTCACAACGAAACGATGAATTTGGGGAAATCTGGGGCAACAGATGACGCATTTTCTGGAGCGGAAGATGACCAAAGCGAAGATGCCATGCGTACGGAGAAACTGATCCGGTTGAATGGAAGGAGACGCCAGCATGTGAATTCCGGATCAGACGATAAAGACCATTCTGCTCAGAGCCACAACCAATCACCCTGCCCGTTAGTATGTCCTGAAAAATGAGAGATGATGGGTCAAATATAGCGCGACAATGCAAATCTTTCGTAATCTGACTAATTGATAATAAATTCTTGGAAAACTCAGGAGCATGTAGAACATTCTATAAATGCATGGAGGGTGATAAGGAGATCTCCCCCTGTCCAACAATAAGTACTGAGCGTCAGCTATAAGTACTGAGCGTCCAGGAGGAATGTCCCTGTAGGACTCAAGTCGATCTCTGTCACAGCAGAGGTGATGGGTGGTTCCAGAATCCATAATCCAATCTGAGAGATCATGGCAAGTTGTAAAGGCAGTAGCACTACTTGAGGTACTGGCAGCGGCTGAAGTACTGGCTGATGCTGAAGCTGCAATGTCCGAGGATCCGCTTGGAGACTCCGCGGATGATTGAGGCATAATATCTCGAAGACGCGCAACAAGCTCCTCGAACCTGTGATTTGAATTGGATGCTGACGGTGATGTAACATGCTCGGCTACACGTGCCGAGCCTAGAAACCCATGCTTAGAATAACATGAGTCCTTTGAGTGACCTGTGCGATGACAAAACGAGCACGTCTGACGAAAACAACCTCCTCGGCCACGAGGTCCACGCCCACGAAAGGAAGACGAACCACCTCTTCCTTGCGATACCGCCATCGCCGAAAGGAGGTGGAGTAGCGATGCTAGAAGAAACAGAGATACGATTGAGCCTCCGGTACACTTCCTCCATAGGAGGAATAGTAGCATCGGCAAGTATCTGAGAGCGGGCTGCCTTGTACTCAGGATCAAGTGCCGCTAGTAATACTCCCACCATTGTAGCATTACGGAAGGTCTTCTGTTGCTCTGGAGTGGCGGTGAGCGGAATGGTGCTATACAATTTCTCAAACATCTCTCCTTGGGACGTGTACAAAGAGTGAAACGGCCACCCATTTTGCTTCATTGTGAAAATATCATGCTGCAGCTGTAGCATCTTGGTCTCGTTCCGCACCTACGAATATGTGGCAGCCAGAATATTCCACATCGCCTTGGCGGTGGGTTGATGGAGGACATCATTGGAAATCTCCATCGACAACGTTCCTGATAGACAAACCTTGGCATAAGAATCATCAGCCTCCCAGGAGGCATAGATCCCAGTCTTCTCTGTCGGCTCATCCTCGATAAGTATATGCTTCTTACCGTTCGACTTCATGAGACTCATGAACTGCATAGCCCAGAGTTCATAGTTCGTCCCATCCATCTTGACTATCGGCGCAGGACCCTTGAACGCGCCTATGGAGGGCATATCAACCTTACTGTCTGACATCCTGTCGGAGACGAAGGATTGGAGATCTTAGACAAGAACTTGGCGTCTACAAAGACTTCGTAGGATTTGAGCGCATATATAGACGTTTATGCACTCAAATCCATGACTTGAAAGAGCTAGCGGATCCGGGATGCAACATGCGGGCCCTGTGAAGCCGGTAGGGGATTTGCGGACCTGCCGGGAGGTGCCTTAGGGGCTGGCGGTTGGGATCAGAGTTGCTGCCGGGTGCTGGAGGCGCCGCTGCTGGGGGTTGCGGCTGTCGGGCTGGCAGTGGTGGGTCGACGGGGGCCGCTGGAAGGCCGCTGGAGGGCTGGGTTACGATGGGAGGGTGGCGGAGCCGCAGAGAGAGAGAGAGAGAGAGAGAGGAAGGGGATTGGGCGGCGGGATTAGGGTTGGGGTTAGGATTAGGAATGTGGCTCTGATACCATGTTGGAGCAAATGAGTTAATAGTTATTCCATGGAACCCTAGGCTCTCTTATATAGAGAGAATCCAAGGGTAAATTACATAGAGGTCCAAGAGAAAAATAGAAAATGAGAAACGGTACATCATAACATAACATAAACCTCTACAGACCCCGTTTGAGAAGACTGGCTATTTTGACATGAACACTGGTTTACATCAAGGTTCAACTTTGAGTCCATTTCTTTTTACATTGATTATGGACGAGTTGACAAGTGACATTCAGGATGAGTTACCTTAGTGTATGTTATTTGCTGATGATATTGTGTTGATTGACGAGACTAGAGATGGAGTAAATGGGAAGCTTGAGGTCTGGAGACAAGCATTGGCGACTAAACGATTTCTTATAAGTAGGGCTAAGACAGAATATATGGAGTGCACCTTTGATGGAAGTAACGATGACGGAATCGAGTTGAAGATTGGTGACAATAACATTCGTAAGAGAGATTCTTTTAGTTATTTGGGATCTTTGCAACATGATGAGGAAATTGATGGAGATTTTACTAATAGAATAAATGTAGGCTGGCTAAAGTGGAAAGGAGCCTCTGCTGTTCTCTGTGATAAGAAATTTCCTTTAAAAATTAAAGGAAAGTTTTATAAAGCAGCCGTGAGACCTGTTATGCTCTATGGATCTGAATGTTGGCCTGTGAATCGTAGACATGTGCAGAGAATGGTTGTAGCAAAAATGAAAATGCTAAGGTGGATGTGTGGACACACACATAAAGATCGGATCCGGAATGATGCAATCAGAAAGAAAGTTGGTGTAGCTTCGATCGAGCATAAGATGCGAGAAAACCGCTTAAGATTGTTTGGTTATTTGCAAAGAAGATCAACTGATGCACTAATTAGGACATGCGAGTGTTGGGATGTTGAGCCGGCTAAGAGAGGGCGAGGACGACCCAAGAAGTTTTGGAAAGAGACTATATGAAGGGATCTCAGTTTTTTGGATATAAGTCGGAGATTGACCCAAGATAAATCTGAATGGAGGAGAAGAATCCATGTAGCCGATCCTACTTAATTGTGGGAAAAGGCTTTGTTGTTGTTGTGTTTGATTTGATTTGTGCATGGATTGGTTGCCAACTCATTATGCATTCATTGAATGCTTTAGGAAGGCGGTTGTCTTCAGGATTCCAGACTTACCCGAGTTTTCTTTTGACGGTACATTACATGACTCCAAAGTAGAGTACATCTCAGTGTTGAAAGCTCAGAGACTTGTTGATCAGGGATGTGACTCATATTTAGCATTTGTTCGAGAGAAATCCGATCATGAGCCGATGACCCAAGATATCAGAGTAGTATTAGACCACTCAGATGCATTTCCTGATGAGTTACCAGGCTTAACTCCTGAGAGGGAGATCGAGTTCGAGACTACGTAGCTACCAGATACACAGTCGATCTCGATGGCTCCATATCGCATGGCACCAACTGAGCTAAGAGAGATGAAGGTGTAGTTGCAAGAGTTACTTGACTTTGGTTTTGTGAGTCTGAGCACTTCACCTTGGGGTACTCAATTTATTTTTGTCAAGAAGAAGGATGGATTGATGAGATTGTGCATTGATTACAGACAGTTGAATAATAAAACGATGAACAACCGTTATCCTTTGCCGCGCATCGATGACTTATTTGATCAACTTCATGGATCTATGGTGTTTTCGAAGAATGACTTTCGATCTTGTTGGAAAATTCAGAGTTGTTTATTCCAGAGAACCCTATGGTCTCTTATATAGAGAAAACCCATGGGTAAATTACGTAAGACGGAACATAGAAGAATAAAAAGCATAAACGGTACACAGACTACATAATTCTTTCGACACTCCCCCTCAAGGTGGAGCATAGATATCGATCATGCTTGGCTTGGAAGTACATTTCTGAAATGGTCCTCTGAGTAACGGTTTGGTGAAGATGTCGGCAGTCTGCTCCCCAGAACTAACATGTGAGGCATAATTCAGTCCCTTCTGGATCATGTCTCTGGTGTAGTGATAGTCTACTTCAATATGCTTGGTTCTCTCGTGAAAGAAAGGATTATTGGCAATGAACAATGCGGCTTGATTATTACACTGTAGCTGCATGGGTAGAGGTACATCTACATGCAAGTCTTCTAGTACAGCTCGAACCCACATCATTTCCGTACTTGCTTGTGCCATAGCCCTATATTCAGATTCTGCACTGGATCTAGCCATAACTGTTTGTTTCTTGCTTTTCCAAGAAACTAGAGAGCTACCCACAAATACAGCAAAGCCTGAGGTAGACTTTCGATCTTTAGGGCATCCTGCATAGTCAGCATCCGCACATGCAGAAACAGATAAACTGGCTTCCTTTCTGAACAACAATCCCGTGCCTAGAGACGATTTTAGATACCTGAGTATCATATATATAGCGTCCATATATACCTGTCTCGGCTGTTCCATGAATTGGCTTACCCGGCTAACTGCAAAAGCAATATCAGGTGAGGTTATAGTCATGTAAAGAAGCTTTCCCACCATTTCTCTATATCTTCTCTTGTCAACTTCTTCTGTATCATTATCAAGGTTCGAAATCTCGATTTCGATTTCGTTTCGGTCAGCTCCAATACCGAAATTTCGCCGATATTTCGGGAAATTTCGACGATTTCGGTGGAAATTTCGGAAATGGCTCAAAAAGTCAATTTTCGAACATTTTTTTGCAAATTAAGATCTTTCAAGTTATTTACAACAATAAATAACTCACAAATACACAGTTCCATCATACATATTGCTCATATATGCCCCTTATGTCGCACATATCGGTCATATCGGTCATATCGATCATTTCGTTGTTAAGGCTGATTATTGATGGATACAAATTGGAAATGGATATCATTAAATCGAAGTTCTTAAAATAACAATAGCTAACAAACGCGTACTTATATCACAAATATCTCCCATCCATTACATATGCCTTATATCGCACATATCGGTCATATCGGTCATTTCGTTGTTAAGGCTGATTATTGATTGATACATATTGGAAATGAATATCATTAAATCCATGTTCTTAAAACAACAATAGCTAACAAATGCACACTTATATCACAAACATCTCTCATCCATATCCCTTATATCGCACATATCGGGCCATATCGTTGAGCTGACTGATAGATATTGGAATCGAAATTAAAATAAGTTAAAATTACTTATAAGATGTCTTTTTGTTCAGAAAAATAGATGAGTATTTTTTATTCTAAAATGTATATAATGCTTAATAAGACAATGTTTACTTCATAGAAATAACGGTCGTAGGCGCAGTTCTTGTGATTTACATAATTAATTATAGACTTACAGCAGGATGATATATTTTTTACAAAGACAAATGACAAAAGGAATGAAGCAAAGAAGCTATAGCATATCTCTAAAATTTATAGAGTTGTTTCATCTCCATTTGTAAGGGAGATGAAGCTCCCTACGTTGAAGAAACATTGTATGCATCCCCCCTGTTGCACCATACCCTACCAGAACGGGGGTCTCGCTAATGATGTGTTTTGATATAGAGAATTGATAAATAGTTAGTAAAATGACTAAAATTAAAATCACATGGTTAATATCGTTGATTTACATAGGTATCGGCGAAATTTCGCCCATATCGGTCGAAATCCGAGAAATTTTGAACTGAAAACATGAATTTTGACCGATATGGGTCGAAATGTCGAAATATCACCGATTTTTCGACCCATTTCGGTCGAAATCCGGGCATATCGATATATATAAGTGTTTCGAAAGACCCTCCCTGTCAAAACCGAAATTTCGGCGAAATTTCGCGAAATTTAATACCATGATCATTATTATACAATTGCATGCTGGGGTCCATAGGAGTAGTAGAAGGTCTGCATCCAACCATGCCCGTCTCGATAAGCATATCTGTAATATATTTCTTCTGGGTCATTACTAGACCCTGTGCATTCCTGGCGAACTCCAGCCCCAGAAAGTATCATAATGTACCAAGGTCTTTTGTAACAAATTGACGACCCAACACTGCTTCGGTCATCTCTATCCCCTGAGCATCATCTCATGTAACCAAAATGTCATCAACATACACCATGATGACAACTGTACCTCGAGTAGTCTTATGGATGAACAGTGAGTGATCTGCATTGGATCTCTTGAATCCTTGTTCTTCAATTAGATGGGAAAGCTTCTGAAACCATGCCCTTGGGCTCTGTTTAAGGCCATATATTGCCTTATGAAGTCTGCACACCATATGAGTCTCCCCCTCAGCAGCAAACCCCGGAGGCTGCTGCGTGTAGACTTCCTCCTGCAGATCTCCATACAAGAATGCATTTTTATCATCTAGCTGGAACAATGGCTAATCACGTACCACGGCTACAGACAGAAGAATACGAAGAGTGGAGTGCCAGGCGACTGGAGAGAAGGTATCCATATAGTCCACTCCATAAGTCTGAGTGAAACCTCGTGCCACTAGCCTTGCCTTGTACCGATCAAGGCTACCATTTGCATGATACTTGACAGTGAATACCTATTTGCAGCTAACAACAGATGCTCCTGAAGGAGCGGGAACCAAGCTCCATGTGCCCCGCGACTGTAGGGCAGCCATCTCCTCCATTGCAGTCCGCCAGCAAACAATTTTCAAAGCATCCTGATAGGTCCGTGGGATCTCCACAGAGGATAAAGCCACTGCAAATCTCTGAAAGTCCCTTGTGAGGCGATGAAAGGAGACCTGTGAGGAAAGAGGATATGAAGCACAACTGCGTTTCTGCTTTCTCATCGCAATATAAACATCCAGATCGTCAACCACTGAACTCGCCGGTTCAGATTCATCCCGTAATGATGCACCCTGCATAGACAAACTATTCGACCCATCATTAGTAGTAACATCTGAACATACCTGGGGCAATGCTAGATGATTGGCGTGTAGTATGAGCAGGACCAGATCGACGGGTATAAAATTTTGGTAGTGGCGAGATAAGTGGTTTTGGTGGATGTGGTGGTGGTGGAGGTGGATGTAGTGGTGGTGCTGACACAATGTTAGGAACTGGATTGGACAATGGAGGACTCACCGTTGGAGGAGGAGAGACATAGACCTCATCAGTAGATGTGTTAGAGACCAATCTGTCACCTGCAGGTGAAAAATACATAACAGACTCGAAGAAAGTAACATCTGCACTGACAAAGTATTTCCTGTTAACCGGATCATAGCAACGATACCCCTTCTGCGTCCGAGAATAACCCACGAAGACACATTTGACAGCTCTAGGTAATAGCTTGTCAAGACCTGGGGATAGCTGATGAACAAAGGCAACCACTCCAAAGACACGAGGGGTGAGTGAGAACAATTCCTTATCTGGAAAAACAACAGAAAGAGGAATTTTCTCACCAAGTACCGTGGACGGCATATGATTTACCAAATAACAGGATATAAGAACGGCATCTCCCCAAAAAGAAATAGGAGCACAACTCTGGATAAGTAGAGTTTGAGTAATGTCAAGAAGGTGACGATGTTTTCTCTCAGCAACTCCACTCTGTTGGGAGGTGTAGGGACATGTAGTTTGGTGTATAATGCATTTTGACAAAAAATGTTGTGAGAGAGACCGAGTACAAAATTCCTATGCGTTATCAGTACGAACATATTTCACATTGGATGAAAAGACATTGTTCACTTCATTGATAAGGTTTTTGATAATATCACCAGCTTCAGATTTATTCTTTAACAGGAAAACCCACGACAAACGAGAGAAATCATCAACCACGACAAGATAGAACATGTGCCCCTGGTGATCAGGGACACGACTTGGACCCCAAATATCAACATGAAGTAACTCAAAAGGGGAGCTACTGCTCCGACTCTGACGACTCGGGAAGCTAGCTCTATGGTGCTTCCCTAACTGACAAGCTTCACACCGGAAGGATGAAGTTGGAGATATCTGAGGCAAAAGGTGACGCATCTTCTTTAGAGGGAGGTGACCAAAGCGTAGATGCCATGTATAGGGAGAGACAGATCCAACAACATGAGAAGAGACTCCAGCATATGAACTCCAGTTTAGACGATAAAGACCATCCTGCTCAGAGCCACAACCAACCACCCTGCCCGTTAGAATGTCCTGAAATATAAGAGATGGGTCAAATATAGCGCGACAATGCAAATCTTTTGTAATCTGACTAATAGAGAGTAAGTTCATCGAAAATTCAGGGGCATGTAAGACATTCTTTAAACGCATGGAAGAGGTTAACATAATCTCCCCCTGTCCCACAATGGGGGAACGAGTCTCATTGGCAATGATCACCGACCGCCCTGGAGGAATCTCTCTGTATGAGATAAGTCTGTCTCTGTCTCGACATAGATGGTGCGTGGCACCAGAGTCCATGATCCAATCAGAGATGTCTGAACTATAACATGTGGTAAAAGCACATGCACTACCTGATGTGCTAGCCGTGGCAGAAGTACTGGAAGACGCAGCTATATCCGAAGAATCTGTAGACGCAGGAGGCATTATATCCCGTAACCAAGCGACGAGTTCCTCAAACCTCTGATCCGAAATAGAAGATGATGGAGATGCAACAGAGCGACGAGTTCCTCAAACCTCTGATCCGAAATAGAAGATGATGGAGATGCAACATGTTCTGCCACCAGCGCTGATGCTGGAAAACCATGCTTAGAATAACATGTATCCTTCGAGTGACTTGTACGGTGACAAAAACTGCAAGGTGGACGGGACCGACCTCCACGGCCTCCAGTTCCAAGGCCACGGCCACAGAATGAAGAAGATGAACCACCTCTCCCTCTAGAAGCAGCCATCGCTGAGGGGGGTGGTGTAGACGTGCTGGATGGAACAGAGATGCGGCTAAGCCTCCGGTAGACCTCCTCCATAGGAGGAATGGTAGCATCTGCAAGTATCTGTGACCTGGCCGCATCGTATTCGGGATCAAGAGCCGCAAGAAGGACTCCTACCATGGTAGCATTACGAAATATCTTCTGCTGCTCGGGTGTGGCCGTCAGAGGGATAGTGCTGTAGAGTTTCTCAAACATCCCCCTAAGGGATGTATATAAGGAATGAAATGGTCGCCCATTCTGCTTCATGGTGAATATGTCGTGCTGAAGTTGTAGCATCTTGATTTCATTCCGGACCTGGGAATATGTCGCCGCGAGAATGTCCCACATCGCCTTAGCGGTGGGCTGATGGAGGACATCATTGGCGATCTCCATCGACAACGTGCCTGACAGCCAGACCTTGGCATACGAGTCATCAACCTCCCAAGAGGCATAAATCCCTGTCTTCTCTGCCGGCTCATCCTCGGTAAGAATGTGCTTCTTACCGTTTGACTTCATGAGGCTCATAAACTGCATCGCCCAGAGCTCATAGTTCGACCCATCCATCTTCACTATCGGCGCGGGACCTTTGAACGCGCCTATGGAGGGCATATCAACCTTGGATTCTGACATATCGCCGCAGATGAAGAACTAGGGTTTGTAGACAAAGAGACAGGTGTCTACACAAACTGCATAGGATTCGAGTGCATATATAGACGTTATGCACACAAATCCATGGATAATGTGAAGGAGGCGGCTACGAACGGGGCCACAAGAGGGGACACCGGCTAGGGCAAAGCCGGCGGGGACAGGGCAGGAGCCGGCCCGGGAGGCGGGGCCGAGAGACGGGAAGGTGGTGGGGGCCTGGAGGCAGGGCGAGAGAGGAGGCGGGGGCGGCACTGGAAACCGGAGGAGGCGGGGGCTTGGGCCGGGAGACGGCTTCGGCGGGGAGAGAGGGGGGGGCGGGTAGAGAGAGCCTAGGGTTTAGGCTTTGATACCATGTTGGAAAAATTAGAGTTGTTGTTTTTTCCAGAGAACCCTAGGGTCTCTTATATAGAGAAAACCCATGGGTAAATTACTTAAGACGGAACATAGAAGAATAAAAAGCATAAACGATACACATACTACGTAATTCTTTCGACAGATCTGGCTACCATCAACTGAGGATTCGAGAGTCAGATATTTCGAAGACAACTTTCAGGACTCGATATGGGCATTATGAGTTGTTGTGATGCTGTTTGGACTCACAGATGCACCTGCAACATTCATGGACATGATGAACATAATCTTCCGTCCATACTTGGACAAATTTATAGTAGTGTTCATCGATGATGTTCTGATATATTCTCAGAATAAACGAGATCATACAAATGATCTTAAGATAGTACTGGATACACTTCGAGAATACAAGCTGTATGCCAAGCTGAGCAAGTGTGAGTTCTGGTTATCTCAGATCTCATTTCCCGGGCATGTCATTTTTGGAGAAGGTATCGCAGTTGATCCTCCGAAGATTGAAGCAGTCATATCTTGAGAGCATCCCAAGACAATCACCCAGTTTCGAAGCATTTGGCACAGGAGATGGGCTAGCTCTTCCGAGAGAGGCTGCCTTAGCAGAAGAATTTGGCACAGGAGCATGGCTTGAGATGTTGATTCGGCTCAATCTTCGAAAAGCTTCCTCCATGGGAGGAATGGTAGCATCTGCCAGAATCTGAGAAGAAGCAGCCTCATACTGTGAGTCAAGTAAGGCTAAACAGACTCCCACCATCGTGGCATTCCGATATGTCTTCAACTGCTCTGGAGTAGCTATGAGAGGCATGAAGCTATGAAGCTTCTCAAACATTCCCCCCAATGCAATGTAGTGAGCATGCAGGGGTCGACCATTCGGCTTTATCGTGAAGATGTCATGCTGAAGCTGTAGGATTTTTGTCTCATTCTTGGCTTGTGAATACGTGGCAGCAAGAATGTCCCACATGACTTTGACAGTAGGTTGATGCAAGACATCGTTAGCAATGTCTGGAATCAAAGTACCAGACAACCAGACCTGAGCATATACGTCATCGGCCTCCCATGAGGCATACAACCCTGTCTTCTCCGTTGTCTCGTCCTCGGTAAGAATATATTTCTTACTCATCGATTTCATTATGCTCATGAACTGCATGACCCATAACTCATAGTTTGACCCATCCATCTTCACAATAGGCGCAGGACCTTTGAAGGCGCCTGTGGTGGAGATCTCTACCTTGCTTTTTGCATGATGACTGGAGACAACTAGGGTTGTAGACGAGATAAACTTTGGTCTACACTGACATGACGAGGTTTGATTGCATGTGCAGACTTACACAACCAAACCCATCAACCTGGGGTTGCGAGCGAAGGGCCCCTTAGAGAGGGAACGACAATCGGAGTGGCCCTAGGGGTGGCGGAACACAAGGGGCAGCAAACTCCGAAAGGGAGGCGCGACTCGAGGGGCGGCGGGACCCGAAAGGGCGGCTGGGGCCGCAGGACCGAGCAGTGTCCTGAGAGGCTTGAAAGATGGAGGGATTAGGGTTAGGGTTCGGTACGAGAGCTCCAGTCTAGGACCGCTGCTCTGATACCTTGTTGGGAAAAATAATAGAGTTGTTTATTCCTTGAGCCCTAGGCTCTCTTATATAGGGAGAGACCTATGGGCAAATTACATATGGTAGATAAAGAGAAAAGGAAATAGATAAAAGATACAAGAACATAAAATAAACTTCTACTATAATCCTTCTATAAATCAATAAAATTATATGGAGGTTCTTCCTTTTATCTCTATAAACTCAGCAAATGGTTGGCTTCAATAGTTGAGCGACCTGGCATGAATCCGAATTGGTTTTCTTTTAATTTGGTAACTTGCCTCAACCTTCTTTCGATCACACGTTCTCAAATTTTCATAGTGTGACTCATTAGCTTGATACCTCTGTAATTTGAATAATTTTGAATGTCTCCTTTGTTCTTATAAAAAGACACCATGATACTCCTCCAATCTTCAGGCATTTTCTTACTTCGCCAAATAACATTGAATAGCTTCATAAGCCAAGTCAAACCACGCTCACCTAAAACTCTCCACAATTCTACAGGGATGTCATCTGGTCCTACACCTTACCCGTGTCTCATAACCTTCAAAGTCTCCTCTACTTCCTTTCTTTGTATCCATTTATAGCTTGCACGATTCAAGTAATTTTCACTACTAGCTAGATCACCCAAAGTGATCTGTCTATTTCCTTCCCCAATGAAAAGTTTATGGAAATACTACTCCATTCTAGTCTCTATATCCTTCTGAGTAACAAGCACGTGACCTTCCTCATCCCTAATGCATCTCACTTGAGAAAGGTCTTTGGTCTTTCTTTCTCTTTCTTTGACCAACCTAAATATATCCTTCTGGCCCTCCTTCGAGTCGAGATTTTTGTACAAAACTTCATAAGCTTTTGATTTAGCTTCGCTTACAACCTTCTTTACTTCCTTCGCTATTTTCTAGTTTGTGATATTTTCCTCTGTTCTACCCTTAGACATAGCTTTAAAGCATGCTCTTTTAATTTTTAACTTCTCTTGCACCCCTTCACTTCACCACCAAGCCTCCTTTTGACCTGGAGCTCCTCCCTTTGACTCACCTAGAATTTCTTTGGCTACCTTTTGGATACAAGATGCTACCGTCTCCTACATCTTGTTTGCACTTCCGCTAGAGTCCCAAGATAAGTCTTCTAAAATCTTCTCCCTGAAGCTCGATTGCTTTAGTTGAATATGTCATTTAATTTGAAAATCGTAGGGCAAAATGCCGTTGAAATAAAACTTTGAAATACGGAGGCTGGCTACTTACCTCAAGTAGCCAATAATTTTTTTTCCAAAGAGTAAAGTCATCTGCTTATGGTTTTTTGAGAATACATATGCTTACGTTGGTTATCTTTTGACCAGGGAGCTAACATCATGCATGGTTACTTTAGCTGGAATGATGAAGATGTACCTTAACATCTTGGTAATCTTCCTGATTTACCACTTTCCTTTAGCAAAATAACAGTTAGCATGTAACCTTGAGTACAATTAAAAAGATAATGACTTGTGAATTCCTTTTTTACAGGCTTTGTGGTTTTTATTCCTTTTATTTGCGAGCTGGTTGGCATATGTTATATTTGAAGACACAGAACAAGGGAAGACAATATTTAACTCTTTTCATGAGACCCTATACCAGATGTTCATTCTCTTCACCACGTCAAATAATCCAGATGTCTGGATTCCTGCATACAAGTAAGAAAATTGCTCACTTGTTACATGTATTTTTCTCTTCAAGACTTGCAGTCTGAGAATATTCTATATCTTGAGAAGCTATTGTTTCCAGATCACCACACACATGGAAAGTGTTCATGGAATTTTGCATCCATTAAAGTTAATGCTGACGTTATAGTGGATGGTTCTAATGCCAGTTGCAATCCTATTATGAAAAATGTAAATTTTTATACAACATCAATTACAATGCCTTTTTCGCATTTAAGCGGGGTTAGCTATATCGATTTGTTATTTCCAAATATATCTAATTCAGGTCGTACTTGAACCAAATGCGCTGAAGCCTTCTTGATAGTTTCCAACCAATATTTCTTTTGTTATTGTCATGCCCTCCTAGCCCTGCAACCCGACTGCACATTCACTAGGTCAATTGATGTGTGTGTATGGACTATTTATTTTACCAACTAAGACCTTAATGTTGTCCATAGAAGATGAGATGTTGCTATGAAAATATGCATTCTCGCAACACCATTTTCAACAGAGCCAAATTCCTAAGTAGTACCTTGGATTTACTTAAATCCCGAAAGCTACATTGGTGTCCCATGTTCAACATGCGACACCTGAGAAGTTTTTTTTACCTCGGAACAACGACGATAGCGCATCTTCAAGATGCGAGATATAAGACGCATATTGAATATGCGATTTGAGGCCTAAATAAGAAACGCGACCATCGCATTTCCCCCCACGCGATCTCATAGCCAGAGGACCGTCCCTGCCGCCCTGCCGCCCGCAGTCCTCCCACTCGCCACCCACCGACCTTGACCTCCTCCTCTCTCACAAAGGCATATTTTGATCACTCCTAGGCTCGCGGAAAACTTCTTTTCCGTAGCTTCCTTCGTCGGCACCGTCCTAGCCGCCACCGCCTCCCACTAGGGCTTAGCCGTTGAACAACACGTTGAGACTTGGTAAATTTTTTTCTTGATATTATTGTTTATATAATATGCATATTATTCTTCAATTAATGAATGTATTTAGTTTACTTGTACGTTGTGTCACGTATTAGGTCGGAATGGAGCCGTTGTATTGTATGTATCATTTGCAGGGTACACTTATTGGAGGTTCGACGACCAACGTACGGGGGTTTGTATTAATGCTTAATATGACATTCGATGAGATGTTGAACTTGGTTTACCGTAAGTTCAACCTGGATGCCAATTGTCAAAAAATCCGATTACTACATCGCATCCATCGAGGCCCAAGGGAAGAACCATCATTTTCATCTATTGTCGATGATGATGATGTGCAGGCAGTTCTTGTGTATGCTTGGACCATTGGAAAATCGATGCCTGCTGACATAATTGTTGAAGATGTATCTGTGAGCGAAGTCCCCAATGTTGTGACTAACACGGGAACATCTGTTGTCCCGAGCACACAACCAACAGTTGTCCGTAGCACACAACCTACAATCTTCCCTAGCATACAACCAACAGTTGTCCCTAGCGTGGAACCCTCCTTTGACACTGATGCGCCTATAATGCAACCATGTACGGATCAGGAATGTCGCATGAGTGACTCGTTGCTGCGAAAGGTTAATCATGCTTTGGATGATTTCATCCCTTGGGGAACCGATGATGACCTGGAAGAAGGTAGTGAAGATGTCGACGATAATGTGGTAGACGAGGAGATCCGAGTTGATGAACAAAGCACGCAGCAGATTGTACCCCGTTTACCCTTTTTTGGGGTTAGAGGATCCGATACTCGTTCAACCTATGAAGAGCACATTCGAAACAAGTCTCGACTTGATGGCGTCGTTGACGAAATACGCAAGGGTAGAACCTTCAAATGTAGGGAAGATTTGATTTATGCTGTAAACAAGTATCACATTCTGGCACACTATGACTTCGTTGTGAAGGAATCCACCAGCTTGATATGATCGATTTTTTGCACACACAGATCGAATAGATGTGTTTGATATTTACGAGGACACTTTAGAAAATTTGATGGATTGTGGGTGATTTCGAAGGTCGTTGGAGCACACACTTGCATAAACCCTATAGTTAATCAGGATCACCCTCAGTTGGACTACAAATTCATGTCCAGATCGTTGCTAACTCTTATGAGGGATGACCCTAATGTTCGTGTTTCGAGTCGTAGAGCTCACATCCATGAGATGTAAAACTATTGGGTTACGAAGAAAAGGGCTTGGGATGCGCGGAGGAAGGCAATCGGAATTGTATTTGGTGATTGGAAGAAGTCATACGCTGAAATGCCTTATCTATTGCATGCAATGAAGGCTGCCATTCCGGGGACTTAAATTGATATTGAATACAACGACCATCTTGATCCTCAGAAACCGCATTGTCGTAGATTTGAACGATGCTTTTGGGCATTTCGGCCTTCCATCGAGGCATTCAAATATTGCCGCCCTTTGATTAGTATTGATGGGACCCATTTGTATGGGAAATACAAACAGAAATTGCTCATTGCTTGCGGGATTGATGGGGATAAATATATTGTTCCCCTTGCGTTCGGAATTGTTGACGAGGAATCCGGTCCTTCATGGAAGTGGTTTCTATCGTTGGTACGTATGAGGGTAATCGACATGCGCTCTGGGTCAATATGTATTATTTCTGATATCCTCTATGAAAGATGTTGACGTGGACTTATTAGAACCTTTTGCATATTGGCGGTTCTGTTCAAGGCATGTTGCAAGCAACTTCAATAGCGTTTTCAAGAACGGCTCCATGAAAGCGTTAGTTCAAGTAGCAACATTACAGACGACTACTAGAAAGTTCGCTTACTTCATGAGGAAATTACAAGAGTGGAACACAGAAGCGGGTAGATAGTTTTCGACTCATGATTGTCGTCGTGAGCAATGGACCTTGGCTTACGACGGTGGGTATAGGTTTGGTCAAATGACTACAAATTTGAGTGAAAGCTACAATGCAATTCTCAAAGATGCTCGTTGCTTGCCAATTTCTGCATTGATCGAGAAGACTTTCTATAATTGTGTGTCATACTTTAACCTTGGGTTACGGATTGATGGACTTGTTGTTACGGGGAAGACTACACCTGGAGCTACATGGGCGGATTCATGCGAGGAGCTGTTGGGTGTCAGGCGTCTTCCATCCGAGATCGTAGGCAGCAGGGTGTTAGCAAGTTGGTTATTCACCCATTTTGCAGAATTGCCAGAAGATGCAGGGGAGGTGGTCTTACAGAGGTATGCCCGTGCTTACATCTTACAGTTGCTTGGTGGTGTACTATTCACGGATAAGTCAGGATCGTTGGTTCTGCACGATTTGGAGTACTCTGGGACTTTGAGCTGGGGATCATTGGTCAAGAATCTTTGCAGGTAACAATGGCACATGCTTCCTATGTAATGGGGAGGTGGAGAGTGTGAAGCATCTCTTTTTTGCTTGTGAAAAAATGAAGGCAGACTGGCTTGGATTGTGGCTTGATTGGGTCATCACAAAGAATCTCAACACATTCTGGAATGCTGCAAGAGTTAGGGCCAACATAGAGTTACCCCTCCTTATTGCAACAATTTGAGCGATCTGGTGTTTTGTAATGATGTCCTTTTTTTCCGCAGTTCGTTTCTATTTTGAGAATGTGGGTTCAGAGCGTGTTAAAAATCGGAAGCGGAAGCATAACATGGAAAAATATAATAAAAGAAAAGAACAAGCGGGATTTTACGTGGAACCCTACTCCATGAGGAGCGGGATGAAACCACGGGAGAAGGCCTCTAAGGGCCGTGTTTGTCTATTGACTTTCTCAATGAGTACAGGAGGTCTGGGGCTCCTTATATAGCCTCTCCAAAGCCTCCAAGTCCCACCACTAGACGATGTGGGACTAAACAACTGGGTGGGGTAACTGGATCTCCTCCAGGATCCATTTACCCTGCTACAACTCAATGGGCGCACATAACACATACTCCAACACTCCCCCTCAAGCTGGAGCATGCAATGCTCAGCTTGGACAAACAGACAGAAACTCAACTCAACGCTACAAGACACTACGGACAATATCAACCCAACGCGCACATTGCTGCAGTCGAGGACGTTGCTTCTCATGCCGTGTAGGTGAGGAGGACGAACGGGCTGGAGTGTGAGTCAACTGAAGACTCGGAATCTGACCATCGAGTCTGAACTGCGCTGAAGTCTCCTCGTCGGAGAACTGGGTCTCTCTCATCTGGCTCAGAGAATGGTGCATTGCTCTGGTGTACCTATGATACCACATGAAAACCCTTGCCCTCAATGGCATAGGGAATGGTCCTATGCTCTGGAGTCCCTATGGCTCACATGAAAACTTTGGCCGAACAACAACAAGAATGATGGGGACCTCGAACTGATGATGGAAACATATGCTCATCTGACAATGACCGCACACTCGTGCGTGTCTGAAACTGGACTCGGAAAACAATCGTCGAGTCTGAAACCGAACTGTAGAGTCTGATCATCTGGCTGGTCTGGAGACTGGCATCTGAAATCTGGATCTGGAATATAAGACCTGTGACTCTACATATATACTCCCCCTTTCTCCCATACTTATCGGAACATGAACATCGACAAAGTTGGGAGAAGACAAGATAAATAGGGGTAAAAACATGAACATCCAAAAACTTGCGGCTTTTTCTTCATTTTTTTAAGCCGTTTTTTTTGAAAAACACATTTTTTTTCAAAGCCATTTCAACCATTTTTTACGGCTTTTCTTTCCTTTTTTTTGTTTTTTTTTGCAAAATATTTGCGTACGGCTTTTTGAGATGTACGCGCCTTTTTTTTAACACTCCTTTTAAAAAGAACAAACGTGGCCCACATGGGCACCATAAATATTGCAGCCCTCTCTCTTTTTTTCTTTTTTTTTTAAACCAGCCCCATTGGGTTTTACAATAAAAACACCCCTCTCTCTTTTTTTTATGCACGGCTACTCTGTTACCTCCTTTTTTTTATAGCCCATTTGGGCCCAAGGAGCCGATCCATTGCCTCCTTTTTTTTCTTAAACACGGCCCCATTAAGCCAAACTACAACAACACTTCAATATTTTTTTTTAAAAATAAAAAAACCGTGCCCTTATTTAGGGTTCCATCGTGGAACCCTCTCGCAATGAAACAGCGCCGCCGCCCCCCTTTGGGGACCCGAAGCACCGCCTGGGTGTTTCTTCTTGTTTATTTTTCCGCATGAGGAGGAGATTTGGGCGAGTCCGTTGGGGCCTGTGCGCCACCTGGGGATGCTGCGGCATCGGAGAAGCGCGCCAGCGCTTGCGCCTGAGATGCGCGCGCCTGAGATGGGAAGTAGCATCCGGAGGTGCGGCGCCTGGGTGCGGAGCCGCCTGCGCTCCTTCCGCCGCGCGATGCCGCGCCTGGCCAGCGTGGGGTTGATGCGCCAGGGCTGTCGGAGATGTCGGGGTGCCGCCTGGAGCTAGGAGGGGGCGACCTGGAGGTTCGCGTCGTTCGGTGTGCCGCCAGATCGCACGAGGGATGGGAGCCTAGACATCCTTACACGATCTTGCCACCCGATCCAGAACCGCTGCAATCTAATTAGGGTTTCAAAAGAAACCCTAGAGCTTGATCTTTAACAGGAGTTTGAATGATACAAAACTAAATCTTCAAATACATCAATCTTCAAGAGCAAGAACTCCAAGAATCGAATCTCGAAAAACTAACGAACATGAAATCCTCGAGAACCGACCCGCTCTGATACCATGTTAAAAATCGGAAGCGGAAGCATAACATGGAAAAATATAATAAAAGAAAAGAACAAGCGGGATTTTACGTGGAACCCTACTCCGTGAGGAGCGGGATGAAACCACGGGAGAAGGCCTCTAAGGGCCGTGTTTGTCTATTGACTTTCTCAATGAGTACAGGAGGTCTGGGGCTCTTTATATAGCCTCTCCAGAGCCTCCAAGTCCCACCACTAGACGATGTGGGACTAAACAACTGGGTGGGGTAAATGGATCTCCTCCAGGATCCATTTACCCCGCTACAACTCAATGGGCGCACATAACACATACTCCAACAGTTTCATGTCATGACTCTCCTTGAGGATTGGCTCATGTAAGGTAACCCCTGTATTTTAATATATTTGGGGTAGACTTTATCACGTTTCCCCCTTTTTTGTCTAAAAAAATACTTGTTCCTAAACACCCCTAAATTGGATATTATATCTATTATGCAGCTTGAGTTTCGGTGCTAGAGATGATATCTACTATATCTTTATTTTTTATGTTGCTCAATGTATTTTTTCCTCGTATCCTCTTTATAATGAAAACATACTTCAATAGAATTATTCATTTTCTTCATTTTTTTGCATGCACTCATTAGCTGGATGTTGATTAAATGAGCAGGAAATCTCGCTGGTCTAGCCTATTTTTTGTTCTCTACATTTTAGTCGGAGTGTACTTCCTGACAAATCTCATTCTTGCAGTTGTCTATGATAGCTTTAAAGCTCAGGTAAACATGCATTTGTTCAATAATATTTTGGAATACATATCTAAAACATGAGTTCCTGTTATTTAATTTTCTCAAAATTGTTTTTTAGCTTGCAAAGCAAATTAAGGAGATGGATTCTACAAGGATCAGAATCTTAAGAATGGCATTCAGTATAGTTGATGCAAATGTGAGTCCTATTTAGTAATCATCCTCTAAATATAAGTTTTTTGGTATATGACATTCTCAAGGAGGATGCCATCGAAAATGTATAAGTCCATCAGGTACCATCTTAACAAATTATTTTCCGTTGTAATAAATGTAATTGCAGATTTATTTAAGTTCTGGTTATGATTAATTATCTACTTTTTTTTATCTTGGTATATTATGGTGCGATTTGGAAGTTATACCTTATTTCAAGCATGAGTAGTTTTTTTAATGTAATTGTTGAAGACAGAATTACCACCAATGGTTGTAACAGGTAATTGTTCAGATAATAAATGATCTCCATCAATTAGTATTTCTATGATCAAACATATAATGATTGAAACCACAGAGATCCAATTCAAAGAAAATAAATAATTAGATAATTCCAAAGCCATAATTTATATCGTTCCAATTTAGAACATAATAAACGACAAGATCCACAACGAAGAAAGCCTGAAATCAAATGCCATAGAACGTACAACAAATAAAAGAAAGGGCTTTTATTAGTTGTGCCCTTAGATATTGCAGTATCAGTTATGCCCCTCACTTTTTTAGAATATACGTTGTGCCTCTAACTTCTTTCATAATAATCACTTGTGCCCCTCGGGTTAGTTGTCATCCATGCCCATCCCAGATGGACGTTAACTTTGGGGACACAATAGTAATTAGATAAAAATTGAGGATAGAAATATCTTTTTTTTCTTTTTCCTTCCACTCTTCCTCCCTTCTCCCCTCATAAGTGACTCATATAAACAATACTCCATTTCTCTCATAAAAATTGAGGATCCATTTATCCATCTCTCTCAAAAGTGACACATATAAACAATACTCCAACAACATATGGAGTACAAACCGATCAATAGAGGTTGCCCTGCTCACTGCCACAATCAATCACCCTGCCCGTAAGGATGTCCTGGTATTTTAGGATGATGGATCAAAAATAGCACGATAATGTAAATCCATTATTGTTAAGTTAAAATATCATATAATGTGTGTCTTTTCCTAATTTCTTTTTCTCAGTGTACTTATCATGTAATTAACCCAGGGCTATTCTTCTATATAAGAGAGCCCTCGACCGAGATGGAGCCTAATGCATCGACTTCGTTTCTCCCATCATGGTATTGGAGCAACGGTCCTCGACCGAGATTTCGTTATCCACCACCCAAAACCCTAACGCTAAGCCCCTCCACCCCCCCCGGCGCCTACCCGCCGCCCCAGCGCCTCTCTCCCGTCGCCCCAGCGCCTAGGCGGCTTCGCCCCATGCCCAGGGGGCCCCCCTCGCGCCGCAGCCGGCGGTCCCGCGCCTCGTCAGGCGCTGCCCCGCCTCTCCAGGTGGTCTCTTGCGCCGAACCCAGGCGCCCCTCCCGCCTCTCCCGGCGGTCGCGCGCCTCTCCAGGCGGTACCGCGCCGCCCCACCGGCCCTGCATCACATCTGTCGGGCACGTGCAACCCCTGAATGCCCCACGCAGCCCCTGAAGGGCCCGCACCGCACCTCCCAGCAGCCCGAGCGATACCGTGTTGCACTCTGGCGGGTCCTTTTCACAGCTACTGCGGGTCTAGCCGACCTCTCCCGGAGGCACAGAACTAGGGTCGGCGCTTCAACAAGGCCTAGGGATGGTTGTATGAGTCTACACATACAACCTTCCCCTCATATGATTCTGTAGACCGCCTACTTGGTTATCTACGTCGGTCCTAGGCTCTTCATCAATCATGTTAGACAACATGGGTGACGTGTTTACATCCTCGGGTACCTTCAAAGGCCCAGCTCCTATAATCAAGATGGATGGGACCAACTATGAACTATGGTCTATGCAGTTCTGCACCCTTATGCAGTGCCACAACAAGGAGCACATTCTGACAGAATCCGAGCCGGAGGACAAGACTGGAACAAATGCGACATGGAAGCAAGATGATGCATATGCCCGTATTTGGCTATCAGGGACGCTGACTACGGAGATTGCAAATGATATTGTGAACCAACCCACAGCTAAGGCTATGTGGGATATCCTGGCTGCGACATATGGGCAGTCCAAGAATGAGAGCAAGATTCTCCAGTTACAGTTTGACATCTTCTCTACGAAACAAAATGGGAAGCCCTTACATGCACATTTCTCTCATCTATGGGGCATGTTCGAGAGACTGCATAACTATATGCCGATCACTGCCAGTACAGAACAACAACATGCTTACAGTAATGCTACGATGACTGGTGTATTTCTGTCCTCCCTTGATCCAGAGTACGATGCTGCTCGTACTCAACTTCTGACTGGCGAGTCCATTCCACCAATGGAGGAGGTATATAAGAGATTGAGTAGGATTACTACTGCATCGGCGTCTACAACCCAACCTACCCCTACAGCTATGGCTGCCACTCGTGGCAGAGGAGGAGCCTCACATTTTCGGGATCGTGGACCTCGTGGTAGAGGGGGAGGCAGACACCGTGGCCTCTGTACTCACTGCCACCGACCAGGCCACTCTGAGGAGACGTGCTTTCACAAGCATGGGTATCCATCCTCTGCACGGGTTGCAGAGCAGACTGAGGATACAGCTGCACCTCTTCCAGATACTCGCTTTGATGATCTCGCCTCACGACTTCGTGATATGATCATTACACCCTCGTCTTCGTCTCCAGGTTCAACGAATGCTGCAGATTCGGCCAGAGCGTCTTCTAGCTCATCAGGTACTCCTTATGCACTTACCAGTACTACTTGTTCGGACATGACAGATTGGATTATGGATTCCGGAGCCTCTCATCATATGTGTGGCGACAGACGGCAGTTTACTACCTACAGAGCACTTGCCCCAGGACGATCTCTGGTTATTGCCAATGGAATCCGATTACCCATTGTTAGTCAGGGGGAGATCACCCTGACATCTTCTTTGAGTCTTCAGAATGTCTTACATGCACCGGACTTTCAGATGAAACTGTTATCAATTAGCCAACTTACAAAAGATTTACATTGCCGTGCCATCTTTGACTCCTCTACTTTTGTGTTTCAGGACATACTGACTGGCAGGATAATTGTTAGTGGCCGTGAGCAGAAAGGCTTGTATAAGCTTGCTATATCATCATGTGCTGGCGCCGCTACTATTCCCTCAGGATCCATTTCTCCATTCCTTTGGCATCTCCGATTTGGCCATCTGCATCTGCAGAAGATGTGTCATGTCTTGCCGCAGATATCTACCTGTACCTCATTAGATTGTGAAGCCTGTCAGCTTGGGAAACACCTTAGGTCTTCGTTTCCAGTTCGTCCGAGTCGTCATAGTAGTTGGTCTTTTGAACTGTTTCACTTTGATATTTGGGGTCCGAGTCGTGTACCTGATCTTCAGGGACATAGGTATTATATGGTTGCTGTTGATGATTTTTCCAGATTATCTTGGGTATTCTTGTTAAAACAAAAGTCTGAAGATGGTGCTATTATTCGAAAATTTATTCTGGAAGTTAATAACATCTTCTCTACCAATATCAAACTCATTCGGACGGATAATGCTTTAGAATTTTCAACATTACATTTGTCCGATTTCCTCAGCTCACAGGTAATTATTCATCAAACTTCGTGTAGTTACACTTCACAACAAAATGGTGTGGTAGAACGCAAACATCGCCACCTTCTTGATGTCACTCGAACATTGTTGATCCATAGTCGTGCCCTTCATTCTTTTTGGGGGGATGCGGTTCTCACTGCATGCTACTTGGTGAATCGTATGTTGTCTACAGTTCTAGGAGAGAAGATCCCCTTCTTGATTGCGTTTCTCGAGAAGGACCTTTTCTCCCTCACACCTCATGTCTTTGGGTCTGTTGCGTTTGTGCATAATTGTACCCCTGGTCGTGATAAGCTCTCCCCAAGGGCTATCAAATCTGTATTTGTTGGGTACTCTCGTACTCAAAAAGGGTCTCGTTGTTATAATCCAACGAGTAGGAGATACTATGTGAGTGCGGATGTCACTTTCTTTGAGTCTATCATGTATTTTTCTCCTTCAGGTGACAGATTATCCAATGACAATGCAAACGATATTGTTGTTCCTCCACCTCCATCTATCACATCAACCGAACCAGAACGTCAAACTCTACCGCCACCACCACCTCCACCACCACCTCAGTCGAAATTTTTACCCATTGTTTACACTCGCAGGTCTTCTACTAGCACTTCTGCTCATCAGCCGTCCACATCTTCCAGCACGCCTAAGGTATGTCATGGTAACACTGTTTCTACTGATGGCACTGGAATTTTACAGGATGACTCTGTTGTAGAGGACACTGAGGAGGACGATTTGTATATTCCTATTACCCTGAGGAAGCCACATCGTCAATGTGCCAAATACCTACTTGCGGCACATGTCTCTTTGGATCATCTTTCAGATGAGTACAAGAAGTTTGTTGTTGGTCTTTCCGTGGTTACTATACCCAGAACATATATGGAGGCACTACAGGACAACAGATGGCGTCAGGCAATGGAAGAAGAAATGGCAGTCTTAACAGTTCGCGGGACATGGTCTATTGTCCCTCCTCCACATGGTGCTTCAATAGTAAGCTGCAGATGGATATTTTCTATTAAGCATAATGCGGATGGGAGTGTGGATCGCTACAAGGCGAGGTTGGTGGCCCGTGGCTTCACCCAGACATATGGGGTGGATTATCAAGACACGTTCTCTCCAGTAGCGAGACACCCGACGCTCCGAATTTTACTAGCAGTTGCTGTTTCACGTGATTGGTCGTTATTTCTGCTTGATGTGAAGAATGAATTTCTATATGGGGACCTTCACGAGGAAGTTTACATGCAGCAGCCACCTGGGTTTACTGCTGAGGGGGAGTCACAGAAGGTATGCAGGCTACATAAGGCCATATATGGACTAAAGCAGAGCCCTAAAGCTTGATATCAAAAGCTGTCAGAATTGATTGAGCAACAGGGATTTAAGAGGTCCACTGGGGACCACTCTCTATTTGTTCAGAAGACACAGCTAGGTACGGTTGCCATTCTTGTCTATGTAGATGACATTATTGTAACAGCAGATGATGCTCAAGGCATTCAGGTAGCCAAGAAGTTCCTAGGTAAAGAGTTTGTGACCAAGGATCTTGGCACCCTTCGTTACTTCCTGGGGTTAGAATTTGCCAGGAATCATCGGGGTCTAGTGATGACCCAGAGGAAGTTTGTCGTGGATCTCCTTTCTGAGACGGGTATGACTGGGTGCAAGTCAGCTATGACGCCTATGAATCCAAGTGTGAAATTGTATGATGATGACACTGAAGAAGTTGATAGCAGGAGGTACAGGGAACTTGTGGGGAAGCTCCTATATGTGACTATCACCAGGCCAGATATTATGTTTGCAGTAAGCAAGGTTAGCCAATTTATGGAGTGTCCCAGAAAGACCCATATGGATGCTATCTATATGATCTTAAGATATCTGAAGAACTCACCTGGTTCATGACTCCTATTCAGTAGGGGCAGTTCATTGGAGGTAACAACGTGTGCAGACGCTGACTATGCATGATGTCCCACGGATACGAAGTCTACTTCAGGGTTTGTTGTTTTTATTGGTCACTCACTTGTCTCATGGAAAAGCAAGAAGCAGACTGTAGTTGCCAGATCAAGTGCAGAATCTGAATACAGAGCCATGGTCCAAGGGAGTAGAGAGATGATGTGGGTTAGATCGGTATTGAATGATCTTTCCATAGATGTTCCTCTTCCTATGCAGCTATTATGTGATAATCAAGCCGCATTATTCATTGCAAATAATCCTGCTTTCCATGAACGAACGAAGCATATTGAGGTGGATTGTCATTACACTCGAGATCTGATCCAGAAGGGACTCATATCTACATCTCACGTGTCTACAGGAGATCAGACAACAGATATCTTCACCAAGGCTCTAGCACGAATTCCATTTCAGAAGTGTTGGTCCAAGCTGAGCATGATAGATATATATGCTCCCGCTTGAGGGGGAGTGTTAAGTTAAAATAATATATAATGTGTGTTTTTTCCTAATTTCTTTTTCTCAGTATACTTATCATGTAACTAACCCAGGGTTATTCTCCTATATAAGAGAGCCCTCGGGTACGCCTAATGCATCGACTTCGTTTCTCCCATCAATTATATTATGACTAATAGATAATAAATTCATAGAAAAATCAAGAGCATGCAACACATACTATAGACGCTTTGAAGGCGTCAAATTGATCTTCCTATGTCTTGTAACTAGAGAATGAGTCTCATCGCATATGATAATTGATCTGCTAGGGGGATTCTATCTGTATTCAGCAAACTGACTTCTGTCTCTAGACATGTGATGGGATGCTCCAGAATCCATAATCGATTATGTAATATCGGTTCTATGAAGAGCATAGATGCTACCTAAGGTATTGGCAATTTGGCAGAAGCAGATGCTCAACATCTGAATGACCTCCCGAAGCAGGCGAGGAAGCATGGGAACCGGTAGAGGGCATAATCTCCCGTAATCTAGCCACCGAGTCATCAAACCTCTAATCGGATGTACGAGCAGCAGAGGGCTCAACCTGCTCAGGTGCAAGGGCATATCCAAAAAAAATGCTTGGAGTAGCATGTGTCCTCTGAGTGTCCTGGACGATGACAATATGTGCATGGCTGATGAATACGACCTCCTCTACCACGAGGTCTACAACCATGAAACTGAGAAGAGCCTCCCCTACCGTGGGAGGCTGCCATTGTAGAAGAGTTCTGGCTAGAGACAGACGATGGGACAATGATCATGCTGAGTCTACGGTATGCCTCCTTCGTGGGAGGAATAGTGGCATCCGCAAGTATTTGTGATCGAGCAACATCATACTCTGGATCAAGTGCTGCTAGAAATATGCTAATCATGGTGGTGTTTATATGTCTTCTGCTGCTCAGGGGTAGTAGCAATAGGCATAAAATTGTGAAGCTTCTTGAACGTGGCGTAAAGAGACGTGTATAGACCCCGTGTGCGCCGTCTGTGGCCTGTGCACCGTCCTAGCCGCTGAAGCGGAGCGCCGCCTCTCCCTTCGGCCCTCTTAGGCCTCGCGCACTGCTCCACACCCTAGGGTTCGGTCAACCCTAGGGTATCTTCATCATCTACCTAAGGAGACCTTCGCCCGCGTCTCACACGTTAATGGGTTTGGTTGTGTGAGATCTACACATGCAACCAAACCTCTTTATGTTAGTGTAGACCAAAGATTAGCTTGTCTACAACCCTGATTCTCTCCAGTCACAATGTTAGAAAGCAGGATCGAGATCCCCACTACAGGCGCCTTCAAGGGTCATGCGCCGATTGTGAAGATGGATAGATCCAATTACGAGTTATGGGCCATGTAGTTCATGAGCCTAATGAAGTCGATAGGTAAGAACCATATTCTTACCGAAGATGAGCCAGAGGAGAAAACAGGGTTGTATGCCTCATGGGAGGCTGATGACGCATATGCTCAGGTCTGGTTGTCAGTTACTCTGATTCCAGACATTGCTAATGATATATTGCATCAACCTACTGCTAAAGCAATGTGGGACATTCTTGCTGCCACGTATTCTCAAGCCAAGAATGAGACAAAAATCCTACAGCTTCCGCATGACATCTCCACGATAAAGCAGAATGGTCGACCCCCGCATGCTCACTACACTGTATTGAGGGGAATGTTTGAGAGGCTTCACAACTTCATGCCTCTCACGGCTACTCCAGAACAATTGAAGACATATCGGAATGCAACGATGGTGGGAGTTTTTCTAGCCTCTCTTGACTCACAGTATGAGGCGGCTTCTTCTCAAATTCTGGCCGATGCTACAATTCCTCCCATGGAGGAGGCCTTTCGCCGATTGAACCAAATCAGTATCTCAAGCCCTACTACTGTATCGAATTGTTCTGCTATGGCAGCTTCTAGAAGAAGAGGCAATTCATCTCATTTTCGTGGACGAGGATCACATGGTAGGGTTGGTTGTGATCGTGTATTACAGTGCACTTATTGTCGTCGGATTGGTCATACAGAAGAGACATGATACTCTAAGCATGGTTTCCCAGCATCTGCCCGTGCAGCGGAACATATACAATATCATGGTGCTACGCTAGCGTCAGATTCACGATATGATCACCTAGTGTCTCGTCTACGTGATATCATGCCACCAGCCAGTACTCCTCCACATATTTCAGAGAGCAGCTTGGACGTTGTTGCTACTGCAGAAGCTAGTTCCTCAGGTAGTGCTCATACTTCTGCTTTCTACCAGGGCTCACATACCTCAGAATGGATTGTAGATTCAGGTGCCACACATCATTTGCGTGGAAATAGACACCAACTCACATCCTACAGGAAAGTTTCCCCAGGAAAGACCGTCGTCATAGCAGATGGGACTCATTCACCCATTACAGGACATGGACAGATCTCCTTAACACCCTCTATGTAGTTGCAGAATGTGCTCCATGCTCCTAATTTCTCAATGAATTTATTGTCAATTAGTCAGATTACTAAGGATCTACATTATCGAGCGATATTTGACCCATCATCTCTTGTGTTTCAGGGCATTCTCACGGGCAATGCGATTGGACATGGCTGTGAGCAAGGCGGGCTATATCGATGGTCCATACACCTTACGCCGGAGCATCATCCTACTCCACTGGACATGTCTCTCCTTACTTATGGCATCTGCGCTTTGGTCATCTTCCGTTTCAGAAGGTGCGTAAAGTCCTCCCTCAGATCTCTCCCCGCCCGTCTTTTAATTGTGAAGCTTGTCAGTTACGGAAGCATTATCGATCTGTCTTCCCTAGTTGTCAGAGTCGGAGCAGTAGCTCTCCATTTGAGTTTTTTCATATTGATATTTGGAGTCCAAGTCGTGTTCCAGATCATCAGGGAGTCAGGGACACATGTTCTATTTAGTTGTTGTGGATGATTTCAGTCGTTTATCTTGGGTTTTTCTGTTAAAGAATAAATCTGAAGCGGGCATTACTATTATGAATTTTATTAAAGAAGTGCAGAATGTGTTTTCTGTTTCTGTCAAAATTGTGAGAACTGATAATGCCCTTGAATTCTGTACTCGAACTTTATCTCAATTTCTTTCATTCCATGGCATTCTTCATCAAACATCTTGTGCCTACACGTCCCAACAGAATGGTGTCGCAGAAAGAAAACACCGCCACCTTCTTGATGTCACTCGTACGCTTCTTATCCAGAGTTGTGCTCCTCACTCGTTCATGGGCGATGCGGTTCTTACTGCATGTTATCTCATTAACCGCATGCCCTCGTCTGTGTTGGGGGATAAGATACCTTTCTCCCTCGTTTTTCCCAACAAGGAGATGTTTTCTCTAACTCCATGTATCTTTGGGTCTGTGGCATTCGTTCACCAGTTGTCTCCAGGGGTTGACAAGCTCTCTCTTAGGGCTGTCAAATGTGTTTTTGTCTTGTATTCCAAGACTCAAAAGGGTTATCGTTGCTATGATCCATTACGTCGAAGATATTATGTCAGTGCAGGTGTCACGTTTTTTGAGTCAGTCATATTTTTCTCTCCTACAGGTGACAGATTGGTGCCATGAGCTATAAATGATGAAATCTATATTCCTCCTCCACCCTTGTATGCGCCACAGCAAGCCCCTACATCTCCACCACCGTCATCACCACCACCATCTCCACCATCGCCACCACCTCTACTGGTTCCTCCTCTACCATGCCACTACAGTAGACGACCAACCCCTGCTCATAATCATGGACAATCATCAAACATGCCCCAAGTTTGTTCTGATAACATTATTCCTAATGATGGGACTGACGACATTTCTCAACAAGAACAAGCAGTGGATGACGTGGATGTTGGTACAACTAATGCAGATCTTGATTTGCCAATTGCACTGAGAAAGCAGAAGAAGTCATGTGATTCATATCTGATTGCTTCTCATGTTACCTTTGAGCACCTGACAGGAGATTTCAGGAGATTTGTAGGTGGTTTATCCGCTGTGAATATTCCAAGGACCTACCAGGAAGCATTAGCCGACAGTAGATGGCGTCTGGCTATGGAGGAAGAGATGGCCGCCCTTCAGTCGAGAGGTACTTGGAGTCTTGTTCCAGCTCCTACTAGGGCATCAATTGTGAGTTGCAAGTGGGTGTTTACAGTGAAACATCATGCCGATGGCAGTATTGATAGGCACAAGGCTCGACTGGTTGCTAGGGGATTTACTCAGACGTATGGGGTAGATTATCTTGACACGTTTTCTCCTGTTGCTCGACACTCTACCTTACAGATTCCTCTATCTGTTGCTGTGATTCAAGATTGGCCTATGTTTCAATTAGATGTCAAAAATGCATTTTTATATGGTGAACTTCAGGAGGAGGTTTACATGCAGCAGCCACATGGGATTACTGCTGAGGGGGAGTGTGTACAGGTATGCAGGCTTCATAAGGCGATCTATGGCCTAAAGTAGAGCCCAAGAGCTTGGTTCCAGAAGCTCTCAGATTTGTTTGAGAAGCAAGGATTCAAAAGGTCAAATGCGGACCATTCACTCTTTGTACAGAGGACATCCAGAGGTATGACTGTCATTATGGTGTATGTTGATGATATACTCATTACAGGAGATGATATGTAGTGAATAAAAATAGCAAAAGAATTCTTGGGTCGTGAATTCGTTACGAAGGATTTAGGAGTACTGAGATATTTCCTTGGATTGGAGATTGCTAGAAATGAACAAGGACTCGTGATGACTCAGAGGAAATATGTCACTGACTTGATAAGTGACACAGGTATGCTTGGATGTCGACCTGCTTCTACACCAATGGATCCAAGCATGAAGATGCATGATGGCGACACTGAGGAGGTTGACAAAAGAAGGTACAGAGAACTGGTAGGGAGGCACCTTTATGTTACTATTACCAGACCAACTATTACATTTGCAGTAAATAAAGTGAACCAGTTCATGGAGCAACCTCGCCAGGTACACATGGACGCCATACATATGATACTAAGGTATCTCAAGTCATCTCCAGGTGCAGGTTTGATGTTTAGGAAGAAGGGCACTATTACTATTTCAGCATGTGCAGATGCAGACTATGCAGGGTGCCCGAAGGATAGGAAATCTACATCAGGCTTTGCTATATTCATTGGGGAGTCACTTGTTTCATGGAAGAGCAAGAAGCAAACAATTGTTGTAAGATCTAGTGCTGAATCAGAGTATAGAGCTATGGCCCAAAGCATGTGCAGAAGTGATGTGGGTTCGCGCAGTTCTGACAGATCTACATATAGATGTTCCACTTCCCATATCACTAGAATGTGACATCAGGCTGCATTATTCATTGCAACAACCCTGCTTTTCACAAGAGGACGAAGCACATTGAGGTGGATTGCCATTATATCCGTGATATGATCCAGAAAGGTTTTGTTTCTACCACCCATGTCAGCTCAGGAGATCAAACGGCAGAAATTCTTACCAAAGCGTTACTTCGGGGTCCCTTCCAAAAGTGCCTATCCAAGATGAGCATGATAGATATCTATGCTCCATCTTGAGGGGGAGTGTAGAAGTTTAGTTTATGTTTCTGTATCTTTTATTTATTGTTCTTTTCGTTTGTCTAACATATGTAATTTGCCCATAGACCGCTCCCTATATAAGAGAGTCTAGGGCTCCAAGAATAAACACAACTCTTATTTTTCCCAACAGTAAGAATTTGTTTCTTACCAGTAGACTGCATGAGGCTCATAACTGCATGGTCCATAATTCATAATTTGTTCCATCCATCTTGACTATCAGTGTTGGACTTCAGAAAGCGCCTGTAGCGGGAAAATTAACCTTGTTTTCTGACATACTGCATGATAAATAAAAACTAGGGTTGTAGACCACAAAAGCTTGTCTAAACAGTCATGGAGAGAAGTGGTTGCATATAGAGACTAAGTACAACACGCCCCATCATTGCATAATGTGTCTTAACTCAGAAACAAATGATATTCAGATCTGAGATCACCCAAAAATCTACAAAAAAAGACTGTGAATGATCACCAGATCACTCCTTTGAAATCCTAGGGAGCGATAGGAGGCACCCCTAGGATGTACAGGTGCCAAAGGAGGCGGTAGCTGCAGCCGGTAGCAATGCGACAGCCATGGAAGCAGCAGCAACATCGGCAGCGGTTGCTGAAGCAGCAGGTGGAGTCGGCGGTGGGAGCCGCTGGCAGCAGCGGTGTCGTAGGTGGTGGCGGCCAACAGTGAGAGAGGTGGGGGGCGAGTGTAGGCTCGGGTTTTGGAAGGTGGGGTATTAGGTCTCTGGTTTAGGACCGTGGCTCTGATACCATGTTGGGAGAATGATTCAATCTATATTCAAAGAACCCTAGGGTTCTCGTATATAGCAGAGAAGTCCATGGGTAAATTACATGAGATGTAAGGAATAAATATTAACTGTTTTCACAGTACGTAGACATAATAATATCTCTACAAAAAGCATCAACCATAGTTGCTTCGGGTGGTAGAGGAGGTTATATTCTTCTAGGGACATAGCAGCAGAGGCAGCTGTGGGGACCATGGATGCCACATTCGTTAGTGTACTATAGTGAGGGTGTTCATGCTGACTGAAAACATGGACACGTTGCTTCTGCCCACTTGATTGATCAACCCAAGTCTGCATTCTCCAGAACACCTGATCATAAAAAGACATAAACTTTTGATAATGAAATTACCTTTTTTAATATAAACGTGAGGATGACTCGGATCTAGATACATTTGGGGCAACAATTCTACTTAGCCCACCCTCTTAAAATAGGAGACATGCCGATTCTTTCTGCAGTTTATTCTTGTTGTGAATGCAATATATAATTAATCTAAATCAGTACTCCTGATATATTATTACATACTTTGTGGAAAAAAATATGAGATTTTGAAAAGCTGGCCGATGTTTTCGATGTGATTATGATTCTAGACCTTCTAATTGTCCTTAAATCTGCCAAACTTTTGCAAGTGTTGAATTTTGAAGAATGATTCTCGACTTTTGTCGTCTTTTTTGTGATTTATCTTTTTTCTAGAAGTGTTCCCGTTGACTTTTTTTGAAGTCTCGTTGGAATGTGTCTGACTTCTGTATTCGCATATGAAATCTGATTTCCGTAACTTTCATTGACAGAATTCTGGGAGTCTTAACAAGGATCAGTGCATTCAACTATTTGAAGAGTTAAACAGCTACAGGTAGCCATGTGGCATTTTCTATTTACGGAAAGCATCTCTCAATAGTTTGAAAGACAGTCTCCATTTATTTCATTATTCTATATATTTGATTTACAGCAATCGGTTTTTAATCTATCGAAAGCCACTCTCAACTTTATGTCATTATTATATATGTAGAACCAGATATGGTGCAGAAGCTGATTATTAATGAAATGTAACATGTCTAGTGAATGAGATATAATTTTCTTATTTATTCTACTATCTTTACATTGTTTAATTTAATATGCAAAAAGGTTTTCTTTGCAACTTACATCAACATTATGTAGATCAAAGTTTATCTAAATTATTCTATATAGTGGAAATATATGCAAACAAACTATCACAAGAACACGAGGATTTACATGTGTAGAGATATTATTATTTCTTAGAGATATTATTATGTCTCTGTACTATTTCCTCAGTTTATTTTATTTCTTCCATCTTCTGTAATTTACCCGCGGACTTCTCCTCTATATAAGAGAGCCCTAGGGTTCTTTGGAATTCAGAGTTTTGAATTCTTCCCAACATGGCATCAGAGCGGCGGTCCTAAATCGGAGCTCTCGTACCAAAGAAAAAACCTTAGCCCTCCCACTCGTCGCCCTCTCCTCTCGCGAAGCGCCACCCCACGCGGCACCCTCCGTCGCCGGCCCCTAGCGGCACCACCCGCTGTCGTCGACTTCTACGGCATCCGGCGCCACCACCTGCTGCCATCTCCGCCGCTCTCTGCGTCGTGTACCTAATGATCAGGGACACGTATTTTATCTAGTTGATGTAGATGATTTTTCTAATTTGTCATGAGGTTTCTTATTAAAGAATAAATCTGAGGTTGGAAATGTGATACAATCCTTTATCAATGAAGTAAAAAATATTTTTTCCTCTATAGTCAAATTTTTGCGAACTGACAATGCCTTGGAATTTTGTACTAGTGCACTCTCATAGTTCTTCACATCTTGTGGTATTGTTCATCAAACTTCATGCGCCTATACCTCTCAACAAATGGTGTTGCTGAACGTTAGCATCACCACTTACTTAATGTTACTCGAACTCTTCTCATTCAGAGTCGTGCTCCACATTCTTTATGAGGTGATGCGGTTCTTACTACTTATTATCTGGTGAATTGCATGCCCTCGTCTTTATTGGGTGAGAAAATTCCTTTCTCACTTACCTTTCCCGAGAAGTATTTGTTCTCCCTCACCCCTCCTGTTGTTGGCTCAATTGCCTTTGTACATCAGTTGTCTCCTAGTATTGACAAGCCCTCTCTCAGAGCTATCAATGTATGTTTGTTGGGTACTCCAGGACACAAAAGGGATATAGATGCTATGATCCGTTGCGCAAGAAATATTATGTTAGTGTTGATGTCACTTTTTTTGAATCAGTGACGTATTTTTCCCATACAGGAGATAGATTGACTTCATTTGATTCAGATGATGAGATTTCCATGCCACCTCGTCATGCGAGTCCATCACTACCTTATGTTGCGCCCGCTATTCCACCTCCACCATCCTCACCACCTCTATCGGTACAACCACCACCTACTACCCTTGTTCCACCCTTGCCATGCAACTATACTCGTCGGTCGGCTTTTGCTTATGATCCTCATCCATCATCCAACACGCCATAGGTTTGTTTTGAATACATTGTTTCTACTGATAGATCTGGTGATGTATCTGAGCAGGAACCTTTGCAGGGGGGCTGACATACATATTGACGAGATCCCTAATGACTTGGATGTAACTATTGCTCTTCAGAAGCAGAAGCGTACGCGTGCCTCATACCCTCTCGCTTCCCATGTTTGACGGGGGATTTCAGGAGGTTTGTTGTTGTTCAATATACCGTGGAGATCTCACAGACTTAGCGGGAAGCCTTGAGAGATAGTCGGTGGTGTCTTGCCATGGAAGAGGAGATGGTCGTGTTACAGTCGCGTGGTACCTCAAACTTGGTCTCTGCTCCTTCTGGAGCATCTATTGTCAGTTGCAAGCGGGTGCTTACTGCCAAATATCATGTAGATGGAAGTCTTGATCGCTACAAGGGCAGATGAGTTGCACATGCGTTTACTCAGACTTATGGAGTGGACTATCTGGACACCTTCCCCCCGGTTGCTCACTACTCCACACTTCGAGTTCTTGTTGTTCCTATGGTACGTGATTGGCCTTTTTTTCAACTTGATGTCAAAAATGCATTTCTATATGGAGATCTACATGAAGAAGTCTACATGCAGCAGACTCCGGAGTTTGGTGCTGAGGGAGAATGTCAGCAGGTCTGGAGACTTCACAAGGCAATCTATGGACATAAGAAGAGTCCAAGGGCCTGGTTTTAGAAGCTCTCAGACTTGATTGAGGAGCATGGATTCAAAATATCAAATGTTGACCATTCATTGTTTGTTCAGAGGACCCACAATGGTACGATCGTTATTATGGTTTATGTTGATGAAATCTTTGTTACAAGAGATGATGTGCAGGGGATTAAAAAGGTAAAAGAATTCCTTGGTCATTAGTTTGTCACCAAGGATCTTGGCACCCTACGATACTTTTAGGCATTAGAATTTGCCAGAAATCAGCAGGGTCTCGTGATGACCCAAAGAAAATATGTTACATATATGCTAGTTGAGACATGCACGATTGGGTGTCGACCTGCCACTACTCCTATGTATCCTAGAGTGAGGCTATATGACGATGATATAGAGGAGGTGGACAGGAGAAGATACCGAGTATTGGTGGGAAAGCTACTTTATGTCCTAAGGATGGTTCAGAAAAGGGACATCTCTCACTACCATAGCTTGTGTTGATGCAGATTACGCAAGATGTCCTAAGGATTTAGGCTTCATTGTATTTGTTGGAGGCTCTTTAGTGTCCTGGAAGAGGAAGAAGCATACCATAGTTTCTAGGTCGAATGTTGAATCTGAATATATAGCTATAGCACAAGGGAGCGCGGAGATGATGTTGGTTCGAGCTGTTTTAGCTGACTTATATATTGTTGTGCCACTTCCTATGCAATTACAATGTAATAATCAGGCATCCTTATTCATTGCAAATAATCATGCTTTTTATGAGAGAACTAAACATATCGAAGTTGATTGTCACTATATACGAGATATAAATAGTTATAGGACATAAAATTCCTTCTAGGAGTCTAGATTTATCAGCAAAAGCCTTGTACATACACTGCCAAAAAAATAGAACTGTGCATCTTCATGGGTGTCCACCCGTTTCTTTCTTAAAAGAATATAAAAGAATGCGGTGTAAGATTATATTAATACTTAGTACCTGAATTGATAATTGTATTAAAAAAGCGTGGGAGGAAGTAATTGATAGCACGTCCTAGATGAAAGGATTTTGTGCACATCAACTTCAACAATTTCACAAGATAAAAAAATGTCAATTACACTTGATACACAAGATACGACTAAATTTTTTCCCTAACATTAAATACTAATGGAATCATTCATCTAGAATCTGCATAAAAACGGTGAATGATACTTGTCAATTACACTTAAATCTCTGTGTGTATGCTAATGAATAAATTTTCATCTTTTGTCCCTATTTAACTGGATAATCATGCAATTGGATCTGATCCAATTTCCGATATGGTGCTCAATCGTGCCCACACTGTCACGTTTGTTTTTTAGATAACCAGGTAATCCAATCCAATCTAAGTTTTTGTATGGTGTGCACCCAGCCATCTCTGTCTCTGTTTCTTGACTATTGGTGCTGAAAGAAATCTAGATTCTTTATTTTCTAGTAAACTAAGAATTCTTTTTTACTCAAGGTCGGGAATCCTCTGTCAGGTGGTCAAGTTTGATGAGCTACGCCAACTTTTATATTGGATAATAGGATCCATGTCAACTGTTGTGGTGTTTATCCGTGACAGAAAATTTGGTCGGAAAATCTCCATTTCTTAGGTCACAAGATCCACTTAATTTTCCATTGGTCCGAACATCTGCTAGGCTTAACTGGGCAATATTTCAGGGCGTAGTAAACAAGTCTCAATTATAGACCATCATAACTGTAATAAATCACTTTCAAAGTTGCTTCAACAGCTAGAGCCAAAAAAATCCCTGTCACACTCTGTCAAAGAAATGTTTTTCTTGCTGTCTGGATATTGTCAGAATGTATTTACTAAATTCAGTTGTAACACGATGTTTATTTTATCTCATCTTCATTAGGTCTCTACCAAACATTTCCAGAGAAGACTATGAACTGATATTTGATGAGCTAGATGACAGTGGTGATTTCAAGGTATGATCTTTCTCCTAATTGTTGTTATTCAAAAGTTTAATGAAGTCTTTAATGCTGAGGGAATGCCTGATTAAGTAAGATCCTCGATATGATTCTGTAGTTGAGTTGGTGCTCTTTACATTCATGATCCATTATCATATGAAAACACATATTTCCCTCATGTGGTCTTTGAATTCCTTGGAATAATCTGTTGTCTTTGAAGTATATCAGTGTCATATGCTGTTATTTAATGCGATTTTGGGATCTTTCTTTCATTGTTGGTTTTCTTAACAGAGTTTGTTCTGCATTCAGATTTTGTAAAGCTTCACCAGACAATGCCATAATCCATATACTTGACGAGTCTAAATTTACTGGCTATTTTCTTCTCATGACAGAGATTCATTTTTGCAAGCTCAGATTGTTAATTTGAATTATGGGTCTTCTTTTAATAACAAAAAATCTCCTACTTCTTAAACTGCAGATAGATATGGATGAGTTCGAACACCTTTGCGATGCTATTGCTTCGAAGTTCCAAAAGGAGCCTTCTGTAAGCTAATGCTGAATTAATACTGAACGACCTGTTTGTTGACTGTCATTACTAATGGTTTTTATACTCTTGCAGCCACCTTGGCTTGATTACTATCCATCCTTTTACCATTCTCTTCCTTGCAAGAGTTTGAAAGCTTTCGTGACAAGTCCCAAGTTTGGGTATATCATTGCATCTATTCTCCTGCTCAATCTTGTTGCAGTTGTTATTGAAACCACGGTACGACTACGAATTATCATGATGTATATAGAAGAGGAACTTTCTGGCTCTCTCATTTTAGTACATATTATCCTATGGCTATGGTTTTTTATGTTGATACACGAAAAGAACAGTTTTTTTGTTGGACTGTATTGTATAGGTTTTTAAAATATTAGTGTTGGAATATCTTACGAACACTAATGTAGAATAAGAACAAAGCAACAAGAACATTTGAGCTTTAAGGGATACATGGATCGACTTAATTAGTATGAATGTTATACTCTACATGAGGATCCTCATTCCTCGAATTATTCATAACCTCTTTGAAGAAACCAATGCTTTATCGTCATGTAAATAGCTTCCATTGACTTGCGACTTTCTCTTAGTGGTGTGGGACTAAACCTGAGAAGATCACCCTCTTTGAAGAAACCAATGCAACTAATAGATTGATCTGGATAAGATTAAATTATCAAAATAAGCATCACCCTTCATTCCTGTTGAGAAACTCCTTAAGTTGGTGCATACATTGCTCAGCTGGTTACAAAAGTAAGATCTCATTTTCCATTAACATGGCATATATGATGACAAAACCCACTTGATTAAACACACCTTTCTTCACCTGGAGACAATGATGATGTATCTTAGGTCATGTTGATGAACAAGATAGGCTAGACGGTTGTAGTCTCAAATGATGATTCATCATTTAATAACAAAATCAAGGCCTCCATACCATATTATGTTCTTATCAATGTAGAGACAATGATGATGTCTAAATGGATCCCTCCAGGATCCATTTACCCCATCCAGTTGTTTAGTCCCACATTGTCCAGTGGTGGGACTTGGAGGTCCTGTGGAGGCTATATAAGGAGCCCCACGCCTCCTGTAACAGATGAGAAAAAGCAATGAAGCATATGCCCCTTTGAGGGCTTCTCCCGTGGTTTCATCCCGCTCCTCACGGAGTAGGGTTCCACGTAAAATCCCATGTGTTCTTAAGTTTTCTATCTTTATTTCTGATACGCTTCCGCATGTTTATTTTCTAACATGGTATCAGAGCGGGTTTGATTCTCGTGGAGTTATTTTCTTTTATCATGTATTCGAGATTTATTATTATTTTTTAAAAACTGTTCGAGAAGATTTTGAGTTCTAGGGTTCCAATCTGGATCCCTAATCCCTATTCAAGTTTAGTCGCTCGTCTTCATCTCCAAGCAACGTTCTCCGATCTGGAAACCGAGAAGATCGAGATCGAGCGTACTTCCGCTCCTGGCGATTCCAGTGCTCGGGCTTTGGCCTTTGGCGCACACAACGTGCTCCAAATCTTTCAACACGTCAAGGCGAGGTATTCCAATGAGAGCCACCAGCAGCCTCTCCTTCTCGTCTTGCGCAGCGCGAGGCCGATAGTCCAAGAGGCGACAACTCCAGGCGGAAGCCTTCCCTATCTCCAGGTGAAGGCCTTCCCTATCTCCAGATCGCCGACTCCGTGTGCTGGCGGCGAGCCAGGCACAGATCAGAAGGTCCTAGCCATCAATAGCCTACGCGCTAGGGCACCAATGCTTGCCCTACGCGTTGCGCTTGCACATCTCTCTGATCCTAGGCGGAGACCCCAATCCGTGACTTCTCTCGAACGCATCAACAGGCCGCGCAATCTCCATCTGCGGCGAGTCGCATCACCTCTCCCGCGTCCAGAGCGCCGCTTCTCCCTCCTGCGAAGCCTCCAAATACATGTATGCGGCACCCCAGGCGGATCCTCCTTGCCGATCTCCTGCGCAACCCTCCTCTTCGCATGATGCAGCCCAAGGCGGCGCATCGTCCTTCAGATCTCCAGCGCCGAACCCCCTCGCGCGAAGCCCCCTACGTGAAATACCTCCAGCCGCCAATCCTGGCACCCCCCTGGCGCGTGATCCCCTGGTGAGCTCCAGATCTGGCGATTTCCCAGTTGGCGCCGCCTCTGCTTCTCAGATCGAGCCCCCTGTTGACGGCGAGCCCTAATGGGCCGATCTCTCGTCTTTAAGCCCTAGTGGGGGCGGCAGCATTTGAAGAGAGGGTTCCCCTCGTGGGAACCCTAGGACACGGCAAGTTAAAAAAATCAGGCTGTATTAAAAAAAAACATGTTTTGGAAAAAAGAGAGAGAGGAAAAGAAGTTGTATTTTTGTAAAGCCCAAATGGGCTACGATTTCTTTGGGCTCAAATGGGTCACGTTTTTTTTGTTAAAAAAAGGAAAAAAAAGGAAAAAAGGGGAAAAAAGGGGTGTACAAGAAAAAACCGTACATAAATTTTAAATTAAAAAAAGAGGGAAAGAAAATGAAAAGCCGTAAAAAATGAAACGGCTTAAACAAATAAGGAAAAAATCAGATGGTTTAAAAAAATGAAAAAAAATGAAAAGCCGCAAGTTCATGTTTTTTTTATCATTGTCTTCTCTCAACTTGGTCAACAATTGTCATTTTGACCAGTATGGGAGAAAAGGGGAGTATGGTGTAGAGTCACAGGTCTTGATCCAGATTCAGATGCCAGATGCATATTCTCCAGACCAGCCGATTTTCAAACTCTACGGTTTTCAGATGAAGATTTCCATGCGCAAGATTCAGACTCGACGTTCAGATTCCGAGTCCACAGGTATGATGCGCAGTTGTTCAGACTCGACAGATTGGTCAGAGTCCAAGATCGAGGCACTCCATGATGAGAGGCTCATTTTTGAGATCTCCGGAGAGAGAATCATTTTCAGACACGCACATGGATGCGGTCATTTTCAGATGAGCACATGTTACCATCAATTGTTCGTGGTCCCCATCATTATTCTTGTCGTTTTCGGCCAGAGTTTTCATGTGAGCTATAGGGACTCCAGAGTAGAGGACCATTCCTTATGCCATGTTGGCAGGGGTTTTCATGTAGTATCTTAGGTACACCAGAGCAGTGCACCATTCTCTGAGCGAGATGGGAGAGACCCAGTTCTCCGACGAGGAGACTTAATTCAGACTCCATTCTCCAGCGACCGTGAACTCCGACGAGGATTGCACAGCCGCGGCCCTTTTCAGTTTGGCCCTTTTTCAGAGATGGAGCAGTTGTCCACATTATTGTGGCGGGCCAGAGTACTCCGACGAGGAGACTCATTTCCAGTTGCAGTGACTCTGACAGACGCAGTTCAGAGCACATGCTCTCCGACGATGAGATTCATAAGACTCACACTCCAGCCCGTTCGTCCTCCTCACCTGCACAGCATGAGAAGCAACGTCCTCGACTGCAGCAAAGTACGCGTTGGGTTGATATTGTCCGTAGTGGTTTGTAGCGTTTGAGTTGAGTTTCTTTCTGTTTGTCCAAGCTGAGCATTGTATGCTCTAGCTTGAGGGGGAGTGTTGGAGTATTTGGCATTGCGCCTATTGTGTTGTAGGAGGGTAAATGGATCCCTCCAGGATCCATTTACCCCATCCAGTTGTTTAGTCCCACATTGTCCAGTGGTGGGACTTGGAGGCCCTGTGGAGGCTATATAAGGAGCCCCACGCCTCCTGTAACAGATGAGAAAAAGCAATGAAGCATATGCCCCTTTGAGGGCTTCTCCCGTGGTTTCATCCCGCTCCTCACGGAGTAGGGTTCCACGTAAAATCCCGTGTGTTCTTAAGTTTTCTTTCTTTATTTCTGATACGCTTCCGCATGTTTATTTTCTAACATGCCGGGAGGGATATAAATGAAGGCTTCATCCATAAACGGATATCAGAAGTAGTGATCATTTGCGTTTGAGCGGTTTCAATATAGGGTGCAACCTTCTAAGGAAGAGTTCCAACCGTCAATTGATTCCTGAAGGCTATATGTGTTGGGCACGTGCAAATGGGCATATAGAAGTTCAACCTCTAGAAGCCTGAGTTAAATGCCAAATAGAATTGGGCAAGGTGATGATCATTTTGCTTGATTTGAGACATTTTTTTGAAGAAAAAAAAGGATGGTGTCCCAGAACTTGGGACTTGCCGCCAAATATATTAACAAGAAGAATAAAACAAGATTTAAAGTATTACATCTGCCTAGATGCACACAGAGCTCTGCTATGTTCTAGTACATTCTCCGTATAACATGTCTGACCCCCAAAAATGACAACATCTCTTGCACACCAAATTGACCACAAAAACGCAAAAGGTCGCACGTTGTCCTTGTGTCTGTAGCCACACACCTCTCTGAAGCCTCTCCAGAAGCTGGTGCAATCCAAACCCTCCAACCAAGAGATGTCGGACCCAAGCCACACCTGAGTAGTGGAAGGGCAAGAAAAGAAAAGACGGTCTAAATCATCAGCTCTTGTACCACATCTGGCGCACATACCAACTTCCATTCCCAACAATTGCCCACGTCGAACCTACATGAGAACCCTATCAAGTCGCAATAGCCATAAGAAAATCTTTATTCGATTAGGCACCTTGCTCCTCCATATCATCCTGGTATCAATAGCTGTCTCTTCCTCCACCTCCTCGTCCTCTGTTAGGAAGCGATAAGCCTTCTTCATGAATAATCTTCCATCACCCCATATGAAGTGATCCTTGCTAGTTGTCGGACCCGCAACATTGGCCACGTCTGCCTGCATAAGCAAGAAATCATCCACCCTTTGATCGAACATTGCCGAGGAGAAGCCAGGGCACCAGTCTCTGCCATCCCAAACCTATTGCACCGTCGCCCACCGGTTGCACGTCAATCGGCATAGCCATGTGTAATGCTCGGCCAAAATTCCCTCACCCGACCAATCGTCCAGCCAGAAGCGAAAAGTAGCCCCATCCCCAGAATCGGTCGTAGCTTTACTGCCAAGATAGGTAAGATCTCAGTGATCCCCTTCCACAATGACGAAGGCAGGCAAATAGGAGCAAGTTCAAGCGACATGGATATCCCGTGGATCTTCCTCATCATCATGCATACTAAATCCTCAGAATTTCCCCATAGACAAATCACCCATTTTGCCACGAAGGCCTTCTTCATATCGGTAATCCGTAGAATGCCCAACTCGCCCTTCTTCTTTGAGGTTGTTAACTTATTCCACCCTATTAAATGTATACCTCATTTGGTCTGCCTCTCGTTTGACCAAAAGAACCTCCTCATGGGGCTCTCAATCGTCATGCAAACCCTTGCAGGAAGCCTCCTCGTAGAGTAGAAGAAAATGGGTATGGCCGAGAGAACATGCTTAAGGAGCACCATCTTCCCGCCTCTCGATAGAACCGACGCTTTCCAACCTGCCATCCTTCCCTCCAACCTGGCCAACAAGATCCTCCAGTCTTCATTCTTTGGCTTCCCTGCCATCAGTGGAAGCCCCAAGTACGTAATTGGCAACCCCGTTGTTGGGCAGGCAAAAGTCATTGTCTCCCCCTACACCTCCTGCTCCGATCGTCCAAAAGGGACCACCACCGATTTAGATCTGTTAATCTGAAGGCCCGATAGGTCCTCAAAAATATCCAGAATGAGCGAGGCCCGCCGCATCTTCTCCTCCTCAGCTCCCATGAACATCATAGTATCATATGCGTACTACAAAAGCGAAATGGAGATTTCCTCCCTCTCATAACCACTGCACCATCCTGCGCCTGTAGCCAATCTCATTATAATCGCCAAAGCATCTGCCACAATGATGAATAGAAGTGGTGTCAGAGGGCAATCCTGCTTGATCCCCCTCTGCAGGTGAAAGAAACCCCCTTCCGGTCTACCATTTACCAACACCAAGTGAGAAGCCATCATCACACAATGCTTCATACAAGCAATCCACTGACCCGAAAAGGCCCTCTTCTCCAGCGAGGCCCATAAAAATCTCCAATTGATGCAGTCGTACGCCTTAGAGAAATTCAGCATCCACAAACCCCTATCACCTTGTTCCGCTTTCAGTCTGTCGCTATCTCCGATGCCAAAACCAAGCCATCAGCCGTGTTCCTCCCAGGCACAAACGCCATCTGCTCGGGCGAGTTGATCTGGTCCATCACCATTCTCAATCCGTTGGTAAGGATCTTCGACACAATTAGGTACGCAGCATTGGAAAGTGCAATGGGCTTGTAATCCTCCACTTTAAGAGCCTTGTTCAACCTCTCGAAACCGCAGTTGTTGTCTCTGAACTCCTCGAGGACCTCCAAAACATCATGCTTCACCATCTCCCAAAACTCCTGAAAGAATACCACCAGGAAACCATCTCGGCCGGGAGCCCCATTCGCATTCAACTGAAAACATGCTCGCCTGGCCTCCTCTTCCGTAAATTCCCTCACCAATGCATGCATGTCCTTCCTCAACCCGCAAGACACCTCTACCCTGCCAACCCATCCAGCCCGAATGTGGCGCCTTCCAAACTCTAGGAAGTGGATTTCAAAGCTGCCCCCATCTCCCTTTCTCCTTCTACCACCGCACCCCAATCTCGATCGAGTGAATGAAGTTTTTGCGCCTTCTCCCATTGGCCGTCGTATGAAAATATCTTGTGTTGGCATCCCCTTCTTTCAACCACCTTATCCTGGATCTTTGCCTCCATGCAACTTCCTCTTTCTTGTTAACCCTCTCTTGCCGCTAGTTCCTTGGCAGAAAACGACCAAGAATCCTCCAATTCATCTAATCTTTGTAGCTACTCCTGATCCTTCAGCCTCCTCGCCCTGCGTTGAGCCAAGTTCGCCTTATTTTATTTCATCAAGAAGGATCTTAGATCTGCTAGCTTGTTTGCGAGCCTCTTGCCGCAGAACCACTCAGGCGAGACCCTGCCCAGAATTCCAACACCGCCTTCCGGAAATCATCCTCCAACAACGATGCCTTCTCAAACTGGAAAAATGAATGAGGGTGGTCCTCCTCCCCTGAGAGCCACAGAAGCGGCGTGTGATACGATTGCGCCCTAGGGAGGGCGCGAGCCCCGGCCAGAGGGAGTGCTTCTAGTGCTTTACCCGACTGCAGGAATCTGTCGAGCCGAGACTTGGATCGAGAATTAAGCCACGTGTACAGACATCCTGTAACATCCATAATCTGTAACCCCAAAGAATGAATCGCATCCGTCAGTTCAATCAAACCTCCATCCCGCCCACCTCTTTCTCCTGGACGGTCCTCAGGTCGCAAAGTCACATTAAAGTCCCCCTCTATAATCCAAATCGCTTCCTGGAATCTCGCCTTGGCCATCCAAAGTTCGTCCACGAGCCCCTTGATGCCCACACCATTGCACGAACCATAAACATTCGTCAACAACATTTTACCTACCGTCGGCCTTACGGATTAACACAACCATCAAAGAGAAGTCCCCTCGTAACTCTTCCTCTGCCAACTCCAACTTGGTCCCATCCCAGCCCGTGGTCATGCCCCCAACCGCACCAACAGTTTTAATAGTCGTGCAATCCCCTAATTTATTTCCCCCCACTTCCTTCCAAATCCCATCCAAGGCACCTGCCAGCTTAGTTTCTTGCAGAAAAGCCACATCCGCCCTATATTAAAAAATTAGATTACGAATCATCATTCACTTTTCGGCCTGGCCCAAGCTCCTGACGTTTCATGAAACCATCTTCATTAAGGCCAGCGGGAGAACCCCCCAGGCCTTACCAGCCCAATATAGGACACCATCGCTAGTTCCAGCCCCTCCCCCAGCTTCAGGTCATTCGGCTCGCCCTTCTTCGATTTTCCCAACACCTCCGCTGACCGTGAAAACCTCTCGGTCCCCTCCCCCTCCTAATGCGACAATGGAACCTCCTCCACCTTCTATTCAATAGCGGCAGGAGTGGACGCCGTACTTCTACAGACGTCATCTCCCCTACATTCTAGCAGCCCTTCGGCCCCGCTACCCACCGATTGGCAGTAGACCATCTGTCGCGCTCCCTCCTCTTCTCCAGGATTTTTCTGCAGAAGTAAGACATACTGAACCTCCTCCCCCGATCCCTCGAGGGAAACTCACTGATAACCTCACGCAAGGGAACCGGCTCCCTACCGCATCACCCTGAGCCCCCCTCCCCTACGGCCGACCCGTTCCGCGAAAGCGCCATGCTTCTGACATCCTTCTCACCAGCTATCCAGGAGCACTCCCCGGATAGCAGCAATGGGTCCGGAACCTTTTAATGGTTTGTTTCGCCGCCATCTATCAGAGCAACCAAAGGATCTGACATCTTGACGATAGAGCAGTCCACCTTCAATTGTTCGCCTGGCTAGAGAGAATCCGCCCCCTCCCATGCGAATCCCCCAAGACGAGCCGTTAGGCCATCGCCCCGCGATGAGAGGTATGGCTTCGCTTGCTTAGATCCGCCATGTTCCATAGGCCCAACTCGACCCATATAAGACTCCAAAATAGGTGTGCCCGGACTCTGATCCGAATACCCGACTAAGACCTCCACATAGGCGGCCCCGCTTTCGAGGCGTTTGAATCTTGTCTCATTCTGGATGCTATTGCTTGCATGCGATGCACGCCTAACCTTTTCCCTATTCATCTCCCTTTTTTCAAATATCGCAAAAGGTGACGCTTCCCCTTCCTAGACATAGCGCATCCCCACAGCTTCGTCTGCTGCCCTCGCCAAAGAATTGGCCGAATCGGTCGGACTGCTTTCCTCCCGCATGTCCAGAACGAAGTCACATTCGTGGAAAAACAACGCGATGCTCACCGACAAGGAGCACTTGAAATCGCAACACTCCGCCACCAACCATGACGGTTGGCCTCACCGCAGCCCATCTAAGAGAACTTCCCGTACTCGCATGACTGACGTAAGAAGATCTTGGATTGCCTCCATGTCGTGGCCCAAAAGCGGTAGACCGTGGATGACTACCGATCGACTCCGCTGCCAAACCTCGCGGCGGCCATTCCTCTCCAAAGGTCGCCGCCAGTGAACCTTACAGCCCGCACGTTGAGACATATTCAACAGTCTCCGAGCATCCATCGACGATAGTCCCCACGCACATACCAAAGCCCCTCTAACTTGACCACATCACCTCCAAAGTCGTTGCCAATCGCCCGTCTGACATACTTCATCATGTCGGCCAGGCAACTCCCCTCACCTCGGTACACCCTCACGAGCACTCCACCTTCGCACCCCTCTGAACCCTCTTTCTTTGCCCCGTATGCTCCTTAGCGAGTCACGATGGGCAAGAGAAGTTGCGGTGGCCATTAGTCTTGCATAGGAAGCACTTGATCGGTCGCGACAACTCGTCGCATGGTGACGCCATGATCCACATCGCAAACATCTTCCCTTGAACTTCGACACATCTGCTATTTTACGTGAGGAGGTCCCTTGTGTAGGAGGGCAGCACTGCCCGGGCCCGTGGCTGACCCGCATCCAACCGCCTACCGTATCTCTCATGACCCGCGTCTTGATTTGAGACAACCATATATTTTTAAATAATCTTGGCATAATTTTTCTCTTTGGAATATGTCTTGCAAAGACTGTCCCACATGCGTTTAGTTGTCTTATAGTACATAATATCATTTGCATCGTACAAGATGCAGCTACTCATCTATGCCTTGACCATAGCAATGCATTGTCCTTCTTCCATGTTGCGTTCGTGCTGGTTTTCTTGGTTGGTTCCTCTTTGGTAATGATGTGCTCCTTGCCATGCCTTTCTATCACATTTAGAAGATATTGGAACCACAACACATAATTCGTACCATCCAACTTGATCATGGTACAAAGAAGGGGTTCTTCATTTCCCCTTTTAATTAGTTGAATCTACTACCACGGACAAACTTCACAGTCAAAGGACCAATCAGACAGCCATAGTAGAAGCAAACATTATAAAATAAATAAAATCTCAAACCATGTATGCTAGGCCAAGATAATCTCTTCAAGCATCAAACACACAATTAACAAAAATAACTGCAACAGTCTTGAGGTAGAGCAAGAGTATGCAAATCAACAGTCTTGACAATGGCTGGTAGCAAGATGGAACGTCGTGGTAGTAGTATGGTAGAAGGTACTGGAGTGCCGGAGTGCTGGTAGTGTATGGTGTCGATGCACTGCTAGTGTTTGTACTAGTAGCGGTAGCATCATTAGCGGTAGTACCGAGAGAGGTAATGTCGGTAGCGTGGCAATGCTGGAGATGGAGGCGATGGTGGTTGGCGACGTTGGATGTGCATCCTCTAGACTGGGTCGGCCCTCCTCGTCAGAAGAAGGCAGAGGAGTGAGTATAGAAGGCATGATAATCCGATTGAGACGGCTATAGGCCTCCTCCATGGGAGGGATGGTAGCCCCGGTGAGAAGTTGTGTGTGTGCTGCATCATACTCTCTATCAAGGCCTACCATGAAAACCCCAACCATCGTGGAGTTTCCATAAGACTTCTGTTGTTCTATAGATGTCGTAATAAGCATATAATTATGAAGCTCCTCGAACATGCCACGGATAAAGAATAGTACACGAGCAGGGGACGACCATTTTGCTTTGCGTTGTAGATATCAAACTGTAGCTGAAGAATCTTGGCCTCATTCTTTGACTGAGCATAGGTGGAAGCCAAAGTGTCCCACATCGCCAAACACGTGCATTCTTTGCCTGGTTCAAGATATCACTGGCTATCTCTGTGATGAGGGTCCCGCATAGCGAAACACGTGTATACACGTCATCTTGCTTCCAAGAAGCATTTGCCCCAATCTTATCCGTTGGCTCTGGATCCGTCAGAATGTGGTCCTCATTGTTGCACTGCATGAGAGTGAGAAACTGCATGGATCACAACTCATAGTTGGTCCCATCCATCTTAGCGATGGGCGTCAGACCCTTTAAGGCTCCGGACGAGAAAATACGACCCTTGTTCTCTGACATGATGATAATACGGCCAAAGATGGAACTCAACTGGGGAGTAGACTGGTGTAAACAAGTCTACACGAGCATACAGAGGATTGGTGTGAACCCCTCAGGATCCGGGTACCCGTTAATCACACACTCGCACTATTATTCACATGTGATCGTATGAAGTTGCAGTAAAGCAGGGAAATTTTTTTTTCGCGGCTAATTATCCACATTACATTCACATCCACAACATAACCACAAGATCACAGAGAGACAAATGGCACCAAATTCCTTTTCATTAATATTCATATCCATTTACAACTTGCACAAGCATCTTCCATATCACAACATATATCCCAAGTGATACAAAAGAGAGAGCATTTACATTACCAACTAAACAAAAACTGAGACAAAATATTTCATACCGTCTGGTGTATACTCTGTCTCCAGGAAGCATGTATGGCTACAGATCAGCTGGCCTCTTGCCTGCCATGTGTGCAAGGAAGAAGAGGAGTCACAAAGTGAATACAAACCCGTAGTTTTAAAAATAAATAATAAGTAATTCAATGTGCAAAAGAGAGCAAGTAGAAAGGTGGAAAGTAAAGTCTACATCTACTTGCGTAAGTAAAAAGGTTTTTCAAACTACTTGTAAGCATCTCAAATATTTGTCCCATAACCCCGCATTTCCCACATGTAACATATTTATATAGCAATTGCGTATTCGTGAGTGTATGAGTGTGGATGCATATATCATTTTCTTCAGAGATCATGTTGGTGAGTGAAAATGGAAAAGTTAAGATTTTAAAGATCTATTAATTTATTTAAATTCTTGGGTAGAGAGAATAGTCTTTTGATCACAACTTCTCCAATTCTTAACTTCAATATTTCAATATACTCCAGATGTTGTATATGTAGATATGGATGATCTAGATATAGAATCGCCATGTCTGTTGGCGAAGTAAACTCAAGCGGTGAAGAAGCCTACAAATGGCTCTTCCGTCTCGCCCTCTAATTGGAAGCGCGGTCCAATAGAGGGATAGGTCTACTCTCCAACTACGCCAATGATCAGATCTTATACTGACGCTTAATTCTCACTAAAATTCTCGAGTTTTGAGTTGTTTAATCAGATCTGAAGCTAGGAATTTTCAGTTTTGTCTGATGACGATAGTCTTAATAATACCGTATTCACTGATTTAAATAGGGATCATAGCAATCGGATATGACCGATATCAGGAATTTATTTAAGTACCTTTAGTTAAAATCATTTCCTAATTATGTATAACTTACTTATTTCTAATATAAAAACTAAAATATCCTTCGTGGATTAATTTGGTCTCCAACAGGAATTGGACCAATGGTAATAAGTTGACAAGAATGTCGTGTTGTTTTCTTGTAGCAGAAATTTCAATGTCCATGCATAACATAACTATTTTATTTATCCATTTATACATTTATCTTATATATATAACTCCTGACTATTTTCATAACCCACTGTGTAAATTTTCATCTGTGATGAAACTAAATATTAAACATCCTGCAATTTTTGTGAGGAATCCAGTGACGGTTATTCACTATAAATGGTCAATTAATAATAGTAACATAACTTGTGTATAATTCTTTTAGGAGGGAATTAATTTCCTTATTACTTCCTGGAATAAAGCAATAGAAGTTTTAATTTCCATTACAGTTCTCTTTAGATTTCTTTTTATACAAGAGTTCAAATCTATTCTTTGAAAAGCTGGTAGTTAAATTAATTTATATTCCATTATAAATATAAATATAAATATATATATATATATTTTTAATGACATAATCTTGTTAGATTTTTATTATCTTACCAAAAATCAAGTGACTATAAGGAACTATTTTGAATCCTGTAAATCTATGTGCTAGTGTATGTGCTGTAACTGTGGACATAGTCCTACATGTATTAACCATAAATGAAATTCAAGGATTTAATTACCCTTTCCATAACAATGCATGCTAACAGTATTTTGGAACTGCCTGGAACCATTCTTTTAATCATTTATGTATATATATATATATATTTCATATGAACAACAACTACTTGATGGAAAAAAAAACTACATTCAACTTAAGTCCAGACACCACTTTAATAATTTCAGAAAACAAACTCTTCATCCAAAATATACGTGATCATAGCCCCAACAACTAAATTGCATCAGAACAATGTCTTTATATTATTCCATATGTAGATTGCAGAAATGGTAGCAAGAGAGGTGTTGGAGCTCATGCATGGCAGCAAGAAAAGGCTGAAGGGTTGTACCTTACTTTTAGATTTCCAAAATGGAAATCATGAACATGCAGTGCCTGGAAATGAGAGCAGAGGCAGCAACAATCTTGTTTGGACAGTCCACCTGTTGTTAGTGGAAATTTCAGCAAGTGCTTGTAGTAAAGGAGGGAACTTGGGACTTAATCAAGGCATGCATACAACATGGACGAGGGCAGAAATTTTGGAGCAGCAACAATGGTTAAAGAAAATGGTAGCTGCTGGTTGCTGGAGCAGTAGCTCCAAGGGCTTCGGATGCAGAATTCATCAGGCTGTTGGATGCTCCAGAAGCTGAAGGAGGAAAACTCTCTTTGGCTGAAGTAATTTGAAAAGAAATAAGAGATACGAAGAGAAGGGCCTTTGTCGTTGGAGTTGGGCTTTATAGAAAAAGAAAGGAGAAGGGAGGGAGGCAATGGAGGAAGGAGGAAGGAAGCTTCCTCCATTGTGAGTGGAATCTGATGTCATTCCCATGACATCAGCAAGATGTTTCTTTGTATATAACATTTTTTTTATATACACACTTCTGCTGTTACGGTTACAGAACAAATTTAAATATATATGTATTTTTTTTTACAACCAACCGACTGTCTGTTGTGTGCTGCTATACAGAAAGAAAATTTTTATTTATTATTTTTTTATTTTTTTTCTTTATTTGAGATACTTAAAATAGACCGTATGTGCGCATCGGGTGTCGGATTTTAACGCATAGTATCTCGTTTTGATCGTCTCGGGACGACGATCAATTTCGGTATAATGTTGATATACTTTCGGTCGAGTTTTGAATATCCGAAATTTTCGGATATGGTTTTGGTTTAAGGTTAAATTTTACGAATTAAAAATATCAAACGACCTCCGATTGACGAACGGTCGATTCCATTGGTCTTGTATCGTCGAATCGGATCTAATGACGGTCTCGGTTCATTTCACGGTTTCCGAATTTGCGTCGCGGCTTTTCACGGCACGTATTACGAAGGGACCGATTTTTGGTCGATTTCGTCCGTACGACTTTTGATTCATGATCAATTGGTCGTTTTAGGTTGTTTAGTATTAACCGACAACGTTTTTGGGTTCATTAGACCCAAAATCGGATGAGTTCGGGTTTACGCGAATTCCCGGATGTTACAATTATAAAAACCTCAAAGGGAGTCTCGTCCTCGAGACTCGAGTTAAGGGTATTCGGTGTCTTGTTTGAATTTCATATGGTTATAAAAACCTCAAAGGGTTTTAAACCCATAAAAACCTCAAAGAGAAAACAAGCCATATATTAATCATGTATTTAATTATAAAAGCTTGTTTTGATGCTTACATCAGAAAAGTTGCGGGTATCGTGCCCGCATGTCGGCTTCGGTCTCCCACGTCGCTTCTTCGACGCCGTGTCGGTGCCACAACACCTTGACCAATGGAATCTCCTTGCTGCAAAGCTTCTTCACAGCACGGTCAAGTATCTGGACTGGCTTCTCCTTATAAGTCAGATCTGGCTCTACATCGAGATTCTCGTAACTGATGATGTGCCGAGGGTCGTGGACATACTTCCTCAGATTGGATATGTGGAAAACATCATGAATAGCTGAAAGATGTGGAGGAAGGGCTACTCGATAAGCAACCTTCCCCACTCGAGCAAGAATCTCGAACGGTCCAACATATCGTGGCGCCAACTTGCCACGAACACCGAATCTCTGCACTCCCTTCATGGGAGATACTCGCAAAAATACTCAATCTCCAACCTATAATTTATAGGAATGTCATTAGTATGAGATTAAGTTGAACACATATATATCATAATTGAGTGGATGAGGAGAAAATAATTAGATTACCTGAAACTTCAAGTCTCTCCTCCGACGGTCTGCATAACTCTTCTGGCGACTCTGTGCCGTCAGAAGCCTCCGTCTCACAAGATCAACAGCTCTCGCAGTCTCCTCCAGGAGATCTACGGAATAGAGAGCATGATCACCTACCTCACGCCAACTGAGAGGTGTGAGGCATCTCTGCTCGTATAGGGCTTCGAATGGTGCCATGCCAATACTGGAGTGATAGCTGTTGTTGTACGTGAACTCCACTAACGGCAGATGGTCCTTCCAGGACCCTTTCCACTCCAAAGTGCATGCGCGAAGTAGATCCTCAAGCGTCTGAATGGTGCGCTCACTCTGCCCGTCAGTCTGTGGATGGTATGCAGAACTCATCTTCAGCTCTGTCTGTAGTGCTGACATGAACTGATGCCAATAATGAGATGTAAATCTCGAATCCCTGTCAGACACCACTTCTCGTGGTATACCATGCAGCCTGATAATGTTCTGCACATAGAGCTTGGCCAACCTGGATGGAGTGTAAGTCGTGTTGACAGGTATGAAATGGGCTGACTTGGTCAACCTATCAACAACGGCCCATATAGAATCATGGCCGCCTAGTGCCTTCGGTAGACCTGTGACAAAATCCATAGAAATGCTCTCCCACTTCCACTCGGGAATGGGGAGAGACTGCAGTAATCCTGGTGGTCTCCTGTGCTCAGCCTTGACCATCTGACAGGTCATGCATCTGCTGACATGTAGCGCCACATCGCGCTTCATTCCATCCCACCAGAAATGTCGACGCAGATCACGGTACATCTTCGTACTGCCTGGATGGATAGATAACCGTGAACTGTGTGCCTCATCGAGAATGTCTCTGCGAAGCTGCTCGTCATTGGGTACAACCACACGGCCTGCCTTCCATAAAATAGACTCTGCCACAACAAAATCATCAACTTCGTCCTTGACGGCGCGCATGTATCTATCATGAATCCAAGGATCGATCTTCTGGCCTTCTACAATACGATCCCAAAGACTACTGTATCGTGGAGGTACGACGGTAGAAATGGATGCGCTCTCCTGAGGATGCCAATCGGTCAAAGCTGCAAGCGTATCCCACGTGTATAGCCAGTTCGCCGTACCATCAGCATGCGCTCTCCTGCTAAGTGCATCAGCCACCACGTTTCCCTTACCGGGATGGTAAGAGATCGTGCAATCATAATCCTTCAGCAGCTCGAGCCATATGCGTTGTCTCATGTTCAACTCCTTCTGATCAAAGATGTACTTTAGGCTCTTGTGATCTGTGAAAATCTCGAAGTTCACCCCATATAGATAGTGGCGCCAGATCTTCAAGGCGAAGACAACTGCCGCCAACTCCAAGTCATGTGTGGGATAGTTCCGCTCGTGCGGTCTCAACTGCCGTGATGCATAAGCAATCACCTGTCCTCTCTGCATCAACACTGCTCCCAGACCTTCCCCAGATGCATCTGTGTAGACTGCATAGTCCTGAGTGCCTGAAGGAAGAGCAAGAATAGGCGCTGTAGTCAATCTCTCCTTCAGTGTCTGTAAGGCCTGCTCACATGAATCGTCCCAAATAAATGGAACTCCCTTCTACGTCAGTCGTTTCAGAGGGCGAACAATGCGTGAAAATCCGCTGACAAAGCGTCTGTAATAGCCCGCTAATCCGAGGAAGCTCCGAATCTGAGTGACTGTCTTGGGCTGCTCCCAAGACATAACTGCATCTATCTTCGCAGGATCAACCGCGATACCTGCTCCAGAAATGATGTGCCCGAGAAATGAGACCTGAGATAACCAGAACTCGCACTTGCTCAACTTGGCATATAGCTTGTGCTCCTGCAATGTATCTAAGACAATCCGTAGATCATTCGCATGATCCCATTCATTCCGTGAATAGATGAGCACATCATCGATGAACACCACTACAAACTTGTCCATGTATGGACGAAAGATACGGTTCATCATATCCATGAAAGCCGCAGGTGCATTGGCGAGCCCAAACGGCATCACCACAAACTCGTAGTGTCCATAGCGAGTCCTGAAGGTTGTCTTCGGAATATCCGACTCGCGAATCCTCAACTGATGGTAGCCTCAGCGAAGATCGATCTTCGAGAAAACCGAAGATCCCTGGAGCTGGTCAAACAAATCATCGATGCGTGGCAAAGGATAACGGTTCTTCACCATTCTCTTGTTCAGCTGTCTGTAATCGATGCACAGTCTCATGGATCCATCCTTCTTTTTGACAAATAGAACCGGAGCACCCCAAGGTGAAGTGCTCGGTCTCATAAATCCCAAATCAAGTAACTCCTGCAACTGTACTTTCAACTCCCTCAACTCGGCTGGTGCCATGTGATATGGTGCCATAGAGATCGGTTGTGTATCTGGCAGCAATGTGATCTCGAACTCGATCTCTCTCTTAGGTGGTAATCCCGGTAGCTCATCAGGAAACACGTGGTATTCTGATACAACTCGGATGTCCTGTGTCATCGGCTCCTGATCAGATACCTCCCGCACAAATGCAAGGTATGAATCACAACCCTGATCAACAAGTCGCTGGGCTCGCAACACTGAAATGTACTCCATGGTGGAGTCATGTACAGTACCCTCAAAAGTGTAATCAGGTAGATCTGGAATTCTGAAGACAACCGTCTTCCTAAAGCAATCAACAAGCGCATGATGAGCGGATAACCAATCCATGCCTGAAATCAAGTCGAACTCATCAAGTTGTAGGACTAGAAAATCTGCGAGCATCTCGTGTCCGCCAATCAGTACGGGCAAGTGCCTGACTATCAGTGAAATAACAAACAACTGGCCACCTGGCCCTTGGATGTGATATGTAGAAGAAAGAGTCTCTGCGACTCTACCTAAAGAAGGTAGTAGCCTCGAAGCAAGGAAAATGTGTGTCGCTCCAGAATCAAATAAAACGTAGAAAGCTCGATAAGAGCAGTCAGTATGTGTGCTAGATGGTCAGTCTCTTGGCATGTTCGGGATGCTATGGCTCTGCATGAGAACCATAATTGGTCATAAAAGTACCATTTGGAGATACTTATAGTATATGTTTTTTCTCTTCTTGGGATATCATATGAAAATTAATGAAATCGGTGGCATCTGTGGTGGTTGAATATGAATGTCATATTTCCCTTCTCGGAATTACGACAAGTCGGAAGACTATCGCTATCCGAGAACTTAATGCGATCGAAATTGTAATACCGCGAATGCGTGTATCGGGGTACTACTGCTCTGATACCAAACTGTGAACCCCTCAGGATCCAGGTACCCGTTAATCACACACTCGCACTATTATTCACATGTGATCGCATGAAGTTGCAGAAAAGTAGGGAAATTTTTTTTTCGCGGCTAATTATCCACATGACATTCACATCCACAACATAACCACAAGATCACAGAGAGACAAATGACACCAAATTCCTTTTCATTAATATTCATATCCATTTACAACTTGCACAAGCATCTTCCATATTACAACATATATCCCAAGTGATACAAAAGAGATAGCTTTTACATTACCAACTAAACAAAAACTGAGACAAAATATTTCATACCGTCTGGTGTATACTCTGTCTCCAGGAAGCATGTATGGCTACAGATCAGCAGGCCTCTTGCCTGCCATGTGTGCAAGGAAGAAGAGGAGTCACAAAGTGAATACAAACCCGTAGTTTTAAAAATAAATAATAAGCAATTCAATGTGCAAAAGAGAGCAAGTAGAAAGGTGGAAAGTAAAGTCTACATCTACTTGCGTAAGTAAAAAGGTTTTTCAAACTACTTGTAAGCATCTCAAATGTTTGTCCCATAACCCCGCATTTCCCACATGTAACATATTTATATAGCAATTGCGTATTCGTGAGTGTATGAGTGTGGATGCATATATCATTTTCTTCAGAGATCATGTTGGTGAATGAAAATGGAAAAGTTAAGATTTTAAAGATCTATTAATTTATTTAAATTCTTGGGTAGAAAGAATAGTCTTTTGATCACAACTTCTCCAATTCTTAACTTCAATATTTCAATATACTCCAGATGTTGTATATGTATTTATGGATGATCTAGATATAGAATCGCCATGTCTGTTGGCGAAGTAAACTCAAACGGTGAAGAAGCCTACAAATGGCTCTTCCGTCTCGCCCTCTAATTGGAAGCGCGGTCCAATAGAGGGATAGGTCTACTCTCCAACTACGCCACTGAGACGGGTGAGAGAAACTCCCTAGAAAAGTCGCTCTAGAAAACTGCCCGACTACTACGGGCGGATGAGCTCGTACGTAAAAACTGAAAACCAAGGATCTCCCGCCTGGGTATCCTAAAAGACAGGGTCAGCGGAACTGGTCTAAAGTCAGGATCCCAACGAGGGCGTAAAAACACTGCGAGCTCGCGTAAAAACCGTGAAAAGACTGGGATCCTAGACCCGCGCATTAAGCAGTCGCTGCCCGAACTGGGCTTCCTTTCCTCCGCCCAGGTGAGAGTCACCGCGCTCTCGCACGGTCAGGTGTAAGATTTACCATGACCGGCATCATTAATTGTCATTGATTCTTATTAACCATTTAGGTCCATTGATTACATATTCATACCTCCATAACTTATGTGATTGACTGTACAGATCTAATTGAATGATCCACTCCATCATTGTGATAATCATATTCATATAGTAGGTTACGCTTACGATCATCGGTGAAAATGATCATTATTGTATAAACACTTAGCATTTCACCCAAATTTTCATGCTAACTTTATGAAATCTATAATCAAGGACTGATCTCAATATGGGATTTAATTCACACAAAACCGCAAATTTTTTACTTTGTTAATACATAAATTTAAGAGCTAATGATCAGATCTTATACTGACGCTTAATTCTCACTAAAATTCTCGAGTTTTGAGTTGTTTAATCAGATCTGAAGCTAGGAATTTTCAGTTTTGTCTTATGACGATAGTCTTAATAATACCGTATTCACTGATTTAAATAGGGATCATAGCAATCGGATATGACCAATATCAGGAATTTATTTAAGTACCTTTAGTTAAAATCATTTCCTAATTATGTATAACTTACTTATTTCTAATGTAAAAACTAAAATATCCTTCGTGGATTAATTTGGTCTCCAACAGGAATTGCACCAATGGTAATAAGTTGACAAGAATGTCGTGTTGTTTTCTTGTAGCAGAAATTTCAAGTTCCATGCATAACATAACTATTTTATTTATCCATTTATACATTTATCTTATATATATAACTCCTGACTATTTTCATAACCCACTGTGTAGATTTTCGTCTGTGATGAAACTAAATATTAAACATCCTGCAATTTTTGTGAGGAATCCAGTGACGGTTATTCACTATAAATGGTCAATTAATAATAGTAACATAACTTGTGTATAATTCTTTCAGGAGGGAATTAATTTCCTTATTACTTCCTGGAATAAAGCAATAGAAATTTTAATTTCCATTACAGTTCTCTTTAAATTTCTTTTTATACAAGAGTTCTAATCTATTCTTTGAAAAGCTGGTAGTTAAATTAATTTATATTCCATTATAAATATAAATATATATATATTTAATGACATAATCTTGTTACATTTTTATTATCTTACCAAAAATCAAGTGACTATAAGGAACTATTTTGAATCCTGTAAATCTATGTGCTAGTGTATGTGCTGTAACTGTGGACATAGTTCTACATGTATTAACCATAAATGAAATTCAAGGATTTAATTACCCTTTCCATAACAATGCATGCTAACAGTATTTTGGAACTGCCTGGAACAACTCTTTTAATCATTTATGTATATATATATATATATATATATTTCATATGAACAGCAACTACTTGATGGAAACAAAAACTACATTCAAATTAAGTCCAGACACCACTTTAATAATTTCAGAAAACAAACTCTTCATCCAAAATATACGTGATCATAGCCCCAACAACTAAATTGCATCAGAACAATGTCTATATATTATTCCATATGTAGATTGCAGAAATGGTAGCAAGAGGGGTGTTGGAGCTCATGCATGGCAGCAAGAAAAGGCTGAAGAGTTGTACCTTACTTTTAGATTTCCAAAATGGGAATCATGAACATGCAGTGGCTGGAAATGAGAGCAGAGGCAGCAACAATCTTGTTTGGACAGTCCACCTGTTGTTAGTGGAAATTTCAGCAAGTGCTTGTAGTAAAGGAGGGAACTTGGGGACTTAATCAAGGCATGCATACAACATGGACGAGGGCAGAAATTCTGGAGCAGCAACAATAATTAAAGAAAATGGTAGCTGCTGGTTGCTGGAGCAGTAGCTCCAAGGGCTTCGGATGCAGAATTCATCAGGCTGTTGGATGCTCCAGAAGCTGAAGGAGGAAAACTCTCTTTGGCTGAAGTAATTTGACAAGAAATAAGAGATACGAAGAGAAGGGCCTTTGTCGTTGGAGTTGGGCTTTATAGAAAAAGAAAGGAGAAGGGAGGGAGGCAATGGAGGAAGGAGGAAGGAAGCTTCCTCCATTGTGAGTGGAATCTGATGTCATTCCCATGACATCAGCAGGATGTTTCTTTGTATATAACATTTTTTTATATACACACTTCTGTTGTTACGGTTACTACACAAATTTAAATATATATGTATTTTTTTTACAACCAACCGACTGTCTGTTGTCTGCTGCTATACAGAAAGAAAATTTTTATTTATTATAATTTTTTCTTTATATGATACTTAAAATAGACCGTATGTGTGCATCGGGTGTCGGATTTTAACGCATAATATCTCGTTTTGATCATCTCGGGACGACGATTAATTTGGGTATAATGTTGATATACTTTCGGTCGAGTTTTGAATATCCGAAATTTTCGGATACGGTTTTGGTTTAAGGTTAAATTTTACGAATTAAAAATATCAAACGACCTCCGATTGACGAACGGTCGATTCCGTTGGTCTTGTATCGTCGAATTGGATCTAATGACGGTCTCGGTTCGTTTCACGGTTTCCGAATTTGCGTCGCGGCTTTTCACGGCACGCATTACGAAGGGACCGATTTTTGGTCGATTTCATCCGAATGACTTTTGATTCATGATCAATTGGTCGTTTTAGGTTGTTTAGTATTGACCGACAACGTTTTTGGGTTCATTAGACCCAAAATCGGACGAGTTCGGGTTTACGCGAAGTCCCGGATGTTACAATTGGTTGCACGTGTAGACTTATGCAACCATCCTCATCAATCTTTGTGCTTGCTAGGGCTGGAAAACGTAAATTATATTGTTGAAATTATGTCCTCCGGTCAAAATCAGGAAGCAGACCTCATGGGACGTTTATGATGCGGGGGGGAGGGGAGCAGGAGTGTCGAGAGGGCCTGGGCTGTGGCTACGGCTAAACGGTCTGATCAGCCTGGAAGGCCCGGGCTGCGGCTGGCAAGGCCTGGAAGGCCTGGCGAAGCCCTCGGCTACTGCCTGGGCTGCAACTGGCAGGGCATGGAAGGTTTGGCGAAGCCCTCGGCTACTGCCTGAGTCACCGTCGAAGAAGGGGCGGCGCCGTAGGGACAACCCGAGAGCACTGCTGGAATAAGTAGCGGCCCGGGAAGGAGGGGCAGCGCCACGGGAAAGAGGGCGCCGCGGGAAGGAGGGGTGGTGCGGGGAGGGAGGGTGACACGGGGTGGGAGAGCGACGCGGGAGGGAGGGGGCGGGGGGTAGGGTTAGGGTGTGGATATGGGAACTCTGGTCTCGGACCGTCGCTCCAATACCATGTTGGAGGAAAAGAAAATGAGTTGTATTATGAGAGGCCCTAGGGTTCTCTTATACAGGAGAGGAACCTATTGGGAAAATTACAAGAAGAAGACAAAGGAAATAGAAAATAAGAAAACAAAAATAAAGATAGCTAATATCTCAACAGATGCCAGGTGTCAGGAGAGTCTGACAATAATTTATCTTCATATGATGAAGCATTTGAGGATTATGACATGAATAGATGGATATTAGTAATAAAGTCTAAAGTAGACTCCAAGAACTATAGCTACCCAACTTGACTATAACATTTAGAAGTTGGAAATTAAAACTATATTCCTCAATGAATACCTCAACGAGGATATTCATATGAAGTAGCCTCGGGGCTTCATAATTAAGGAAAACAAAGTGTGCAAGCTAAGGAAATCCATGGTTCAAACAAGCTTCTTGAAGTTGGAACATCAGATTTGATGAAATTATAAAGGTTATATTTCAGACAGAATCTTGATGAACCATATCCATATGAAGCTTAGTGGGAGTGCCATTTTTTTCATCGTGCTAAATATAGATGCAGTCCTAATCATTTGAAATGATGCATGAAGATGATAAGTGTTTCGTAATCTGGTTGTCCCATGCCTTTGAGATGAAAGATCTCGAGGATGCCTCTTGAATACTAATTTTAAATATGTCCAGAAGCAAAGAAAAAAGGGCATTATAACCTTCACATCAAGGGTGCAGAGACTGATATTATTATGTTTTGTATCTTTTCGCAATTTTTGTTTACTCTCTGGACTACTTTGTATTTTACCCGTGAGGTCTCTCCCTTTGTAAGAGAGCCAAGGGCTTCTTGGAGTAATAGATTTTGCTCTTTTTCCAACATGGTATCAGAGCCCTAGGGTTTTGTGCCGTCGCCACTCCACCACCACCCTTCCGCCACCGTCGGGTCCCTTCTCCTCTCGTCGGGCCCTCTGCCTCTCAGCTGCCGGGTCCCTCAAGACCCCTCCTCTCAGCCGCTAGGCCTCTCCAACCAACGCCGGTCCCCTCCCACCGCCCCCGAGCCTCTCCCGCTGCCGCCAGGCCCAACCCCCACTACCGCCGGGCCCAAACCCCACCGTCGTCAAGCCTCTCTCGTCGACACTGGGCCCGCATCTCCACGCGGGGGCCTCCAACAATGCCGTAGGCCACCCTACGTCACCACCCTCCGTCGAGTTCAGCCCTAGGTAGGGGACCCCAACCGCAGGGTTCCCCTCCCTTACACGCCGACACCTACTCTCTCGTCGGCCGGTCTATTTCCATGGATTTGAGTGCATAACACTACATATGCACTCAAATCCGATCAAGTTTTGTAGGCACCAGTTTCTACTCTACAATCCCGAGTTCTTCATCTACGGCATCATGTCAGAGAACAAAGTTGATATGCCCTCCATAGGCACTTTCAAGGGTCCTGCGCCTATAGTCAAGATGGACGGCACGAGCTATGAGCTCTGGGCGATGCCGTTTTTGAGTCTCATGAAGTTTAATGGTAAGAAGCATATTCTTACCGAAGAGGAGCCGGCAGAGAAGACTGGATATATGCCTTGTGGGAGGCTGATGATTCTTACGCCAAAGTTTGGTTGTCAGGCACACTGTCGATGGAGATTGCCAATGATGTCCTCCATCAGCCCACTGCCAAGGCAATGTGGGATATTCTGGCCGCTACGTACTCCCAAGTGTGGAATGAGACCAAGATGTTACAGCTCCAGCACGATATATTTACGATGAAGCAGAATGGCAGGCCACTTCACTCACTGTACATGTCCCTGAGAGGGATGTTTGAGAAGTTATACAGTACCATTCCACTCACCGCGACTCCTGAGCAGCAGAAGACATTTCAGAATGCTACCATGGTGAGCATTCTACTTACATCCTTAGATCCTCAGTATGAGGCAGCCCGCTCTCAGATTTTGGCCGATGCAGTTATTCCTCCAATGGAGGATGTTTACCGGAGGCTCAGTCGCATATCAGTTTCTTCCACCACATCTACTCCACCCCCATCGGCGATGGCAGTATCGCGTGGGAGAGGTGGTCTGTTTTCTGGTCGTGGTCGTGGACCTCATGGTAGGGGAGGTCGCTTTCGTCAGCCATGTTCGTTCTGTCACCGCATAGGCTACTCGGAGGATACATGCTACTCTAAGCATGGGTTTCCAGCATCGGCGCGTGTAGTCGAGCATGCTCTACCCCAGTCAGCATCCAATGCAAACAACCGATTCGAGGAGCTTGTGGTACGTCTACGTGATATTATGCCACAATCATCTACTGATTCTTTTGGTGGACCTTCAGATGTTGCTGCCACAGCTTCTGCGAGTTCCTCTGCTGTTGCTAGTACCTCAGGTAGTGCTACTGCATTCACATCTTGTCATGATATATCTGATTGGATTATAGATTGTGGTGCCACACATCACCTCTACCGAGATCGAGAGAGACTTGAGTCCTACAGGGACATTCCCCATGACCGTTCAGTACAAATCGCAGATGGTACCCATTCGCCCCTTGTTGGACAGGGGGAGGTTTTCCTATCTCCTTCTATGCGTCTACAGAATGTTCTACATGCTCCTGAGTTCTCCATGAATCTGTTGTCTATTAGTCAGATTACGAAGGATTTGCATTGTCGTGCCATATTTGACCCCTCTTCTCTTATTTTTCAGGACATACTAACGGGCAGGGTGATTGGCTGTGGCTCTGAGCAGAATGGTTTGTATCGGCTGGTCCGGAATTCTAATGCTGGCGTATCTTCTCATTCCGTCGGACCAGTTTCTCCGTACATCTGGCATCTTCGCTTTGGTCATCTCCCGCTCCAAAAAATGCGACATCTATTGCCTCAGATCTCTCCCAGTTCCTCCTTTCGCTGTGAAACATATCAGTTGGGAAAGCATCATCGGTCTAGCTTCCCCAGTCGTTAGAGTCGGAGCAGTAGCTCCCCGTTTGAATTATTCCATATTGATATTTGGGGTCCAAGTCGTGTACCTGATCATCCGAGACACATGTTCTATCTAGTTGTAGTGGATGATTTCTCTCGTGTATCTTGGGTCTTTCTTTTAAAGAATAAGTCTGAAGCAGGGGATGTTAAAAACTTGATTAATGAAGTGCAGAATGTTTTTTCTTCTAATGTCAAATATATTCGAACAGATAATGCACTGGAATTTCGCACGCGGTCTCTCTCTCAGTTTCTCTCGTCTAAGGGCATTATTCACCAAACCACTTGTCCTTACACATCTCAGCGGAATGGTGTGGCAGAAAGAAAGCATCGCCACCTTCTTGACATTTCTCGAACTCTCCTTATTCAGAGTTGTGCTCCTATCACCTTTTGGGGGGATGTTGTTCTTATAGCTTGCTATCTAGTCAATCGTATGCCATCATCTGTCCTTGGTGAGAAAATTCCTCTTTCTATCATTTTTCCTGATAAGGAATTATTCTCACTTACTCCTCGTGTCTTTGGTACTGTTGCGTTTGTTCATCTCCTGTCTCCTGGACTTGACAATCTCTCTCCTCGAGCTGTCAAGTGTGTCTTTGTAGGTTACTCTCGGACTTAGAAGGGTTATCGTTGTTATGACCCCATAAACAAAAAATATTTTGTCAGTGCTGATGTCACGTTTTTTGAGTCCATTATGTATTTTTCTCATGCAGGCGACAGGATGGTTCCATACTCTACCAATGATGATGTCTATGTTCCTCCGCCTCCACGTCAGAGTTCACCTGAGTCCATTCCTGCTCTAGTTCCTACGTCACCTAACCCACCGTCACCTCCACCACCACCACCTCCACAACCTCCTATTCCACCTTTACCAAAATTCTATACGCATCGGTCAGGTCCTGCTCAGGCTACACGTCAGGCGTCAATAATGCCTCAGGTATGTTCAGATGGCATCACTACTGATGGGTCAGATATGGTACATGTGCAGGATTCTCCATTGCAGGAGGAGATTCTACCATCCAGTACAGAGGACATCGACCTTGATCTCCCTATTGCTATCAGGAAGCAGAAGCGGACGTGTGCGTCTTATCCTTTTGCTTCCCAGGTGTCGTTTCATCGCCTCACAGGCGACTTTCAGCGTTTTGCTATAGCTTTGTCTTCTGTTGACATACCACGGACATATTAAGAAGCAATGAAGATTGATTGCTGGCGACTGGCTATGGAAGAAGAGATGCGTGCCTTACAGTCTCGCGGGACATGGAGCCTGGTTAATACTCTTTCTGATGCATCCATTGTTAGCTGTAAATGGGTATTCACAGTTAAATACCGTGCTGATGGCAGTCTAGATAGATACAAGGCAAGGCTAGTTGTGAGAGGTTTCACACAAACCTATGGTGTGGATTATATGGATACATTTTCTCCAGTGGCTTGTCACTCTACTCTTCACATTCTCTTATCGGTTGTTGTGGTACGTGACTGGACTATATCTCAACTTGATGTCAAGAATGCTTTCTTGTATGAAGATTTGCAGGAGGAAGTCTACATGCAGCAGCCACCAGGGTTCACTGCTGAGGGGGAGAAGCATATGGTGTATAGACTTCACAAGGCAATTTATGGCCTTAAACAGAGTCTAAGGGCATGGTTCCAAAAGCTTTCCCATCTGATCGAACGACAGGGGGTTCAAAAGATCAAGTGCAGATCACTCGTTGTTTATTCAGAAGTCTTCTGCAGGTACGGTTGTCATCATGGTCTATATTGATGATATTCTGGTGACTGGAGATGATGTTCAGGGAATAGATAGGGCAAAAGCATTTCTGGGCCATCAGTTCGTCACAAAGGATCTTGGAACCCTAAGATACTTTCTGGGGTTGGAATTTGCCAGGAATGCACAGGGTCTGGTGATGACCCAAAGGAAGTACATTACAGATTTTTTGACTGAGACATGCATGGTTGGATGCAGACCATCGAGTATTCCCATGGATCCAAGCATGAAGCTGTATGATGATGACACTGCTGAAGTATATAAGAAGAGATATAGAGAAATGGTGGGTAAGCTCCTTTATATTACCATAACTCGACCCGATATTGCATTTGCAATAAGCCGGGTGAGTCAATTTATGGAGCAGCCAAGACAAGTTCATATGGATGCCATATATATGATACTGAGGTATCTAAAGTCTTCTCCAGGTTCAGGATTACTATTTCAAAATGGCACAGATTTATCTATTTCAGCCATGTACAGATGCTGATTATGCGGGTATCCTAAGGTCGAAAGTCGACCTCAGGATTTGTTGTTTTTGTTGGGAGCTCTCTAGTTTCTTGGAAAAGCAAGAAACAAATTGTTGTGGCAAGGTCTAGTGCTGAATCTGAAAAATATGGCCATGGTGCAAGCAAGCACGGAGATGATGTGGGTTCGATTTGTGCCAGAGGATCTACATATAGCCGTACCTTTACCCATGCAGCTTCAGTATGACAATCAGGAGGCATTGTTTATTGCCAACAATCCAGCATTCCATGAAAGAACAAAGCATATTGAAGTTGACTGCCACTACACTAGAGACTTGATCCAGAGAGGGTTGATATTTACATCTCACGTGAGCTCAGGAGATCAGACTGCTGACATATTCACCAAGCCGTTGCTCAGAGGACCCTTTTAGAGATGTTCTTCCAAGCTGAGCATGATAGACATCTATGCTCCACCTTGAGGGTGAGTGTAGAGACCGATATTATTATTTTTTGTATCTTTTCGTAATTTCTGTTTACTCTCTGAACTACTTTGTATTTTACGCGTGAGGTCTCTCCCTATATAAGAGAGCCTAGGGCTTCTTGGAATAATAGATTTTGCTCTTTTTCCAACAAAGGGTACACCTTGAACAACTCCTACACGGGTAATACCAAGGAATGCTTATTTCCCTTAAGATATGGTACCAACCTATCTGAAGGAATAATGCTTCAAAGTGTTGAGGATGTGAAAGCTATAGATGTATGCTCTTGTACATCAACAATAGAAAGCCTAGTGTATGCCATGTTGCGTACAAAAGCCATATATCTGCCTTGCAGCATAGTAGTAAACTATATTAATCCTATTGTGGAGATGAAATGCTTGATTGCAGTAAATAAAACATTTTCATGGACTTAAGACTAGAAGATAGTGATCTAGTCTTTTGATACCTTGAAAGAATCAAGACTATCTTAGTCTAAGGATATAGAGATCTCCAAGCATAAGGGTATTGGAAATCCCTTATTTGTTATGTTAACTGCTAAGTTGTGATGCAAAACACTGTGACTACCTTAACAAAATTAAGTATCGATTGCATAAGATGCAACATTCGCATTGGATGCGAGCACTATTACTAGTAGATATGCAAGTCTGTAAAATGACTTGGCATAGTCTCTCAGATCATAGTGACTAATCAACCAACCAAGTTGTATATCTACATGGCTTATGATTAACACATGAGTGTGGGTTAAAGATTGGCCCGTTAGTGGCTCTTTGGGCTAGTGGGAGATTGTTGGACATATGTACCCATGGCGAGCCATTACGTAATAAAAGTTATTGCAAATCACTCCTTTATCTGAAATGAAGAATAAATAATTTGCATTATAGGTCCTTCGTTAGGCCATGAGGTTTTGGAGGTCGTCGAAGAATTCACCAAAGGGAAGCTTTGAGAGGTTGAACAAAGCCATGATTTTCCTTCTACCTAAGAAGGAGGTTTCTGAATCGGTGGAGGACTTTCGGCTGATTGCTCTCTCTAACGCTATCTATTTGATTATGGTTAATGTCCTGATAATTAGATTTAAAAGGGTTTGGACCATATTATCTCACCATTAAAGCCAGCCTTTGTTCCTGGCAGGTAAATTGCTAATAGTCAGGCCATGGCAACGAAGATTCTTGTCGATTGGAAGAGACGGAAGGTGAAAGAAATCTTATGGAAGGTAGATTTCTCCAAAGCCTATGACATGGTGGATTGGCAATTCCTGTGGGGGGCATTGTGCAAGCGTGGCTTCCCTGATATTTGGATCTCGTGGATGAAATGATGTATTACCACCACCTCTTATTCAGTACTAATTAATGGTCAACCAGAGGTAGGTCTCTTCCAATCTCAGAGAGGAGTGATTGTTTGAAAAAACGTGCCTTGAGACGCTGAGGCGGTCGAGGCGAAACGGAGCAGACCCCGAGGCGACCGCCTCGGACCCTCTGCTTGAGGCGTGCACCTTAGATGCCCGAGGCAGTCGAGGCGAGGCGCAAGGTGAGGCGTTTGGGGTTATTTCAAGCATTTTAAAGTAAAATAATTAGTCCTATTAGTATTTTCAGATGTCTATAAAGGTCTAGTTGTTGAGTATATTTATGCAAGATGAATGCTTAAATGTGACCTCTTTCTAGTTGTTTAGCCATTTTATGCAGCGAGACCCCCGTACTGGTGGGGTATGGTGGCACAATGGGAACATCAAAATTGTTCTTAATCTAGGTTCAGTAGATCATGCAATTAGGATTCAAATCATATGATTCATATCAATAATTTGGATATTTATAATGACAACTATAGCCAATCCCTTTTTGATAACTATTTTAGTGATAGTTATAGCCAATGATTTCCTTTTGACTAGGTAGAAATTTAGTAGAAATATTTATGGCATTGACATATCCTTTTTTCCATGTTCTTATCTTCATAATATCATCATGTATCACATTGTTATATATTATATGTTTGTCAGATTACTTTAGTTCACCAATAAATATATTTATTATATATTTTGTATTTATTTTCCTATACAAACTGAGGCTTATGCCTCGACCGACTCGAGGCTACGCCTCGCCTCGCTTCCAGGGAAAACGCCTCGTTCTGCCTTTCGTTTTTTCAAACCTTACACTTGGCACCGTTGTTTGTTATAGTGGTAGACATTCTGGCAGCATGGTAAATCAGATCATTCTTAGTAGCCTCTCTTCTAGTTACTCCTTTGGAGACATTTCTATCCTACTGCTACATTATGTGGACGACACCATCTTTTTTATTGAGTGAGACAAGGAGGAGGCTGGAGGTATTGTGAGGCCCGCTCTCGCGGATCGGAATACCCGTTTACATATCACCCGTAGTATCACGTTTGTTAAAGATCACATTAGAGTACTGAAAATTTTGGGAATTTTTTTTTTATACGGATGACATTCACGTTAACTAACAGGCCACAGAAATATAACATGTCACACTTATATTGCATAAATTTCCATATCAGTTTATATGTAACAACAGAAATTGCATTATATACATGTATCCCAATTTTATCAGAAGAGAAATAAAAGCATAAATATCTTGAACAAACTATAACATACATACCTGATATGTTTTACTGCAGAAACTGACATTCGACTCTCCTAATACAATGGTGCAGGTATTTTGCCTGCAATCCATGGAATAGGGAGAAAAGAACATCAACAATTGTTGAGTAAATCTTAATTAATTAAAATAACAGGAAATTTAGTGGTTCCAAAAGAAAGCAAGTAATTTGGCCCTGACAGTTAAAATTTAAAAGCTACTTGCAATGAAACAGGCTTTCAAGTTGTTTGGTATGTAAAACCCCAGTCTACTCATCCTACACTAATTACCCACATAATCATTTATATATAAATATCATATGGTCCATATTTGAATCACTACCTTTCTATTAATTATAATATAAGTTTGATTGGTCTTGAAAATGTGATAGATGAAACTCTGATATGATCATTATCTCTATTAAATGCTTATAATGATGTTTAAGAATCTTGTGTATTGATCATAGTAAGGGTATATGATGGATATAGGGTTTTGATTCTTTTCTTTTTGATTTTCTCAAGCCTAGTAGATAGTCTGATAAGGATGATTTCCATGATATGGTCTTTTCTCTTTGCCAGGAATTATTGGCAGAAAAGTAATTAGTTCAACGTAAACCAACTCAACTGAAATTCAACTTTAGCCAACTCAATTGTGACTCAATCCAATCTCAAATGTATCTTTTTCAGATTCAACTGTAACTGATTCAGATGTAGCCATAGAGGATTCAGATGTATATATGGATGATTCGGATGTAGCATCGCCAAGTCTGCTGGCGAAAAATAAACAAAACTCAAGCGGTGAGGTAGCCTACAAAAGAGGCTCTTCCGTCTCGCCCTCTAATTGGAAGGGCGGTCCAATAGAGGGATAGGTCTACTCCAAAACTACGCCACTGAGACGGGTGAGAGAGACTCTCTAGAAAAGTCGCTCTAAAAGAAAACCGGCCCGACCGGTACAGGCTAACGAGCTCGAAAAACTAAAACCAAGGGTCCTCCAGCCTAGGTACCCTAAAGAACAAGGGTCAGCGGAACCGGTCTTTAAAAGAAAACCTGTGGATCCAGAGAGGCGTAAAAACTGCGAGCGCTCGCGAAAAACCGAGAAAGAGACTGGGATCCTAGACCCGCGCATCAAGCGGCCGCTGCCCTAACTGGGCTTCCTATCTCCCGCCCAGTTGAGGGTCACCGCGCCCTCGCACAGTCAGGTGTAAAGGTCACCATGACTGGCATTCATAATTATAATTCAACACTGATTCATCATCACTAGCACAATTCCTCATCCTTTCTTGATCTTTTCTTTGATTGACCGTACAGATTTAGGCATTTCGTCTTTAGTGTTATCAATATTGATCTAAGGTTAGTAGGGTATACTTAAAGGATTAATTTATGAAGATGATGGATCTCCGTGATCATATGTTCATCACTTCTAAAGTTTCAAGGTCATCACATATTCATTAGATCTGGATCTAAGTTTGATTAGATATCGAGATTCTATCTTTCTTATTTAACACCTAATTTAGTGGAGTACTTCTTGGTTTGTATAATAATCATTACAAGTTACAGAAGAATATAAAACTAAAAAAAACTCTAGGTTACCCCGTCAGAATTCTCATACTCAAATTAGCTTAATCAAAAGCATGATCAGATGGTTATCCTAAATATAAAGGTTAAATAGGTTTAAAAGAAATATACATCCAATTTTTTTAAAAATCAATATATCGAGCATATACATATGTCAACAATTCTTCAACTAAATGTCATTTAAGTTTGTATGCTCACAGATGATATAGGATGCCCTTATAGAATCAAGACTGTTATCCTTCTTAAAAGATCCTAGTTTCTTAGAAAACTTGTTAGAATTTCACAAAATCTTTAATAGTTGATGATAGTATGAGATGCATTTTTGCATTCAAAACTAAGTGATAATTTAAGAATGTAGGACCCAGATAACCAGTGCCTAAAGGTTGTATACAAACATAAGACAATCAGAGAACCAATTCTTACGTAGAAATGTCACTGTGAAAGTGGAGAGTGCTCAATTTTAGGAAAAGATTTTTTTTATATGATGTTAATAATCCAATAAAACAGATTCATATAACACATGATTTATAATTTCTAACTTAATAACACCATTTTAATAAAAGAATTCAAAATCATGCATGATCACTAAAGTCTAAACAAATGGGATATTAAACTAAGTATCCAGGAGATCACCAACAGGAATGTATTTGTGAGAATCACAATGTGATGATCTTATTAGATGTTGAACAATTATTGCGACGAGCCGAAGAGGATAGTGGTTATCTCATATGGAGGAAAAACTGTGAAGTTATCTCAGTAAGCTGGATATAAGAAGAGAACAATAGCTATCTTAAATTTAATAATGATAAAATCTTCATGGTTATCTCACATCATGTAGGAATGTTTAGGAATGGCTGAAGTTTGTACAAAAAGAGATGAAGGCCCTTGAGGAAGATGACCATCAAAGTACTCATGCCACCCTCCAACAAAATAAAACCAAAAGTTCATTTTTTTACTATTTATATATATATATATGCAAGGATTAGGCTACACCTAATACAACATGAACAACCTTTACGATACTGTTTTCCTCTTCATACAAGATCGAAAGTTCAACATTTTTAGAAGAAATGTATATATGAAAGGATTAAGGGAAAAGCCCAATCAAGCAAGATGAAGATCAATATCCTTTTTGCTATCCAAAGACCTCACTTTAAAAGTCTAAACACTGTGATGCTTAAAATTTTGATGATCTCCATCTAAACTTTGTATTCTTATTCAACTTAGGAGACAAATTATTAAGCTGAATTATGCATGGAAGGCAGCAAGAGGGGGTTTTAGATTGTACCTCTTGAAATCTCTCAAATTTGTAGATTTAATTGCATGCAGTAGCAGCCCTAAATGATTTGTTGTTCTCGGAGAGATGCTGGAAATAGCCTCTTGCAGCTTCAAGAGTTTAAGGAGGAGCAGTTGCAGCTCTTCCTTACTTGGACAGCCCACCTACTGCTAATAATAGCAGAAATTCCAGCAAGTTGTTGACAGTAAAAGAGGGGAAAAATTTGAGTTTCTCTTGTGGTGTTTCTTGTAAATTTGGAAAAGAAGAAGGAACTAAAGAAGAGAGGGGAGGGGAACAGATTGTACCCTTAGATCTTAAATTTGAAGATAAAAAAACCAACATGCAGTGACTTTAAAAGTAAGGAGAAGCAGCTTGGATCAAATGCTTGGATTCAAACATGCAGTAGCTTGAACTGGGGCCAACAACAACATCAAATGGAGATGATTCCAGCAGCTTCCAAGGCAAGAAGAGCTGCTCCAGTTGCAGCCGCACATCAGTAGCAAGTGCTGCTGCTTGCAGCAGCTCAACAGACGGGGAAGGGCAGCTGCTTGGGCAGAAATTTGAGCATGAAAGAAGGTTGGGAGGGTCTCCTTCGGCAGGGGATTAGGAGAACAGTTGGGGAGAAATAAATGGGAAGAGGGCGGTGTTATAAATAAGGGAGTAAGGGCTTTATGGGTTTGACAAGTGGGGGAAATCTGAATGCCAAGTGGAAGAAGAGGGCTAACTGCTGTGCTGGAATAATTTGCACTAAAAATATTATTTTTTTTTTACTTTAACTCTCACATCTCTATAAAACCGAAGTCGACCGTATTTGCACCTCGAGTGTCGGATTTTGGTGTACAATAGCTCGTTTTGACCGTCTCTGAATGACGATCAAAATGAGTATAATATTCCTATACTTCGGATCGAAGACGAAGCTCCGAAATTTCCGAGATACGGTATTGGTTTATGGCTAAATTTTGCGGTTTTAAAATATCAAACGACCTCCGATCGACGAACGGTTGGTTTCGTTGGTCTTATTTTGTCGAATCGGATTTTTGGGTGGTCTCGGTGTGTTTCGCGGTTTTCGAATTTTTGTCGCGGCTTTTTCGGGCACGCATTACGATGTGATCGATTTTTGATCGATTTTGCCCGAACGACTTTCGATTCACGATCAATTGATCGATTTATGTTATTTAATGTTGATTACTAACTTTATTGAGTTATACGGACCCTAATCGGGTCGAGTTCGAGTTTTTGCAGATACGGATGTTATAGGTATGCTAGCTACTTTGGAGATTTTTAACTAATTGTCTAGGTTAATGCTAAACCGTGGAAATCCCACAACCATTACTTTTGGTCTTGTTAACGCATATATTAGTTGTCTGTGTGTCTCTGTCTCTCTGTTATTTTTATTTTCAGCTGTATGCTTTATGTAATTTACCCATAGGCTACTCTCCTATATAAGAGAGCCTAGGGCTTATGGAATAAACATCTCTTTCATTTTTCCCAACATGGTATCAGAGCGACAGTCCTAGACCGGAGTTCTCGAAACCCTAACTCTACCCCACCCCACCCACGAGCCTCTCTCTCTCATCGTCGGCGCCGCCAGCGCTTCTGCTCCGCCGTTGCGCCTTCGCCGGTGCCCACGCACCTGCGCGCCTGCCTGTGCGCCTTCACGCGCCTGTGCGCGTAGGTCTGCGCATGTGCGCGCTCCTTCACGCGCCTGTGCGTGCGCCTTCACGCGCTTGTGCGCGTAGGTCTGCGCCTGTGCGCGCTCCTTCACGCGCGGCTGCGCGCTCGTCTGCGCCTATGCGCGCAACTTCACGCGCGGCTGTATGCCTCATCTTATCTTCACGGTGCACGCCTGTGCGTAACTTCACGGTGCACGTTTCTGTGAGGTCAGAGGGCACCAAGGAGCCCTAAGCATGTGCGAAGCCCTAAAGAGCACATCGTCACCTACATGGATTTAGTTGTTTGAGGTCTTCACAAGCAATTAAACCCGTCTATGTCATTGTAGACAAATCTTATCTTCAGTCAATCGCTCCAGTCTTCAGTTTCCAGTATGTTAGAAAGCAAGGCGGATATCCATCCATTGGCGCCTTCCGTGGTCCGGCGCCTATCGTCAAAATGGACGGCACAAACTATGAACTGTGGGCGATGCAGTTCATGAGCATGATGAAGTCAACAGGTAAGAAGCATATTCTTACCGAACCAGAGCCTGTTGAGAAGACTGGAGCCAATGCCTCTTGGGAGACCGATGACGCATACGCCAAAGTTTGGCTATCTGGTACGTTGGCAATTGAGATTGTCAATGACATTCTACATCAACCCACGACCAAGGATATGGGGGACCTTCTGGCGGCAACATATTCGCAGGCGAAGAACGAGACAAAGATTCTGCAACTCCAGCATGACATATTCACTATAAAGCAGAATGGTCGCCCTCTACATTCACTCTACACATCCCTGAGAGGGATGTTCGAGAAGCTCTACAGCTTCATGCCTCTGACAGCCACGCCAGAACAGCAGAAGACATATCGGAATGCGACTATGGTGGGCGTGTTCCTTGCTGCACTTGATCCAGAGTATGAGGCGGCACGATCCCAGATCTTGGCCGACTCTACTATTCCTCCCATGGAGGAAGCCTTCCATAGATTAAGCCGGATCACCGTGCCTTCCACGGCCACGAATCAGAATACTTCAACCATGGCCGCCAACTGGGGTCGCGGATTTCATCATCATACCCGTGGACGTGGACCTCGTGGCAGAGGAGGCCGCACTTGGCCAACATGTACTTACTGTTATCGCGTTGGACACAATGAAGACACATGCTACTCGAAGCATGGATTTCCTGCATCTGCACGAGTCGCTGAGCAGATAGAGCCTCCATCTGCTGCTACTTTGGATCAGCGGTTCGATGATCTAGTTGCCCGTCTAAGGGGCATTATTCCCCCATCTGGCCCAACACCTACTACTGAGAGTCAATCTGATGCTGCTGCTTCTGCTTCTGCGTCTACCAGTGCTTCAGGTAGCATACTTGCACTTACCAGTAGTAGATCAGATACATTACCGTGGATTATGGACTCGGGCGCTACACATCATCTATGTGGCGATCAGAGTTTACTTACAGGAGATTCTCAGATTCCTCCAGGCCGAACAGTGGTCATTGCCAATGGTACACATTCTCCCATCACTAGTCAGGTGGAGATTAGACTGACATCTTCTATGCAGCTCAAGAATGTGCTCCATGCACATGACTTTTCAATGAATTTGTTGTCAATCAGTCAGATTACGAAGGATTTACAATGTCGGACAATTTTTGATCCATCTTCTCTTATTTTTCAGGACATCCGTACGGGCAACGTGATTGGTCGTGGCTATGAGCAAGGAGGCCTCTACCGCCTAAATCAGACTCCGTTCGCTGGAACCTCATTCCTTTCCACTGGACCTGTATCTCCTTTACTGTGGCATCTGCGCTTTGGGCATCTACCGCTTCAGAAGTTGCGTCGTGTGTTACCTCAGGGTCTTCCTCACACATCTATCCAATGTGAGGCTTGTCAGTTGGGAAAGCATCACAGGTCTACCTTTCCCAGTCGTCCAAGTCAGAGTAGTACCTCCAAGTTTGAGTTATTTCATATTGATATTTGGGGTCCGAGTCGTGTACCTGATCATCAGGGACACAGATTTTATATAGTTATTGTGGACGACTTCTCTCGTGTGTCATGGGTATTTTTGATGAAAAATAAATCTGAAGCAGGCGATATTATTATCCATTTTCTGAATGAAATTCAAAATGTTTTCTCCACATCTGTGAAGTTTGTAAGAAGTGATAATGCCCTAGAACTGTGTACTCATGTCCTAGCCAGCTACTACTCCTCAAAAGGGATTATACATCAAACATCATGTGCTTATACCTCTCAACAAAATGGGATTGCTGAAAGGAAATATCGCCACCTGCTAGATGTCACAAGATCACTTCTTATACAGAGTCATGTTCCTTATTCTTACTGGGGTGACGCGGTTCTCACTGCATGCTACCTAATTAACCGTATGTCGTCCTCTATCTTGAATGAACAGACTCCTTTTTCCATTATCTATCCTGAGAAGGATCTGTTTTCCCTTACTCCCCGTGTGTTTGGTTCAGTTGCCTTTGTCCACCATTTTTCTACCGGTATTGACAAGCTCTCTCCTAGGGTTGTCAAGTGTGTGTTTGTTGGGTACTCCAGAACTCAAAAGGGGTACAAGTGTTCTGATCCTTTGTGTAGGCGGTATATGGTCAGTGCAGATGTTACATTTTTTGAATCCGTAATGTATTTTTCATCCTCAAGTGATCAGTAGCTACCTCCACTGACTACCGACGCCATATACATGACACCACCACCTCCAGCACCGTCACCACCATCACCACCACCACCACCACCATCGATCCCCGTTTCACCACTACCGTTCCATTATACCCGCAGGCCTCCTCCAGCTCATGGTCATGGCTCATCTCCTAGCTCGCCTATGGTATGTACTGAAGATACTTCTCTTGATGGATCTAATGATATTTCTGAGCAGGATATGTTGCAGGGCCAGATGAGGACACAACTGATTTAGATGTTCCTATTGCTATACGCAAATCGAAGAGGAGCTGTGTTACATATCCATTGGCAGCTTCTGTGTCATTTGAGCGACTATCTGGGGATTTCAGGACCTTTGTGGTGGCTTTGTCAGCTGTTGATATTCCACGGAATTGTCAAGATGCTTTGCAGGATAGTAGATGGCGTCTAGCAATGGAGGAGGAAATGGCGGCACTTCAATCTAGGGGAACTTGGAGTCTAGTTCCTATACCTCCAGATGTGACCCCGGTGAGCTGCAAGTGGGTATTTACGGTGAAGCAAAATGCAGATGGCAGCATTGACAGATACAAGGCCCGCCTTGTTGCACGTGGTTTTACATAGACATACGGGGTGGATTACCTTGATACATTCTCGCCAGTAGCCCGTCATTCCACTCTCCGAATCTTGCTGTCGGTCGCAGTCAATCGAGAGTAGCCGCAATATCAGTTGGATGTGAAGAACGCGTTCTTATATGGAGACCTGCAGGAGGAAGTCTATATGCAACAGCCACCCGGTATTGCTGTTGAGGGGGAGTGTTCCATGGTGTGCAGACTTCATAAGGCTATCTATGGCCTTAAGCAGAGCCCCAGAGCATGGTTTCAGAAGCTCTCAGACCTCTTTGAAAAACAAGGATACAAACGCTCCAATGCTGATCATTCCTTGTTTGTATAGAAGACTTCAAGAGGTATTATTGCAATTATGGTTTACGTAGATGACATCTTGATTACAGGAGATGATGAGCAAGGCATAAAGCAGGCGAAAGAGAAGCTAAGGAGCGAATTTGTCACTAAGGATCTTGGAGTCCTTAGATATTTTCCGGGGCTGGAATTTGCTAGAAATCCGTATGGATTAGTAATGTCACAGAGGAAATATGTTACGGACCTGTTGAGTGAAACAGGTATGCTTGGGTGTCAGCCTGGTACGACACCAATGGACCCCAGCATGAAGCTCTATGATGATGACACAGAGGAGGTGGACAGGAGAAGATACATAGAACTGGTAGGCAAACTGTTGTATATCATGATCATTAGGTCCGATATATCCTTTGCAGTGAGTCGTGTGAGCCAGTTCATGGAGCAACCACGTCAGGTTCATATGGATGCCATACATATGATACTTAGATACCTAAAATCATCTCCAGGTGCAGGTTTGCTATTCAAGAAGGGAAAGGGGATTTCTATCTCAGCATGTGCGGATGCAGACTATGCAGGTTGTCCCAAGGACAGGAAGTCTACCTCGGGGTTTGCAGTCTATGTTGGAAATTCTCTAATCTCATGGAGGAGCAAGAAACAGACGGTGGTAGCCAGATCTAGTGCTGAATCCGAATATAGGGCTATGGCCCAGGCTAGCACAGAGATGATGTGGGTGAAGGCTGTACTTACAGATCTATGTCTAGATGTACCACTTCCTATGAACTTAGAATGTGATAATCAGGCAGCCTTGTTCATTGCAAACAATCCAGCTTTCCATGAGCGGACCAAGCATATTGAGGTTGACTGTCACTTCATACGTGGCATGATTCAGAAGGGGTTCATTGCTACATCGCATGTCACCTCAGAGAATCAAACTGCCGATATATTCATCAAGGCATTACTACGAGGCCCATTACAGAAGTGTGCGTCCAAGCTGAGCATGATTGATATCTATGCTCCATCTTGAGGGCGAGTGTTAACACATATATTAGTTGTCTGTGTATCTTTCTGTTATTTTTATTTTCAGATGTATGCTTTATGTAATTTACCCATAGGCTACTCTCCTATATAAGAGAGCCTAGAGCTTATGGAATAAACATCTCTTTCATTTTTCCCAACAGGTCTCTCTAATGTTGTCATGATAATGAAGGATATTGGAAAATCCTCAAGCGCATCACGGAAGCGTGATCGTCGTATCGAATACGACGAAGAATGACTAGTCGTACTAGTTGTTCCGTGCAACGGAATTTAAAATTTTTTCATGTGATGAAACCACATGATCCAAGAACGATTCTCGGATCGTTTCATCTATAACCACAACAAGTATAATGCAATACCTCTTGAAGCGTGGTTGATCGAGTCTCTACGAAAAGAGACCTCCTGTCTCAAGTCCGATCGTCGGAGAAGAAGCTTGCGAGCGCGGGGATGAGTCACGTTGTCCTCGCAATCCAATGAGTTGATCCAAGCATGGTGAACTCCTGATCTCGTCACACGAGATCGAACGTCTCCTTTGTGAGCGTAGCACTCCCAGAAGACGGAGAACCGCAGAACGTCGAAGCGGCGGCGCGGTGGCGTAGGCGATGACGAAGACCTCCTCTAGGGTTTTGGTGGTCGGCCACCAAGTAGAGGGAGAGAGGGTTGACGTGTATGGAGAAAAGAGAGAGAGAGATGTGCTACCAATAGCATGCACATGAGAGCATAGCATGCCTCTCTATTTATAGGGTTTTAGGATCCATGGATCTCAATCCATGGGACTTATAAAATCAATGGATGAGATTGATTTATGTCAATCCAATGGTCAAGATTGTTGTTGGTAAAAACCAACAACTTATGATTTAATTTAGATCAAATATATTTGATAAATCAAATATACATCAATCCTAAAATTAAACCAATCAAATAAGGAGATGATTTCAATGGAGATCATGTCTCCCCAAGTAATAGGGTGGACGGCCACCAATTCCATATAGGACTTGGTAGTCGTCCACCACTTACCAAGTGGGGGCAATCTCATGGATTTCCATGAGATTGCATATCTCCTTGAAATTCTCCATTATTTAATCCAACAACTTATATTGGGATTTATTCTCCAAAAAATAATTCACAATTAATTTTGGGAATATTGCAATCTTGCCATTGGAAAATTGTGAATCACATTCACAATCCAAAACAAAATATAATTTACATTTTCAATTAATTAGACAATGTGTATCCAATACACATTAATAATTAATCAACAAATATAAATTATAATTAGCTCTCTCTAATACATTATAAATCACATTTATAATATATTATGAATAATTGGATATTTCTATCCACATTATTCTTATCCATAATAATTAAAACACATTTAATTATATTGGATAATTCCTCATACATCATGATAATTAAATCACATTTAATTATCAATTTCTCAATGTTTAGATCTTATGGAATTATTCTTGAACCATTCAAGAACAATGCTATTTATCCTCAGATACTTGGAGATAAGGACAGGGCGATTGTATTGTTCCATGTATAGTGACTTGGATATTGAGATCACATCTCAAATCCAGATCCCATGGAACTCTCATAGATGCTTGATTAAATCAAGACCGTTAACCTAATCTTCTCATTGCATCTGAATCTCATTCAGATCAATGTCCAGTACATGGACTAAGATTAGGTCACTTCTCTACTGAGAGGAGTCACTAAAATCCAGACCTGTTTCATCACTCCCTCGTAATGGAAGCGTCATGGTTATACAATCGTTTATGATCAAATCACCCTCAGGTATTCCCAATACCTGTACATCCCGCATACTAGAAGACTCATGATCATCCTGAAGATATAGATCACTTTTACACTGTCATCTTCATGGTCTGATCACTAAGTTTCTCAATCTTGGTCCTTGGGATTTGGTACAGATCATATGCTTTCACAAAGCATATATCTTACCTTCAAATTCATGTCATGCTTCTAAAGCATGACGACCATGCATGGAATTTGATCAGTCCCAATACCTCATGAGTGAGCTCATGTCTTCCGGTTCACAAGTGAACCTGTATGATCCCTTTGAGAGATCGTATTACTCATATGCCCGTACATGCACACCAGCTCGCCGGTGTATAGACCTTGGTTAGGTCATCAACCTATTGGTCTGTCAAATGTACACACTTAGACATACAGCAATACATCTGTCTCTGGTCAGAGGATTTCTGCCTGTGATGTGACAGTATTCATCATAGGTCTTTGATTATCTCGATCTCGTTAAGTCAACCCATTGACTCAACTAATCTGATACCTCTGAATCACTATTCCCATGCAGAGGACCTGCATCAAGAGGTCGATCAGATATCAGCCTAATGAGAAAGGATTGCCATCTCCTACTCAGTCTGGAGATCATCACTTGACAATCATTTGATGATACGTGATGAGTCATCTATCTAACTCCTTAGATATTCATCCAAGTATCAGCCTCTATGATTAATTAATGAATCAACAGCTGTATGATTATCATGTTGGCCACAGTACATAACCCTTATTGTACAGAGGGACCTTATAGTGCATTCATTCAATCAATTTCATAAAGGGTGTGAAATATAATCAATAACTTTTATTGATAAATCATTTATTACAATAACATTTATTGCAGGAACGGTTCGCCTCGGGCTCACATTGCTAACAGATAGACTACTGTGCAGAGTTGGGTACGAATTGCAGTACGCTTCCAATTTGGTATCTTGGCCTACCACTCACTAGTGGAAGACTTAAGATGGCAGATTGGTCGTCAGTCATTGAGAAGATTAAGAGGAAACTATCCGGATGGAAAGCGGCCTTCCTTTCAAAAGGAGGTTGATTAGTTTTTATTAAGGTGGTCCTCACTGCTATTCCTGTTTTTTAATGTCATCTCTCCTTCTTCCAGTCGGCATCAAGAACATAATTGAGCGGGTTATACGAATATTTCTTTGGGGCAAATCCAAGCAAGATGATTCCGGAATTCATCTCATTGATTGGGACACTATTACGTTGCCTAAAGCAGATGGAGGTTTTGGGATAAAAAACCATGATACGATGAATAAGGCTCTTCTTTTGAAGTGGATTAGTAGACTTTGGGGAAGAGATGCTGATATCTGCTACAGACTCATTCGCACAGTTTATAGCATTGAGATCCAAACAGCAAGCCCCAAAGCTTACATTCTCACTCATTTGCTGTTTGGAACATCGATGTATAAGTCTTTTAGTGTTGAGTTGACTGTAACTGGATGCGTTCTTTCCTGATAGATTTTTCTGACCAGTTCTTAGAGGAATTCCTTCTTTTGATTGACTCCATTAGTAAGATGGGTAGTCTGGCTAATGGGCGGGATCACTAGGTCTGGAAGGAAAGTTTCTTCTCTGTTAATAAGCCGAATAGAGCTATTTCGAGATCATCACCTCCTCAGCCATAGGCTCTCATTCGTGACTGCAACCTTATTTGGGAGCTTAAATTGCCAGGAAGAATTGATTTGTTCTCATGGCTACTAAGAAGAAAACGAATATTAACATGGGACCGATGTACTAAGCTCTTTGAGGACTTCACTAATAGGTGCTCCCTCTGTAAGGCACAGATTGAGACGGTGGAGCATTTGTTTCTCATTGCCCGAAGATCTCCTTGGTCTGGGATCATTTTGATATGCGGTGGTTGCATCTCTAGTCCCTAGAATTGTTCTACGAGTCGATGGTCCACAAAAAATATCGTACTACAGTTGGCACCCTTAGACCGTTTGTAGTAATCTGGGTAATCTGGCTGCAAGAAATAGTCTTCTTTTTTTCTTCATTATGTTTATATCATGAAAATGTAAATTTTCATTCCAAGACCCTTCTTGAGACTTGGCTCTTGTAAGTCATTTTGCAGCCTTTATGCTTTTTGCAATATAGTTTGGGCGGGCACCTAAGCGTGTTTTCCCCTTTTTTGATTTAAAAAAATAGTAGGTCCCTTTCATACAATTAGATTTATGTACCATGGCCATCTTGATATCATACAGTTCTTGCTCCAAATGATGGATTATAGAGGCTAGTGCAGAGTTAAATATCTAAAGGGTTAGATTGAGAACTCAACCACACCGTCAAGTGACTATCAAGAAAGGATCTCCAGCCTGAGAAGGAGATGCCAATCCTTACTCTAAAGGCTGACATCCGACCGACCTCTTGATGCGGTCTATGCATATGAGTAGAGATTCAGAGGTGTCGAATAAGCTAGGTCAAAGAGTTGACTTAGTGAGATCGAGATAACCAATACCTATATCGTATGATGTCACAATACATGCACGCATCCTTTGACTGGAGACAGATGTATCACTATATCTCTGAGTATGTACATTTGACGTACCATTAGGTTGACGATCTAATCAAGGTCTATACACCGGCACGTTAGTGTGCATACAAGAGCATATGCGTAATATGATCTCTCAAAGGGATTATACAGGTTCACTACTAAACCGGAAGACATGAGCTCACTCATGAGATATTGGGATGAACCAAATTCCAATGTTAATCGTCTTGTTTTGGAAACAAGACTGGATTTGAAGGTATGATATATGCTTTTAGAAAGCATATGATCGATACCAACTCCCAATGATCGAATGAGAAATTTACAGGTAAAACCATGAAGGAGATAGTCCAAAATGGGATCAGAACTTCGGGTTTAATCACAGTGTTCCAGTATGCGGGATGTACGGGTATTAGGAATACTCGAGGGTAATGTTATCTTAAACGATTGTATACCATGACACTTCCATTTTGAGGGAGTGATGAAACATGTTTGGATTTTAGTGACTCCACTCAGTGAACTAGTTATCCAATCTTAGTCCAAATGTGAGATATTGATCTGAATTAGATTCAGAGACAATAGAAAGATTGGGTACTTTGTCTGATGATCAAACATCTCTGAGAGGTCTTCTAGATCTGGATATGAGATTAGATTTCATTATCCAAGTAACTATACATGGATATACAATCACCCTGACCCTATCCTTAAAGGAGTTTGAGGAGTGTTCCTAAAGAGATAAATTTGAGAATTGAGATTATTCAGTGATTTTTGAATCACTAAGTGAAGAGGAGAACTTAGAATGATTAAATTGGATTTAATTATCCTCGATAAGATTATCTTGGATAGTGTTATCCAATATTCAAGAAATAATTGGATAAGATTCACATTATTTTTGGATATGTACATAAATGATTTTGAGATAATTAAATTGGATTTAGTTATCTTGGATAAGATTAATGGATAGTGCTATCCACAATAATCATGGATATTATGGATAAGATCTGCATTCTCGTACTGAGACTTTATTGTGAATAGGATTCACAAAATTAATGTTGATGTGAATTGGATTAACATTATACAATAAATGTAAATATGATCTAATATTTAGTTTTGGACCTATGAATATGATTCATATTTGTTAATGGCCTATATACAATTATCACAAATACTTTGAAATTATTTATTGATAACTGAATTTCCAAATAAATTAATAAATAAATAACATTATGATTTTTGAAGTATTGCAACAACAATAATAATATAAATAAAAATAAAAATGAGCCTCATAATAAGGGGGCATCCATGATGGTTACAAACATGGTGGAACGTCCCCAGCATAGTAGGACTCTCTTTTTTTCTTTTTATATTAGTTGTTTGTTAATCTGTTAGGAGGATTAAATGGATAATTAAATTGATAATTGTTATCAACTCTAATCCTTAAATTGGTTATGAAATCCTTTAGTTCTTGCCATTGTTTCAACAATTATGATTGCAATCTTAACTGTCCGAAAATGTATATAAGGAGGGGCGAACCCTGCCTTTGAAGATACAATAATTTTAGGTGAAACAACTCTTCTCTCTCTCTCTCTCTTTCTCAGGGACGTCCCGTCATAGGGGCAATGCCCTTAATGTTGGATATTTCCCCTTGCCTATCAGGGTCGTCACCTTGTGGGGATAATACCCTTAGTGGTGGATAACCATGTTGTTACGTTGTCCGATCAATTCGATCGATCTTATGTAAAGTTTCTTCATCTCTGGATCTTCCTGATCACGATGAAGAAGAATGATTTCGTACAACGAAATTAGAATCAAGGAGTCTCAGATCGTCTCATTGGATTGTAGGAAGTATGTGGTTCATCCCCGCACCCGAAGGTAGTATCTCTGTAAAATCGAACTTCAGACGGGAGGTTTCTTACTCTAGAAACTTGAGGATCACAATTACGCTTCAAGAGGTAATTGTATACTAGTGTGATATTGATGGCACATATTGGGAATGGTTCTCAATTTATGTGGTTCCATCAGATATTTATTTTTAAACTATGTTGCTATCACAACTTGTATGACAAGTCTATTTTTTGATCGGATATGATCTGATTCACACGCTTCTGTGTTGCACGAAGCCTAAAAAATCTCCCTTCAGTCAAGTGCCTCGAGATGAAGGGGGGTGGTGGAGGCTCTAGGTTACAATCGACCTAGGTTTAGGGAACCCCTCTCGTGGCTCTGATACCGTGTGGAATTAGTGAAAATAGAAATTTTTACTTGTTTCCCAATGAATAGGACTCCCTTACATAAGTGGGAGTTTAGTTTTACTAAAATTGTTATAGGCACACCCTCATATTATAGAATATGTTTGTACACCCAAAATACTACAATAGTTATCTAGATTCCATAAAAACTCCAGATAACTCGCATATGTTGCTTCGAAGCGTGGAACAAACGGCGCCAGACACCATTCTCCCAAGCCTCTGAACACACATATTGTGATCAATAACAAGAACAAAGAACCCGGGGTGTCAATCCACAAGAGCCCCATCATTAGTCGGGTTGGCCTTCTAGAAATGAAATGAGGTCTCGTTCCCCAATTATTGTTTCAACTTCTGCCTTACCAGCGGCACCACAACACAAAGCACTCGGTGGAAAATTGAAGGATGCGAGATGACATTAGGATCATCATTCAAACTCATGTCCACACCATAAATAATTCCTAACAGACTGTCGAGCAGATCATCCTTACTACTCCAAATCCTCACAACCCAATTCGCCAGAAGGGTTTGGTTCTTTTTTAATTCTCTTCTCTCCAAGGACACTACACTTCTTACTTGAATCACAGCAACCATGGACCTCGCACGACCTAAAAAATACAGCTGCCATATTAAAGAACTCCTTGTGCATCCAAGATATTTCAAATCTGAACATGGGAGGCTGGTGTGGCAAATCATCCAAGATATTTACATCATTTGTACATTTTCTGGGCTTTATCATAATAAACTAAAAGAAGTAATTGATAAATAACACATTAAGCTTATTAGAATAAGTTTGCTTTTCAAAAAATAAAAAATATGATAACTCCATGCAAAAATCAACCGACCAATCGGGAGTAGTCGGCCACCTGAACTAGTCAACGTAGTCAGCCAACTTTTACAACATTGACCCCGATGATAAATATATTTCTCTAACTTTGATGAGAAATGTACTTTAACCTAGGTTGTGCAGGATATAAAACATAGGTTCTTCACGTGCCACTACTTGGGGTATGGGACAATAACGATCTCCCATGGTTACAGCGCATGGGACTTAAATCTTACGGGACATCTATATGTTCTGTGGGCATCTCTTCACATGATGGTTGTATATGGCCGTTTGTGGTAGCATGTTTATTTGGTTGTAGGCTATAGCACAACAGTGTTATTTTTAGATAGAAGTGTTGTTATGTGGAGTACATGTTACAATATGCTAGGGCCTTGTTCGTTTGGTCCTTGTATTTTTTTTAATATTGGAATGAATACCAGCTGGATTTGACACAACTCGGGTCCAGATCCCTTTTTGTTTTAAGAAATAAAGGTTTCTCTTGGATTTGCATGTCTCTTCCACTTGAGGGACCTTTACCAGCCTAGACATTGGAAACTTCTATTTTCCACTTGAGGGGAATGTTGGAAAGACTAGCTCGAGATCATCTAATACAATTTCTTGCTTTAAACTTCTGTGTTTTTGTTGGCTTTCTGCGTCATTGAATGCTTCACTTGTAATTTTTCTACCTCATCTGGGTGGTCAATTGTCAGATACCATATGTTTATTCCTATTGGTAGTAATATATAGCTGACAGAAAAGTTAGCAGCTTCTCTATAAACTTGGGTTCTCATATTTTTCAAAATTTAAAAAATTTACAGATGGAGCTAATTTTCACATAAATAAATGTTACTGTTGGTGCGGCATGAGTCTTTGGAGTTTTTTATTCTTTTGCAAGTACTAAATTTTAAAGTATGTGATGTATTGGCTCTGTAAATTTGTCTAACAAAAATCCTTGTTTGTTGAATTTTGCAGCTCGATATACAGAATAGTTCTGGTCAAAAGTTTTGGCTAACAGTGGAGTTCGTCTTTGGTAATAAATCAACTTGTTTGTTGAGTTGACTTTGTTCTTTTGACGTGATTTTCTTTCCTGCTTTTGACATTGACTGTAGCTAATGTTTTAAATGCTGATGGCATTAACCTCATTAGTTTCAAAATGAAACATTCAGAATGTGAATACTGTCATCCATCAAAGAACAATTGTTGGATGAATATCTCCTGTTTAGAATCTAGAAATCCTATTCCAAGCTGGCATATATTCATCAAGTTTTTTGATCTTTCATGAGACTTGAACATTAATAAATCCACCTTTTTCTTTGGATGGGCCTCTTCTGGAGGTCCATCCCATCCATTCTAAAAAAATCCACATTTTTTTCTTACAAATCGAAAACGATGGAAACACGCTTAGGTGTTCCCCCAAATATATCAAAAGAGAGTTTTTGGAATACTTACAGAAGCCAAGACTTGAGGAGAATCTTGGCATGCGAAATTACATTGTCAACATAAAAATGTTGAGAAGGAAAAATGACTGTTTCTAGTTAGACAACGCCCAAATTCATGCCAGAATGTATCTGAATTACCGAAATTCATCCAATCAATTCTATGCTCAGGCTAAATAGTGGAAGATCTCTCGCAGTGGAAAAAGAGGATGTTACATTGTCTCTCTCTCCAATTCACAAAGGGGACACAAATTGGATACAACCGTAAAAAGCCTCGCATGACAGTCTCTTGTCAAGATGCGCTTATGTTTCAGAAGCTAAAAAATGCCCATCCTATTTGAAAGCTTTAAGTTCCAAATTAAACTGCAATCTTTGGTCAGAATATCTGCTACTAGCGGAGAAGATCTGACCATCGCTCTGTAAGCTCATCTTACTGAGAACGTATTCTATTTCCAGACCCAGTGATCTCTACATTCAGCCTGACCCTTGAGCTAATTCAGGAATCCAATTGTTGGAGGAACTCCTCTAAACGTTGATCCGAAAAATCTATCGAAAGAGGGCGTCCAATTCCCGACGATCCGGTAATCCTCGACCTTAGCTTCTCGATCTGTTTCCTAAGCAAATAGGCGTGGGAAATGCGACGCTGAAGGCCCATCACCAGTCATGTTATCTGTCCAAAAAGCAAAGGAGCAACCATTGCCAGGGATTAGACGAAAAGGATTACTGAATTGTGGCATTACCGCTTTGATTGCTTTGTAGAAGGCTGAAGGAAAGAAAGGTGGATGATTAGGAAGGCTACCCTGGACCTGGATATCATAGATTTGGTGGATGAGTCTGCAACATAGATCTCTCTCCCTGTCCCAGATCCTGCTAACCCATTTGAGAGGATGAGCCTTTTTCATTATCTACAGACGGGAGATCCCTAGGTTGCCTGTCATCTTTGGAAGCGTAATTGTTTCCCATTCTACAAGATGAACTCCTGACCGAACATGGCTTGATCTGTTTCATAAAAATCTTTGTGTGATCATCTTCAGGCAACGACAAATCCCAACATGGAGAAGGTGCACACACATGAAGAATATAGGTATAGTTCAGAGAACGGCCTTTATAAGAACCAAGTGACCCTCCCTTGATAAGATTGCCACCTTCCTACCCGTGAACTTTCTCTCCAACATCACAATGACTGAACCAATAAGCCACTCAAAGCCTCCCACTAGTCAAGGGAAGACCTGGATAGCAGATTGGAAAATATAGTGTCATTTGTATACTGTAGTAGAGGGATACTAATATCATAAAGGGAAAACCTGCAGTCACCCCATGTTGCAACACCTAGTCAACCATACATGATATTACGTTAGCGACGATTACAAAAATATAGGGGCGAGGAGCAACACTGTATCACTCTCCTTTGTGGATGAAAAAACCACCCTCCGGTCGATCGTTCACTAGCATCGAGTATGATGTTGTGGTCATGCAACGTTTCATCTCTCAACTATTACGAATCGTTTTGCTTACTTTTACAAGCTACGAATGTTAATCAACGAAATGGTAGGTGTTACTCAATATTACTTACAAGTTACAAGTTACCAAGCGTAAGGACTGGAATTACTGTTCTTCTTACAAATAATCATTTATATCTTACCAATAGAAATGATACTTCTTACTGGACATCTATTCATTCTTTCATTTTCAAGTTACCAATCGTAAATAGTGGAATTACTGGTCTTTACCTCAACTATTACGTATCGTATTGCTTACTTTTACAAGCTATCAAAGTTACTTATCGAAATGGTATTTGTTACTGATAGTATTCTAAATATTACTTACAAGTTACAAGTTACCAAGCGTAAGATTGGAATTACTGTTCTTCTTGCAAGTAATCATTTATATCTTACCAATAGAAATGATACTTTTTACTGTACATCCACTCATTCTTTCATTTTCAAGTTAACAATCGTAAGTAATGGAATTACTAGTCTTTCACTCAACTATTACGAATCGTATTGCTTACTTTTACAAGTTACCAATGTTACTTAACGAAATAGTAGATGTTACTGATAGTCTTCTCAATATTACTTTTACATGTTTTACAAAATACCATAAACATAAACTTATATATTCCTCAAAAATAGATAACGTATACGTCACTAAAATGAAACAACATGATAAGAAACAAATCATTACTCTTAATCTACATAACATATGTATGATCAGAATTTTTAAATCGTAAAATTTAACCTTAAACCAAAATCGTATCTCAAAAATTTCGGGGGGTTCAAACCCGATCGGAAGTATATCAATATTATACTCATATTGGCCGTCATTCTGAGACGATCGAAATGAGATATTTCACGCTGAAATCCGACGCTTGAGGCACGAATACGATCAATTTGTAGTATGTCAAAATAAGGTTGGATTTTTGATTAAAAAAATTGAATTCTGTACATAGCATACTATGTTAAAAAAAGAAAAAGAAAATCCAGTAAATATATATAGATAATTATTACAATAATGATGTCACTATTGATTATAAAAATGTGACATCATGCTAATGATGTAATAATTGGGCTATAAAAAAAATTTGGAAAAGAGGAAGTTTCTAGGAAACTTCCCTTTCTCCTTTCTGTTTAACCAAACCCACGTCAAAGACCCAATTCCTCCTTCCATGTACTTTTCCCCCAATTATCCCTCTTCTTTCTCCAACGAAATCCCAATTTATCTCCTCTTCTTTTCTTCTACATTTCGTTCTCTCTCCATTATCCACCAATGAAGGCCCTATTTTTTTCTTAATTAGCATTTGCTGTCCAGTAGCTCTCTAAAGGAATTTGTTGCTCTTTTCAAGAGCCACTGCATGCAATTACACCTTCAAATCTGAGACCTTGAGAGGTACCTCCCTATACCTCCATTTTGCTGCCATACATGTCAAATTTCCTCTTTGTTTTACTGCCATTATATGTTGTACAAGACAGCCCACTTTTTGCCTCCATGCATAAGGTTTCACCTAATTTCTCAACTTGCCAATTTTGTTGCAGTGCCATCAAAAGACACACCTTGCAATTATGTGTGTTTTTTTAATATAGACATGTTTATTCTATTAGATCTTGATCTGGAATGGTATTGTTCTCTTTTGAACAATCCATAAATTAATTACTGCACAATAAGGGTTTGAAAGAAGCATCAAGTTTGGCACATGCAAACAAACAGAACCCTACAAGTTCTGTATTTGTAGAAGATTGTAATCATATATTTGGAGTTTTATTGACAGTAAAAGGTTTCGCCAGCAAGAATTAGATGAAAGATCAACATAGATAAAGTTTTGGTAAATAAATTGAACACTTGTTGTGAGTATACAGTAACATGGACAATGACACCAAAAATATCTTTCAGAGGGTTTATGATAATTAATCATCAAGATTTCGATTTGAATCATGGTCATACTAGGTCCAAGTGGTGTCATGAATATATCCAACATATCACAGTCAGTGTTCACGAAAGCGGTCCGAGCGGCCGCATATGCGGCCGCATAAGCGTATGCGGTGCCCTCAGCGCACCGCTTTCCTGAAACCCCGCATTATGCGCCCTGTGCGCTTATGCGGGCCGCATATGCGGGCTATGCGGCCGCATATGCGGTCTGTGCGGCCGCATACCCATTATATATTTATTTTTATTTTTTTAATTTGTGCCATGTTTTGTTGTATTATTTGTGCCATGTTTTCCTTACTTTTGCATGTATGCCAACCAAGCATTCCATGACCATTTATATCCATCGTCAAAGTAGTTGTACTGTGAGATTGGATTAAACACGCAAGAAAGAAAAAAAATAATATACTAATAATTTACGAAACTAATTTAGTCAACTAATAGTTATTATGAATGTAATATATTATATGTAAAGTTCGGTACTTTTGATGGAGGATCAATTATAAATATAACGACATAGATAAATGACATTATATTCAACAATAGAGGCATTTTGTGCGCTAACTTTTTTATTTTGTTGATTGTTGTCAATTATTTTGTGTACTAACCGTTCTATTGAAGTATTGATATTTGATTGATAGAGATTATTTTGAACTCTATGAAAGTTATTTTTCTTAGATCTTCTGTTGGACCACAATTATACATAAATTTAGTTATGTTGTAGTCACTTTTGTATATATTTATTTATTTTTAAATAAAAAATTAGGAAACCGCGTAGAACCGCATATACCCCGCATATGCCCCCGCATACCGCTTAAGCGCTATTCAGTGACCTGTCCGAACGCATACGCATACCGCTTTCCTGAACCTTGATCACAGTAGTGTGACATTATGAACTTTAATCTGTGATCATGTCTCTTGTTGCTCATGTCATCAACATATGTTTTCTCGTATCCCTAACTTACGAAGAAGTCATATGCCTATTTGTGTTTTATTTTCATTATAAACCATACAGTCTATTACTATGCATTTAGCCTACCAAGCAAATTACAAGCACCAGACTTTGTAGAATAATGGATTAGATTCCCTGATCATATGAAGAATCTCAGGACTGTAAAAATATATATAATAATATTTAAATTAGACTTAAATTTAAAGATATTATTCCTTGTTTAAAAGTTTAAGTAAAGAGAATTAAGTTCTAATTGATATGAAAAAAATTATTAGATTTTATTTAATTGGGATTTAAGTTTGAGGTGATGTGTCCTGTTGAGAATAGTAAATAAATGAAAAATAATTTAAATTCTAATTGGTTTGGAGAGGTTATGGTTTTTATGAAGGAATATGAATTTCTGTGAATAAGAGTTTGAAAATTGGTGTAGCTCCGGTCGAGGATAAGATGCGAGAAAACCACTTAAGATGGTTTGGTCTTTGAAAATGAATATTGATCAACCAATCTATATATCCAAGATAAATCGAATACACACTCTCAAAGATTTCAAATAATCTCATGTAACTTGATAAAGTATAGTGTGTGAAATCTGATTCCAAATTTGTAATAGAGAAGAGTGCGGTTGAAAAGCTTGTTCTATCATTCAATATTGAATTTTTTTAAAGGGAATGTCTGTATATATATATATATATTAAGCAATCTGTTTAATAAAGCTTGACACAAGGATGCATTATGAATCTCTATGTAAGAACATGGTAAATCATCAATAATTGATAATGCTTAGTGCCGGTCATGGTGATCTTCACACCTGACCGTGCAAGGGTGTGGTGACCCTCAACTGGACGGAAGATAGGAAGTCCAGTTAGGGCAGCGGCAGCTAAGTGCGCGGGTCTAGGATCCCAATCCTTTTCTCGATTTTTACGCGAGCTCGCAGTATTTTTACGCCTCGTTGGGATCCCGACTTTTGACCAGTTCCGCTGACCCTCTGTTTTAGGACACCCAGGCGGGGGATCCTCAGTTTTAGTTTTTCATACGAGCTCGTTTGCCCATTACCGATCGGGCCGTTTTTCTTATAGCGACTTTTCCGGAGAGTCTCTCTCACCCGTCTCAGTGGCGTAGTTTTGGAGTAGACCTATCCCTCTATTGGACCGCACTTCCAATTAAAGAGCGAGACGGAAGAGCAATTTGTAAGCTACCTCACCGTTTGAATTTTTTTTCTTTTGCCAGCAGACTTGGCGATTCTACATCCAAATCATCCATGTCTACATCTAAGTCATCTAGGGTTACATTGAGACAGTTACAGTTGAGAGTTGGAGAAATTAAAATGAAAGTTGAGTTGGTTGGAAGTGTTTATAATAAAGTTTGATGTGAAATAATATGACTAATAATATGAGAATATATATACACACCCATACACTTATGATCAATTAATTACAATATAGATATGTTTAATATAGGAAATATTGGGATAAAGGGTGAACATGGGGAAAGTACACACAAGCAAATTTGAAACCCTTTTTACATACGCAAGTAGAAATAAATTTTAATTGTTCTTGCCCTTCTGCTTGCTTGCTTTTGAACATATTAAATGTCTGTTTATTTTTATAAGTTTTTGGAAGGTACCAGTGCCCGCTGACACCCCTTCGTTCCTAACATGTTTTGGCAGGCAAGGAGGCTGTTGCCCAGTAGTCGTTGATGATTCCAGGTGATAGGGTATATACCAGATGGTACGTATACTTTTGTCTCAGCTTTTGTTCGATTCATAATGTAAGTGCTTTCCCTTCTCTTCCATATAAAATTTTGTGAATTATGTATGTATTGGCCGACTCCTTGTACATGTTGTAAATATATGAAAATTTATGAAATGAAATGGTGGTGACACTTGTTCTGCATGGCTCTGTGTTTTATTTATCTGAATGTGAATGTCATAGCAGAAATGCGTGAAATTTCCCCATATTTTCAATAGCTTGTGCGATCTCTTGTGAATAGAATGCCGCAAAAGTGTTGTTAAGGGGTACCCGGATCCTAGGGGGTTCACATTACCAGTGTAGCTATACCTCCCATGGAGGAAGCATACAATCGCCTCAGCGAGATAACTATCACACCTCCTGCCACTACCTACACCTCCTCAGTGATGTTTATATCTATTGGCAGAGGAGGTTCTCTCATTTCCAAGGGTGTGGTCCCCATGGCAGAGGAGGAGGGCGTCAGTGTGGTCCATGCACCTATTGTCATCGTCCTAGTGATTCAGAGGATACATGCTATCAGAAACATAGATATCCCGCTTTTGTTCATGTTGTTGAGCTGGTTGAGTCTCCTAATAGTTTGACTCCTACAGATTTGCATCTTGATGACCTTGTCTCCCGTTTAAGGGAGATAATAACTCCTGTTGTTGGCACTATTATAGGTTCCCCAGATGTTACAACCTCTACCAAAGCTTCCTTGACCTCCTCATGTATAGCCTACGTTTTACTAATTATAGCAAGGCAGATATGACAGAGTGGATCATGGACTTTGATGCATCCCACCATCTGTGTAGCGACAGAGCATAGTTCATAGTTCATTTCATACATATCTATACCTACTAGTAGATCGGTCGTCATTGTTAATGGGGTTTATTTACCAATTACCAGACATGGGGATGCACATTTAATGCCTCCACGCGATTGTAGAATGTGCAATAAGCACCCGATTTTCAGATGAATTTGCTTTCTATTAGCCAGATCACTAAGCATATGTATTGCCGTGCCATTTTTGACCCATGTTCTTTTGTATTTCGGGATATACTCATAAACAAGGTGATTGGATGTGGCTGTGAATAGAGAGGGCTCTACATACTGGTTTAGTCTCCGTGTGATGGTGCATTTATCATTCCTACACCATACCTATGACACCTTCATTTTGGTCACCTTCCTCTGCAGATGCTGTCATGTCCTCTCGCTGATCTCCGTACATTCCACCTTCCAACACGAGGCTTGCCAGCTTGAGAAGCATCACCGTTCTACTTTTCCTGCTCATCAGATTCATAGTAGTGATCATTTATTTTAGCTTGTCCATTTTTATATTTAGGGTCCCAGTCGTGTTCATGATCACCGGGGACATAGGTTTTATCTTGTACCTGTGGATGATTATTCTAGACTACCTTAGATTTTTTTCTTTTAAAAAAACAAGTCACTAAGTTTGTCATTAAATCTTTAGTTATTGAAATAAAGAATATTTTCTCTGCTAATGTCAAGTTTTTTCGCTCTGACAATGCCTTAGAGTTATGCACATTACAACTTTATAAGTTCCTTAAAGTTCTGCACGTTACAGCTTTCTAGGTTCTTCAAGTCTCTTGGCATCATACACCAAACCTCGTGTGCTTACACTTCTCTACAGAACGGCGTTGTTGAATGTAAATACCCATCACTTACTTGATGTATTTATAACACTTTTGATCCAGAGTCGTGCGCATCGCTCTTTCTAGATGATGTGGTTCTTACTGCTTGCTACTTGGTGAACCACATGCCATCTTATGTCTTAAGAGAGAAGGTCCCTACCTCTGGCTTTGCAGTGTTCATAGAGAGATCCCTGGTGTCATGGAAAAGCAAGAAGCATATGATGATCGCCATATCAAGTGCAAAATCGAAGTATGAAGTCATGGCACAAGGGAATATAAAGATGATGTGGGTGAAATCTGTTGTGACTGACCTAGTCGTTGTGGTGCATCTTCTCATACATCTCAACTGCGACAACCAGATTGCTCTTTCCATTGCCAACAACCTAGTCTTCCATGAGAGGACTAAGCATATCGAGGTAGACTGTTACTACAATCGAGACATGATTCAAAAGCATTTTATCTCAACCTCTCATGTCAGCTCAGGAAAATAGACATCATACGTGTTCACCAAGGCCCTGGCTAGAGGGTTATTCCAGGGATGTTCTGATCTGAGCATGATTGATATCTATTTCAACTGAGGGTGAGTGTTGAGATATTAGTTATCTTTTCTTTATTATATGTATTTTATATTCTTTCTGTTTACATCATGTAATTTTCTCAACATATTTCTCCTCTATATAAGAGAACCTTAGGGCCTCATAAAATAAGCAACTCAATATTGTCTCTCCAAAGAAAAACTAAGCGCCAGGTTGTTCTCATGTTGTTCAGAAAGTGTTGCCCTTGAGCCAGTCCGTCTCCACATTCTATCCACAAGACACCTTGAAAAATCATGGAAGTGATTCACAATCGTATACCTCATCTCCTGATCACCCTCCAGCCTTCTTTCGTCCACCACTACAAACTGAATAAGATTGTAATGATGCCTCCTGCTGGCTACTCTATGGAAGTAAGTTGTATTGGCGTCTCCTTTCGACCACTTACTTTGTGATTGTTGCTTCCATTCAGTGGAGTGCTTTTTATCCTTAGCCATAATTATCTTTTGTACCGTTGATCTCTCTCTAAGTTCATCATCATCAAGATCTCTGGTGTACTCTATCCCATCCAATCTTGACATCTCCTATTTAGCCTCTATCTGGCATGCTCGTCGAGCCTCCTTTGTCTCTTTCATGAATCTACATAGCCTAATACGCATGGACGTAAGCTTCTTAGCCAAACACGCGTCCGCGGAACCCGGACACTATGTGGATGACTAGTGGCTAGAGACCATATCTTTGAAACCCCCTTCTTGTAGCCAGGTGCGCTCAAACCTGAACATGCCTCGTGATATTGCATTCTCACCAGAGTCCTTGACTAATGGAGTATGATCTAATCCGGAACATTGTCTAGACGAAGAAAATGAAAGAAGGAAAGTGTCTAAGAGTTCAGATGAAGCCAAGAACCCATCAATACGAGACCGAGAACTAGAGTTTCTTCGGGTAAATCTAGTATCAGAATTATCGAACACCTCTAGCTCTAGATCATCAATCATCTCTATAAACTCAGTAGTCCCAGGGTGTTGGGAAACGTGAATGAGTTGTTTATTCCATAGCCCTAGGCTCTCTTATATAGGAGAGTAGCCTATGGGTAAATTACATAAAGAGGATAACAAGAAAGTAAAATAGCAACAGGATACAATAACTAAATATGCGTCAACACTCCCCCTCAAGATGGAGCATAGATGTCAATCATGCTCAGCTTGGAAGCACACTTCTGAAACGGGCCACGTAACAATGCCTTGGTGAATATATCTGCAGTCTGGTTCTCTGAAGTAACATGGGATGTGGTGATGAATCCTTTCTGAATCATATCACGTATGAAGTGGCAATCCACCTCAATATGCTTGGTCCGTTCATGGAATGCAGGATTGTTTGCAATGAACAAAGCAGCCTGATTATCACACTCCAAGTTCATAGGAAGTGGTATATCTAAGCATAAGTCTGTCAGCACTGCTTTCACCCACATCATCTCTGTAGTAGCTTGGGGCATAGCCCTATATTCGGATTCAGCACTGGATCTAGCTACCACAGTTTGCTTCTTGCTCCTCCATGAGACTAGGGCATCTCCAATATAGACCGCATACCCTGAGGTGGACTTCCTATCCTTAGGACATCCTGCATAGTCTGCATCTGCGCATGCTGAGACAGAAATCCCTTTTCCTTTCTTGAATAGCAGACCTTTACCTGGAGAAGATTTGAGATATCTAAGTATCATGTGTATTGCATCCATATGCACCTGACGTGGCTGCTCCATGAACTGGCTCACACGGCTCACTGCAAATAATATGTCTGGCCTAGTGATCGTGACATATAACAATTTGCCTACCAGCTCTCTGTATCTTCTCCTGTCAACCTCCTCTGTATCATCATCATACAGCTTCATGCTAGGGTCCATTGGTGTCGTAGCAGGTCGACACCCTAGCATACCTGTCTCACTTAGTAGATCTGTGACATACTTCCTCTGTGACATGACTAATCCATACGGATTTCTGGCAAACTCCAGCCCCAGAAAATATCTAAGGACTCCCAAGTCCTTGGTGACAAACTCGGTCCCCAGCCTTTCCTTTGCCTGCTTAATGCCCTGGTCATCATCACCTGTAATCAAGATATCGTCAACGTAAACCATGATTACAACAATACCCCTTGCCGTCTTCTGTACAAACAAGGAATGATCAGCATTGGAACGTTTGTATCCTTGTTTCTCAAAGAGGTCTGACAGCTTCTGGAACCATGCTCTGGGGCTCTGCTTAAGGCCATAGATAGCCTTATGTAATCTGCAAACCTTGGAACACTCCCCCTCAACAGCAAAACCTGGTGGCTGTTGCATGTAGACTTCCTCCTGCAGGTCACCATACAGAAAGGCATTCTTCACATCCAGTTGATAGAGTGGCCAGTCCCTAGTAACTGCAACTGATAAGAGAATCCGCAGAGTGGAATGACGAGCCACCGGCGAGAACGTGTCAAGGTAATCTACTCCATATGTCTGTGTGAATCCCCTTGCAACTAGGCGTGCCTTGTACCTGTCAATGGAGCCATCTGCATTATGTTTTACTGTAAATACCCACTTACAACTCACCGGGTTGACATCCAGTGGTTTAGTAACCAAGCTCCATGTTCCTCTAGACTGAAGTGCCGCCATCTCTTCCTCCATTGCTAGCCGCCATCGAGAATCCTGCAAAGCCTCATGGTGGTTCCGTGGAATATCCGTAGCTGAAAGTGCCAATGCAAACGTCCTGAATGGTCCAGATAGCCTCTCAAACGAAACTGCTGCTGATACGGGATACTTGGCACAGCTTCTCTTCGGCTTGCGTAGAGCAATTGGAACATCCAGATCCTCTGTTGTATCACCATGCTCCTATAAGGCATCCTGCTGAGAAATGTCGTCAGATCCATCAACATTAATATTTTCATTACATACCATTGGCGAGCTAGTTGACTGGTCAGGACCATGAGCTTGATTCGGCCGCCGGGTGTAATGGAATGGTAACGGGGATATTGTTGTTGGCGGCGGTGGTGGTGGTGGTGGTGGTAATGGTGGTGACGGCTGTGATGTTGGTGGTGATGGCTGTAATGTTGGTGGTGCCATGAATACGGTATCAGGAGATAATGGTGGTGGCTGCATGTTCCTGGATTCTGAAAAATACATAATGGATTCAAAGAATGTAACATCTGCGCTGATCATATACCGCCGACGCACTGGGTCAAAACACTTGTACCCCTTTTGGGTTCTGGGGTACCCTACAAAGACGCACTTGACAGCCCTAGGAGAGAGCTTGTCAGTACCGGGCGACAATTGATGGACAAATGCGACAGAACCAAACACACGAGGAGGAAGAATAAACAAATCCTTGTCAGGGTAAATAAGTGAGAAAGGAATTTGTTCATTCAAGACAGACGAAGGCATACGGTTGATAAGGTAACATGCAGTAAGGACTGCATCACCCCAGTAGGAGTACGGAACATGACTCTGAATAAGAAGCGACCTTGTAACATCAAGTAGGTGACGGTGTTTTCTTTCTGCAACCCCATTCTGTTGAGACGTATGAGCACACGATGTTTGGTGAATAATCCCTTTTGAGGAGTAGTAATTGGCTAGAATGTTGGTACATAATTCCAAGGCATTATCACTTCTCACAATCTTGACAGATGTAGAAAAAATATTTTGAATTTCATTTAGAAAATGGATAATAATATTTCCAGCTTCAGATTTATTTTTCATCAGAAAGACCCATGATGCTCTAGAGAAATCATCCACAAAAACAATATAAAACCTGTGTCCCTGATGATCGGGAACACGACTTGGACCCCAGACATCGACATGAAACAACTCAAATTTGGAGTTACTACTCCGACCTTGACTACTGGGAAAAGACGACCTGTGATGTTTTCCCAACTGACACGCCTCACACTGGATAGGTGTGTGAGAGATACTATATGGTAGGACTAGACGCAACTTCTGAAGCGGTAAATGACCAAATCGCAAATGCCACAGGAGAGGAGATACTTGTTCAGCAGGAGAGGATGTGGTTCCAGCAAATGGGGTCTGGTTCAGACGGTAAAGGCCTCCTTGCTCATAGCCATGACCAATCACGTTGCCCGTACGGATGTCCTGAAAAATCAAAGAAGATGGATCAAAAATAGCTCGACAGTGAAGATCCTTCGTGATCTGACTAATCGACAATAGATTCATAGAAAAATGTGGTGCATGTAGGACATTCTTCAGTTGCATAGAGGGTGTCAATCTAATCTCCCCCTGACCAGTGATAGGGGAATGCGTGCCATCAGCAATTACTACTGTCCGTCCTGGAGGGATCTGGGTGTATCCTGTAAGTAGACCCTGGTCACCACATAAATGATGTGTGGCGCCCGAGTCCATGATCCATGGCAGTATATGAGATCTACTACTGTGGAGTGCAAGTGTACTACCTGAAGTACTGGCAGATGCAGAAGCAGTGGCAGAGGCAGCAGTATCAGTATGACTCTCTGTAGTCGGTGCTGGGCCAGATGGTGGGATAATGCCCCTGAGTCGGGCAACCAGGTCATCAAAGCGCTGATCTAGTGTAGATGCAGACGGGGGCTCTATCTGCTCAGCAGCTCTTGCAGACGTAGGAAATCCATGCTTTGAGTAGCATGTGTCTTCAGTATGGCCGACTCTGTGACAATATGTGCATGTTGGCCTAGTGCGGCCACCCCTTCCACGGGGAATACGTCCACGTCCCTGGTAATGAGAACCACGGCCTCTGCTGGCTGCCATGGCTGAGGGATTCTGACTAGTGGCTGTGGAAGGTACAGTAATCCTGCTCAATCTGTGAAAGGCTTCCTCCATTGGAGGAATAGTCGAGTCCGCCAGAATCTGTGAACGTGCTGCCTCATACTCTGGATCGAGTGCTGCAAGAAACACACCCACCATTGTCGCATTCCTGTATGTCTTCTGCTGTTCTGGTGTGGCGGTAAGAGGCATGAAGCTATGGAGCTTCTCAAACATTCCTCTCAAAGATGTATAGAGAGAATGTAATGGGCGGCCATTCTGCTTAATTGTGAATATATCATGTTGTAGTTGCAGGATCTTCGTCTCATTCCTTGCCTGAGAATACGTCGCTGCTAGGATATCCCACATGTCTTTGGCTGTGGGCTGATGAAGAATGTCATTGGCGATCTCAATAGCCAATGTGCCAGACAACCAGACTTTTGCATATGCATCGTCAGCCTCCCATGAGGCATGGACTCCAGTCTTCTCTGCAGGCTCGGGCTCTGTGAGAATATGCTTCTTGCCCGTGGACTTCATCATACTCATGAACTGCATTGCCCACAGTTCATAATTCGTGCCATCCATCTTGACAATGGGCGCTGGACCACGAAATGCACCCATGGATGGAATATCTGCCTTGCTTTCTGACATACTGGATACGGAAGACTGGAGCGACCTGCAACAGATAATATTTGTCTACAATGACATAGACGGGATGAGTTGCATGTGTAGACCTCAAGCAACTATCCCCATGGACCTACGCGCGCAACGATCCGCACGTGTACCGGTTTCTATGATAGAAACCCTAGAGCACGCTTGAAGACCACGAAATGCTATGCGCACAGGAGGCTAAGGAGATGGTGCGCACAGCACAGCAGGCACTGGATGGTGCACGGTTGCCGCTCAGGAGATGGTGCACAGGAGATGGTGCACAGTTGCACAGGAGATGGTGTCGCGCAGGAGATGGTGCACTGGACAGGAGGCGCACCGCACTAGGAGGCGCACAGGTTGCGCGCTATGCAGCGCAACAAGAGGCGGCAGGCGATCGAGTAGCGCAAGGAGCCAGGCGGTCGAGAGGCGCCAGGCGATCGAGTAGCGAAGCCGCGGCGAGAAGCCCTATGCGCTGGAGAGGCGATCGGGACTGGGGGCTGCGCTTATGCGAGATCGGAGGAGAGGCGATCGGCGAGAAGCCCTATGCGCGATCGGAGGAGAGGCGATCGGCGAGAGAAGAGAGAGAGAAGAGAGGAGAGGCCGGCGGGTGGGGCGGGTTAGGGTTAGGGTTTCGAGAACTCCGGTCTAGGACCGTCGCTCTGATACCATGTTGGGAAACGTGAATGAGTTGTTTATTCCATAGCCCTAGGCTCTCTTATATAGGAGAGTAGCCTATGGGTAAATTACATAAAGAGGATAACAAGAAAGTAAAATAGCAACAGGATACAATAACTAAATATGCGTCAACACAGGGTCTTGACCATCTCGCATCCAAGGTCGATCAAAGGAGAGTCATGTAACGTTGAAGTCCCCCCTACGAGCCATGCTACACTAGGGTAACGACTTCTAGCATCACGAAGCTCCGCCCATAACTCTGGTCTCCAGACTGGTAAACAAGGGTCGTACACACTAGAGAGTAAAACATGGGTCCCCGATCCAATGTTCTCTTGTAGAACAGTCAAAACATGTTTACCCTTTACTTCATAGATGAAAGAAAACAAGGAGCCTTTCCAAGAAACAACCAAGCCCCATGCATTGCCTATAGATCACATATCACCAACCCAAATTGCATGATCATGTCCTTGATGATCCACATCTGCGAAAGAGGTTGGGTTTGGCACTTCTACTTTATTTTTGTGTATCATCGAAGACATCTCAAGTTCCAAGGGAGACACCATCTCATGTTCCAATGGGTCCGATACAAAATTATCAGAGAAATCATTATTTGGCAATTTGGAAGCTTCGTCGTCCTTGCTCCGCGTCGCTTTGACTACATTCTTTCTTTTTATTTTTTTAAAAATCACATGCCCATCCAACTTCCAATGGCAGTGTTACTGATCCGACCACAACCACTTTTCCAACCACCAGTGTATTATTTATCTCCAATAAGTGCTTATTCTCCATCAATTTTTCGAGCACATTGTCTTCTAAAGAAGGCTCTCTCAATATAGGACCTTCCCTTAACCACTCCTCTACAATGATGTAAATTGATGATTTCCACTCTTCCCTACTCGTAATTCCATCTTAGCTGGTAGGAGCATGGTGTAACTGTGAATCTTAAGTATTGTTAAGTATTATATTGTAACGTTATCCCTAGGGACACTCAAGTCTTTTGAGATTTGCAAGTGTATCTCTACAACCCTAACCTTATTCTCCATATATATAAGGAGCCCCTAGGGTTCTCATAGTAATACAATTTATTTTCTCTCAACCTTCAACTTACAATCAAAGTCAATCCCATTATCACCTGCTTGGCATCATTCACCCCAAGCAACAGTGGTCATCAAACGCCCAACCCCTCCAGTCACTGCCTCCTACCATGGGTACCTCCTCTGCTGCCCAATAGCCCCCTTGGCACCCAATAGCCCTCGCCCAGAACTGCCCTCGCCAGCCCCTACCTCCGACCCAACGCCACCACTCTTGCCCCATCTCAACCAAATACATTGGCCAAGCCACCCTAACCACCATCTTTCACCCTTACCTAGCAGGTGAACTACTTCCTCGCAACCCAAACCTAATATTCTCTACAGCTACTAGCCAGTCTCTAGTGTTCCTTCAACCCCATGAGTTGTATATGGAGTTTTTTCGAGATGCCATGAGTTTTTGCATCATGTTTACAAGCACTTCTTCGGCCTCTGTAGTCTTCAATCCAAATTGTTTCTTAGTAGCCCCCTTGGTGCCCGACAGCCCTCGCCACCCACCTATGTTTGACCTGGTGCCACCACTTTTATCCCATCTCAGCCCAATACGTTGGCCAAGCCACCCTTACCACCATCCTTTACCCTTACCTAGCGAATGAAACACTCCCTTGTAACCACAACCTAATATTGTCCACAGCTACTAGCCAGCCTCTAGTCTTCCTTCAACCGCATTAGCTATATGTAGGGTTTTCAAGATCCCATGGGTTCCTGAAACATGTTTACATGCACTTCTTCGGCCTCTGTAGTCTTCAATCCAAAGCACTACAAGTTTAATGTTTTGTTTTCTAGTGTTAGATTGCTAGTCAGATTTTGATCAAGGTCATCTGCATCACAGTATGATCTAAATATATAGTCAAATTGATTGTTAAAGAAGTTGGCAATGTAAAAAATGTATGAATCAAAAGTGGCGTCTCAAGGATATGATAAATGGATTGCATACCTACTTTCATTTGGCTTGTTCACCAAATTAGACGAGTTCAATTATCCCAAATGGCTGGAGATGTTATTCATGATTGTACAAGGATATTACAAGTAACATATCTTGCTTGAGCCAAAGCTTGCAACCTAGATAGTAGGAATGTCACGAGGGCCAAGGACATGGGATGTTGAGCTCATGGATTATGGTCAACGTGACTAACAAAATTGCAGACGAGCTTGTCTACGAGTGCTTATGATACGTGGACTTCCTTGAAAGCCACATATGGGTACGAGAAAAATTCAAGGAGAATGTTTTAGATATATTTTGATATGATGAACCTGAAGCAAGCAGGATGCCCCTTACCAGTATACTTCGCTCTCCTGTCAACTTTATACAAAAGATATATTGCTTGTGTTCCAGGATGCACATGTCCCACACGGAAAGAATACCATCGGCACATGGCCATTATGATTTTCATTGCACATCTTGACAAGGGCCATGGTGTCAAATTTCAACAAAATCTGACCAAATTTCTTTAAAATGTTTATTTCCCCACATAAATGACATGGAAAGTCTACCTTCTTTCTCTAGGATATCAAGGAAATATTAGTAAAGCTTCATCAAAATTGCATGTCATTTTGGAAAAAAGGCAAAAATAAGGGTATCTACCATTTACTTTCATAGAATTTTGCTAGTGTCAATGAATTTTCACCCATTTGTCCATCGATATGTTGGTTTATAAAGAGCTTTACATTGTTTAAAGATATTCCTATAGTTAGTTCCGAGATTTTAGGTCTAAATCCAAACCAAATTACTTAGCCAATGCTTCAAAAGTTAAATTCAAGTGTTAAATATAAATTAAGTTTTAACTGAAGATCTTTTATAATATTTGTTCTTTCTTTATTTTGATATATATGTTTTATTTACTATTTATTGCTTGTGTCACTCATGCTTTTAAAGAGGTGATTATCATAGCTTTTTCTACCAGTTCTTATTTTAGGCAACACGTTGCTATTGCATATCAACATGTGTGGTGATTATGACAATAATGTAAATTATATTTACACTTCTATTTTACAAACAAGTATGTATTTTTACTCAATTTATTGATCCAGGAATACTGATGTAACATCCGGGTTCCAACTAAATCCGAACCTGACCCGATTTGGGTCCGATTAACCCAATAAAATTGTTGGTCAATGCCAAACAACCTAAAACGATCAATTGATCATGAATCAAAAGTCGTTCGGGTAAAATCGATCTAAAATCGGTCACATTGTAATGCGTGCCGCGAAAAAGCCGCGACGCAAATTCGGAAACCGCAAAACAAACCGAGACCGTCATTAGATCTGATTCGACGAAACAAGACCAACGGAATCGACCGTTCATCAATCGGAGGTCGTTTGATATTTTTAAATCACAAAATTTAACCCTAAATCGAAGCCGTGTCTCGAAAATTTCGGGCATCCAAACCCGATCAAAAGTATATCAATATTATACTCATATTGATCGTCGTTCAGAGACGATCACAACGAGATATTGCGCGTCGAAATCCGGTGTTCGAGGTGCGAATACGGTCATATTTCAGCATTTCAAATAAATGAATAAAAAAAATCAGAACTGCTACAGCCAGCCGTGGGTTTCTTTTTCCTATCCCTTTACTTTTCTTTCCACTTGGATGTTTCCTATCCCCACTTGTCAACCAAAGGAGATTCCCCCTCCCTTATTTATATCAACTTCTCATGATAAGTCTCCTAATTTCATCTCCACTTTCCACCGAGAAAGCTTTCCTTCCTTCTTCACATTTCGACTGGAAGATACTGGCCCTTGGAGCTATGGATGCCTTCTGTGCAAATACTGCTTCTGTCCAAATCCAAGCAGTGTTGCTGCTTCAGGAGTCAATCTAACAAGCCTTCTTTGCAGCTGCTATTGCAAGAAGCTCCTACTGAAGCTTCATTCCAGATCTATTGCATGCAACCTTACGGTACTCTCCCATTCCCTTCTCTTGCTGCTACACATGTTATTTTACCCCACGTATTATTGTTCTTCCAATTTCATTGGGTTATTCAGACCATGTTGATTTCAAACACAGTTCACCTATAGTGAATTTTTATGGAACATGCAATTCACAGAAGTTATATATATCTGTGTATCAAGAAAACTGTAGGACAATGCATTTAAATTTTCCTTTGTTGCTATTCTGTGTAAAGTGGCATGCATTCCAATTTAGGAGAAATATATAACACATTACATTTTCTTTGTTGGCGGTCTAGTTTGCATTATAAAATTCAGATGCTTTTAATTATATATATATACATAATATTGGTTCTAAATTAATCATAAGCTGATAGATATGAGTTATATATGAATGATGTAATTGGATGCTGTAATACTTGTCATATGTAGATGATAAATTTAGAATTTGACATTTTGAATTATTGTATGAAGTTCACATGCAATTTGATTGAGAAATATATAATTTTAGTTTCAAATGATGATTGGTTCTGGAACTGGAAAAAAAATAATCCGTTACAAATACACCCTTTACGAATATATTCTGGTTTAGGAGAAAGATGAATAACATACGAAGAATGGGGTGTTGGTACTTGATATATTTTACATGATAATTACGGCGCTGGACATTCTACATTGCTTCTATATTTCACATGCATTTCTATTGGAAGATTTATGATATTGTTTTCAAGTTATGATAAGCTCTGAAATTTGATTCCGTTGTATTTAAAATTCAAACATATGATACACGTATGATGCAGTCTTCATGTATGATAATTTCAGGTTTTGAAATATTAATCTAACACATCAAATTATCATGCATTTTAGATTGAAAGATATATGAATGAGGGAGTTTTAAGTGCTTAATATTCTTGTTTATAAATTCAAGACTTGACTTTCTAAAGCTTTCTTGTTAATTAAAATAAGAATATAAAAAAATTAGCCACTGTTGTCTATTGTCAACAACTGTACATATGTAGATAAATTACGATCACAATAGATGGATGTTTTGAGCTGTTTTGTGTCATTGAACAAAAGAATGGAAGCGGTCGGATACTTATAGTTATAGCTCCTACTGCTACAAATATGCATTTTGCCTTTGGATGGTATTACGACTCCTACTATATTCTAAAGCTCACTCGAATTATCTATAATGTTACAATTCGAACAATCCTCCCTTGGTTGATATAGTTTTGTTATATGCATATGGAAATCATCTCAAACTCCATAATTTCAAGCAAATAGAAACTAATTGAATAAATAACATGCATATTATAGATTCTTCATCTGAACATATTCCTATTAAGATTGAAGTGACCAAGTGAGTTAGACTCCATTGGAAGATTGTTAAAGGAATAATCCCTCTTCTATGCTATATGCAATAAAGTATAAGTATGAATGAGATAGCATTAATAGTTGGGGGTATTTAAAAACTTATGATTCTAGTTGGTTAATGTGAATCAGTGAGATCAATAAAATCGTTGGCTAAAAGATCTAGACCAGTATAATCAATCACATAATAGATTAAAGAGAGTTGTTTAGTCATGAGAGCAAAAGATAAAATGGTGAATCCATGATGACTTACATTTAATAATGCCGGTCATGGTGATCCTTGCACCTGACCGTGTGAGAGCGAGGTGACTCTCAACTGGACGGAGGAAAGGATGTCCAATAGGGCAACGGCCGCCAAGTGCGAGGGTCTAGGATCCCAGTCCCTTTTCGGTTTTTACGCGAGCTCGCAGTGTTTTTACGCCTCGCTAGGATTCCGACTTTAGACCAGCTCCGCTGACCCTTTATTTTAGGATACCCAGGTGGGGAACCTCGGTTTTAGTTTTTCGTTCGAGCTCGGTTGCCCATTACTGGTCGGACTGTTTTCTAGAGCGACTTTTCCAGAGAGTCTCTCTCACCTATCTCAGTGGCGTAGTGTAAACCCCTCAGGATCCGGGTACCCGTTTACGACAAAATTCGCAATATTTCATTCACATAAATCGCAGAGTTGTAGAAAAGCAGGGAAAATTTTTCGCATAATTATGACATTCATTCTCAACACATGACCACAAGTAAATAAGACAATGGCACCAAAATTTTCTTTTCATTAATATTCATATCAAGTTACAGCATGTACAATGATCTTCCATTTACAACATATATCCCAAAATGTGATACAAAAGAGATAACATTTACATCATTATCTGAACAAAAACTGAGACAAGGAGTTCATACCGTCTCGTATACACTCTGTCTCCTGGAAGCATGTAGCTACTGAGTTGCAGGCTGTTTGCCTGCCACACACACAATAGGAAAGAAGAGGCGTCAGCCATTGCTGGTACCTCCTAAAAACTTATAAAAATAATTGGACATTTAATATGTACAAAAGCAGGCAAGTAGAAAGGTAATACCAGTAAAATTTACATCTACTTGCGTAAGTAAAAAGAGGTTTATTTGTAATGCGTTTCTAATGTTTTCCCCCAGAACCCGGCATTTCCCATATATCATATTTATATAGCAGTTGCGTAATCATGAGTGTATGAGTGTAAATGCATATATCATTTTCTTCAAAGATCATGTTGGTGAGTGAAAAATGGAAAAGTTGAGATTGTAAAGATCTATTAATTTATTTAAATTCTTGGGTAGAGAGAATGGTCTTTTGATCATAACTTCTCAACTTCAGTGTTTCAGATATAGCTCCAGATATTGTAGATGTAGATTATGGATGATCTAGATATAGAATCGCCAAGTCTGTTTGGCGAAGAAACTCAAGCGGTGAAGAAGCCTGCAAATGGCTCTTCCGTCTCGCCCTCTAATTGGAAGCGCGGTCCAATAGAGGGATAGGTCTACTCCCCAACTACGCCACTGAGACGGGTGAGAGAGACTCCCTAGAAAAGTCGCTCTAGAAAAACAACCCGACTAGTACGGGCGGACGAGCTCGTACGTAAAAACTGAAAACCAAGGATCCCCCGCCTGGGTATCCTAATAGACAGGGTCAACGGAACTGGTCTAAAGCCAGGATCCCAACGAGGCGTAAAAACACTGCGAGCTCGCGTAAAAACCGTGTAAAAGACTGGGATCCTAGACCCACGCATTAAGCGGCCGCTGCCCTAACTGGGCTTCCTTTCCTCCGCCCAGGTAAGAGTCACCGCGCCCTCGCACGGTCAGGTGTAAAGGTCACGATGACCGGCCTTATTAATTATCTTTGGTTATTTACCATCATCTTTTCTCCCTTTACTGCTCATCTCATTCCACCTCTTTTATTGTTAACTTTTGAAATCTAGGTATTTGTCCACAACTTATCATTAGTGTTCTAGAAGATTCAACTCACGGATCAATCGATTGGGAACTGTTATTCACGATCGCCATTTTAAGACAACATATCCACCCTTCAATTCTTGAAAGTTGCCTGAAGAGGGTCACCAAATTATGTACTTCCAACATTATACTGTTAAAATCCCAAAGTATAACATAGCATATGCTACCCCTATTTAGATTTCGTAAATTATTCATATTGGAAGACTCGGAAACTTAATTTAGATAGACATGCATAAAATATTGTTCATATAATAGTAACATTTAGCTTAGGATTTGTATAAACAGTTGCGCATCACTCGAAACTTATATAGGTATCTAATTCCAATCTTAATTTAATTCGTGCATCTCACAAAATAATAGAGAGCTGGTGCATAAATTGGGAGTCTACGTCTTATATATATATAGGAATTTAATCTCTGCCAGATTCTGTTTATTACTAATGCAAGAAATCTTCAACTGCTCTTTTTCAATCATATATGTATTTTAAAAATTTGTTTTACCATCACCATCTTACTTATCTTAAAATTTTTGTCTACAATACTAAAATACTTTGAGAAGAGCTCATTTTAGTATGGATTGATTTGGAAGGCTGATTTAATAATGGCAAAACAACCTGACTGTTTAAATTGTCACATACCATAATCTTTACATTTTGCATAACACTTCTATGGTTGTAGCCCAGCTTAATATGGTCTTTTTATTATTATTATTATTATTATAAATATACTAAACAGAGTGGCTGACATGATTCGTAGCATATTGATTTACTTAACAATGTCCCATATTATAGTTAAATGCAACAAACTTCTATAAAAATAACAAGGCAAACGTTCCGTCTTTCCATTCAAACACAACACAGCAACAAATATGATAGCTTGGTATTAACCTTTAGAAAGATAGCATAAGATCAACATGCAAGTAATTTTCCACAGAGGCTTTGGATTTATTGGAAAATAATCTTAATATTATAAAAAAAAATTCATTAAACCCCAAAGTCATAAGATCCGTGCTCAAGTAATTCAATTAATCCAATTTTCAACCCTCCTTTAAGAAGATTACTCCATATGTAGTTCTTCCAGGCTTAAGAAAAATTCTGTTTTTCCAAAATAAACAAATAACACCAACATCGAGCCTCAATATATCATGCATACTTATAATATAATTTAACAAATCTGAGAAACAGAAGATAATTAAAAGAGTTGTCTTACGATGCCACTCCAACATGATTAACAATCCAAAGTTTATGGAGATTCATTTGTATGGCAACCAGGAGGTGGAAAAGGAAGGATAGATTTTTCATGCATGGCAGCAAATGGTGGGGAAGGAAGGTACCTATTTAGATCAGCTTTTGGAGGAGAACATATCTTGCATGCAACAGCTTTATGAGAGGGAAGAATGGCTGAAATGGAGGCTTCAAAAGACCCTCTAATCAGCAGTAAGAGACTGCTGAAATGGCATGAACAATGGCCAACTTTGCAGGAGCTCCAGGGGTCCTCCAATCTTCAGCTCCTGAGATTTCCAACAGCAGAGAAAGGGGGCACCAATAGCTCTCTCTCGATGGAAAAAGATGGAGGATTTGGGGCTCATGGAGCTATTTATAAGGGTAAAGATTTCCTAACAATTTGCCACATGGAGGGATAATTTGGCCAAGTGGGAATGAAAGAAAAAAAAGAGCCAAGTGGGTGGACAGTAGCAGACTCTGCTACTGTTCTAAATTTTTTTTTTTTGATTCATTTATTTGAAATGAAAAATTTGATCGTATTCACGCCTCGAATACCGGACTTCGACGCGAAATATCTCGATTTGTTCGTCTTTGAACGACTATCAATATGAGTATAATATTGATATACTTTCGGTCGGGTTTGGATGCCCGAAATTTTCGTGATACGATTTCGGTTTGGGTTTAAATTTTACGAACTAAAAATATCAAACGACCTCCGATTGACGAACGGTCGATTCCGTTGGTCTCGTGTTGTCGAATCGGATCTCATGATGGTCTCGGTTCGTTTCGCGGTTTCCGAATTTGCGTCGCGGCTTTTCACGTCACGCATTACAAAGGGACCGATTTTTGGTCGATTTCGTCCGAACGACTTTTGATTCATTACTAATTGGTCGTTTTAGGTTGTTTAGTATTGACCGTCAATGTTATTGGGTTCATTAGACCCAAAATCGGACGAGTTCGGGTTTACGCGAATTCCCGGATGTTACAATTATAAAAACCTCAAAGGGAGTCTCGTCCTCGAGACTCGGGTTAAGTCTATTCGGTGTCTTGTTTGAATTTCATATGGTTATAAAAACCTCAAAGGGTTTTAAACCCATAAAAACCGCAAAGAGAAAACAAGCCATATATTAATCATGTATTTAATTACAAAAGCTTGTTTTGATGATTACATCAGAATAGCTGTGGGTATCGTGCTCGCATGTCGGCTTCAGTCTCCCATGTCGCTTCCTTGACACCGTGTCGGTGCCACAAAACCTTGACCAATGAAATCTCTTTGCTGCGAAGCTTCTTCACGGCACGGTCAAGTATCTGAACTGGCTTCTCCTCATAGGTCAGATCAGGCTCTACATCGAGATTCTCGTAACTGATGATGTGCCGAGGGTCGTGCACGTACTTCCTCAGATTGGATATGTGGAAGACATCATGAATAGCAGAAAGATGTGGAGGAAGGGCTACTCGGTATGCCACTTTCCCCACTCTAGCCAGAATCTCAAAAGGTCCAACATATCGCGGCGCCAACTTGCCACGAAAACCGAATCTCTGCACTCCCTTCATGGGAGATACACCGAGAAATACCCAATCTCCAACCTATAATTTATAGGAACATAATTAGTATGAGATTAAGTTGAACACATATATATCATAATTGAGTGGATAAGGAGAAAATAATTAGATTACCTGAAACTCTAAGTCTCTCCTCCGACGGTCTGCATAACTCTTCTGGCGGCTCTGTGCCGTCAGAAGCCTCCGTCGCACAAGATCAACAGCTCTCGCAGTCTCCTCCAAGAGATCTACGGAATAGAGAGCATGATCACCTACTTCACGCCAACTGAGAGGCGTGAGGCATCTCCGCCCGTATAGGGCTTCGAATGGTGCCATGCCAATACTGGAGTGATAGCTGTTGTTGTACGTGAATTCCACCAAAGGCAAATGGTCCTTCCAGGACCCTTTCCACTCCAAAGTGCATGCACGAAGCAAATCCTCTAGTGTCTGAATGGTGCGCTCACTCTGACCGTCAGTCTGTGGATGATATGCAGAACTCATCTTCAGTTCTGTCTGTAATGCTGACATGAACTGATGCCAATAATGAGATGTAAATCTCGAATCTCTGTCTGACACCACCTCTCGCGGTATACCATGTAGCCTGATAATGTTCTGCATATAGAGCTTGGCCAATCTGGATGGAGTGTAAGTCGTGTTGACAGGTATAAAATGGGCTGACTTGGTCAACCTATCAACAACGACCCAAATGGAATCATGGCCACCAGGTGTCTTCGGCAGACCTGTTACAAAATCCATAGAAATGCTCTCCCACTTCCACTCGGGAATGGGGAGAGACTGCAGTAATCCTGGTGGTCTCCTGTGCTCAGCCTTGACCATCTGACAGGTCATGCATCTGCTAACTTGTAGCGCCACATCGCGCTTCATTCCATCCCACCAGAAATGTCGACGCAGATCACGGTACATCTTCGTACTGCCTGGATGAATAGATAACCGTGAACTGTGTGCTTCATCCAAAATGTCTCTGCGAAGCTGCTCGTCATTGGGTACAACGACCCGTCCTGCCTTCCATAAAATAGACTCCATCACAACAAAGTCGTCAAATTCATCCTTGATGGCGCGCATGTATCTATCTCGGATCCAAGGATCGGTCTTCTGGCCCTCAACAATACGATCCCAAAGACTGCTGTATCGTGGAGGCACGGCGATAGAAATGGATGCGCTCTCCTGAGGATGCCAATCGGTCAAAGCTGCAAGCGTGTCCCACGTGTATAGCCAGTTCGCCGTACCATCAGCATGCGCTCTCCTGCTAAGTGCATCAGCCACCACGTTTCCCTTACCGGGATGGTAAGCGATCGTGCAATCATAATCCTTCAGCAGCTCGAGTCATCTGCGTTGTCTCATGTTCAACTCCTTCTGATCAAAGATGTACTTTAAGCTCTTGTGATCTGTGAAAATCTCGAAGTTCACCCCATATAGATAGTGGCGCCAGATCTTCAAGGCAAAGACAACTGCCACCAACTCCAAGTCATGTGTGGGGTAGTTCCGCTCGTGCGGTCTCAATTGTCGTGATGCGTAAGCAATTACCTGTACTCTCTGCATCAACACTGCTCCCAGACCTTCCCCAGATGCATCTGTGTAGACTGCATAGTCCTGAGTGCCTGAAGGAAGAGCAAGAATAGGCGGTGTAGTCAATCTCTCCTTCAGTGTCTGGAAGGCCTGCTCACATGAATCGTCCCAAATAAATGGAATTCCCTTCTGCGTCAGTCGTGTCAGAGGGCGAACAATGCGTGAAAATCCCTTGACGAAGCTTCTGTAATAACCTGCTAGCCCAAGGAAGCTTCGAATCTGAGTAACTGTCTTGGGCTGCTCCCAAGACATAACTGCATCTATCTTCGCAGGATCAACTGCAATGCCGGCTCCAGAAATGATATGCCCGAGAAATGAGACCTGGGACAACCAGAACTCACATTTGCTCAACTTGACATATAGCTTGTGCTCTCGCAATGTGTCCAAGACAATCCGTAAATCATTCGTATGATCACATTCATTCCGTGAGTAGATGAGCACATCATCGATGAACACCACTACAAACTTGTCCAAGTATGAACGAAAGATACGGTTCATCATATCCATGAAAGCCGCAGGTGCATTGGTGAGCCCAAACGGCATCACCACAAACTCGTAGTGTCCATAGCGAGTCCTGAAGGCTGTCTTCGGAATATCCGACTCGCGAATCCTCAGCTGATGGTAGCCTGAGCGAAGATCGATCTTTGAGAAAACCGAAGATCCTTGGAGATGGTCAAACAAATCATCGATACGTGGCAAGGGATAACGGTTCTTCACCGTTCTCTTGTTCAGCTGCCTGTAATCGATGCACAGTCTCATGGATCCATCCTTCTTCTTGACAAATAGAACCGGAGCACCCCAAGGTGAAGTGCTTGGCCTCACGAATCCTAAGTCAAGCAATTCCTGCAACTGCACCTTCAGCTCCCTCAGCTCGGCTGGTGCCATGCGATATGGTGCCATAGAGATCGGCTGTGTATCTGGCAGCAATGTGATCTCGAACTCGATCTCTCTCTCAGGAGGTAGCCCTGGTAGCACATCAGGAAATACGTTTGGATATTCAGATACTACTCGTATATCCTGTATCATCGGCTCCTGATCAGACACCTCCCGAACAAAAGCAAGATATGAATCGCAACCCTGGTCAACAAGTCGCTGGGCTCGCAATACTGAAATGTACTCCATGGTGGAGTCATGTGTAGTACCCTCAAAAGTGAACTCGGGTAGATCTGGAATCCTGAAGACAACCGTCTTCCTAAAGCAATCAACAAGTGCATGATGAGCGGATAGCCAATCCATGCCTAAAATCAAGTCGAACTCATCAAGCTGTAGGAGTAGACAGTCTGCGATCATCTCGTAACCGCCAATCAGTACGGGCAAGTGCCTGACTATCAAAGATATGACAAATAACTGGCCACCTGGCCCCCGGATGTGATATGGAGACGATAGCGTCTCTGCAACTCTATCTAAAGAAACAAGCAACCTCGAAGCAAGGAAAGAGTGTGTCGCGCCGGAATCGAATAAAACATGGAAAGGTCGGCCCAAGACTGAGACCATACCTTTCACCACAGTAGCCGCTGAACGTGCCTGCTCCTCAGTAACGGCATGTAACTGTCCCTGCCTGGCTGATGCAGCACTAGAACCTGCCACACTCTGCGTCTGTCTCTGCTGCTGCCACCTAAAGTTGGAGTTCCTGCCACGGAAACTCCCTGAACGTTGTGTCTGAGGCTGTGACTGTGAAGGCTGTGACTGAGGCTCGCCAGATGCATGTAGGCATTGTGCTCGGTAATGTCCCCACTCATGACATCGATAGCATCTGACTGGCCTGGTAGGTGGAGTAGCTGTGCCTGTGCTCCGAGCTGGTCCGGCTGGTGGTCGGTCTACTCGCTGCGACCCAGATGGTCGAGCGGAATCTGTGCCACGTCCGACAAGTGCTCCTCCTAGAGTAGTCGATGGAGAAGAGCGAGCACTGCCAGAGAATGTCGAACCTGTAGGTCGGAACCGTCTGTCTGACCTCTGCTGCTGAAACGGTCGACGTATCGGTCCAAAAGATCGTCGCGGTCTAGGTGCTGCTCCAGACGAGCTCCCGAAACGTCTCCCCCTGATGTCCTCGAACTTCTCCGCAGCATCGGTAGCCTCGGAGATAGAACTGATATGCAGTCCAGCCAGCTTCTCCTGCACCTCCTCTCGCATGCCGCCAATGAACTTCTCCAGATTCTCCTCTGGAAATGCGCCAGCTGCTCGTGTATGTCGTGACAGCTCTGTGTATCGGATGAAATAATCTCTGGCGGTCATCTGTCCCTGACGAAGCTCTGCAAAAAGTCGGCGCTGGGACTCCTTCCACTTCGCAGAAAAGAAGTGGGCTCGGAACTTCGTCTCGAAATCGTTCCAAGTAGGCTCTCAGCCTAACTCGGACGCTACAGCCTCCCACCATCGCTCGGCGAAGTCTGTCAGTGAATATTATATGAAAGATAGCCACGTGTTTCGTGGTGCATGAATTGCCCTGAGCACCTTCACCACTCTCTTCAGCCACTGCTCAGCATCATCTGGTGAACCTGTACCCTCAAACAAGGGTATATTGGCCCACTGGTAAGAAGTGAAGACCGACTGGTGCCTGTGAATGGCTGAAAACTCATGTGCATCCGCGCCAGCAAAGTCAACAGGGTCCTGCTCCCTGTCTAAGTCTGCATCCTCCTCAGCTCCATGCTCTGGAATGTCCTCTAGTGGATCGTCAGGATGAGGCTGCTCCACCTCAACGGACTGGTGTTGGTCCTGTCGTATTCCGTCCCGAGATGGATGGTACGTGAAATCTGACAGATCCTCAAACCTCATCTCTATGTCTATCTGCCTGTCAGCAATCTCGGTCTGCTGGGCCAATATCTGCTCCTGTTGGCCTCTCATAGCAGCCTGCTGCTGCTGAAGATCAGTAAGTGCACTCAGTATGCGTGCCAGCTGATCAGAAGTATCCTGGCCTGGTCGAGATGCCATGGCTCTGCATGAGAACCATAATTAGTCATAACATGCCATAGACAGATACTTATCGTAAATGCTTTTCTCTCCTTGGGATATAATATGAAAATTAATGAACTTGGTGACATCTGTGGTTATTGAATATGAATGTCATATTTCCCTTCTCGAACTCACGACAAGTCGGAAGACTGTCGCTATTCGAGAATTTAATGCGATCGGAATTGAAATACTGCAAATGTGCGTATCGGGGTACCACTGCTCTGATACCAAACTGTAAACCCCTCAGGATCCGGGTACCCGTTTACGACAAAATTCGCAATATTTCATTCACATAAATCGCAGAGTTGTAGAAAAGCAGGGAAAATTTTTCGCATAATTATGACATTCATTCTCAACACATGACCACAAGTAAAAGAGACAATGGCACCAAAATTTTCTTTTCATTAATATTCATATCAAGTTACAGCATGTACAATGATCTTCCATTTACAACATATATCCCAAAATGTGATACAAAAGAGATAACATTTACATCATTATCTGAACAAAAACTGAGACAAGGAGTTCATACCGTCTCGTATACACTCTGTCTCCTGGAAGCATGTAGCTACTGAGCTGCAGGCTGTTTGCCTGCCACACACACAATAGGAAAGAAGAGGCGTCAGCCATTGCTGGTACCTCCTAAAAACTTATAAAAATAACTGGACATTTAATATGTACAAAAGCAGGCAAGTAGAAAGGTAATACCAGTAAAATTTACATCTACTTGCGTAAGTAAAAAGAGGTTTATTTGTAATGCGTTTCTAATGTTTTCCCCCAGAACCCGGCATTTCCCATATATCATATTTATATAGCAGTTGCGTAATCATGAGTGTATGAGTGTAAATGCATATATCATTTTCTTCAAAGATCATATTGGTGAGTGAAAAATGGAAAAGTTGAGATTGTAAAGATCTATTAATTTATTTAAATTCTTGGGTAGAGAGAATGGTCTTTTGATCATAACTTCTCAACTTCAGTGTTTCAGATATAGCTCCAGATATTGTAGATGTAGATTATGGATGATCTAGATATAGAATCGCCAAGTCTGTTTGGCGAAGAAACTCAAGCGGTGAAGAAGCCTGCAAATGGCTCTTCCGTCTCGCCCTCTAATTGGAAGCGCGGTCCAATAGAGGGATAGGTCTACTCCCCAACTACGCCACTGAGACGGGTGAGAGAGACTCCCTAGAAAAGTCGCTCTAGAAAAACAACCCGACTAGTACGGGCGGACGAGCTCGTACGTAAAAACTGAAAACCAAGGATCCCCCGCCTGGGTATCCTAATAGACAGGGTCAACGGAACTGGTCTAAAGCCAGGATCCCAACGAGGCGTAAAAACACTGCGAGCTCACGTAAAAACCGTGTAAAAGACTGGGATCCTAGACCCACGCATTAAGCGGCCGCTGCCCTAACTGGGCTTCCTTTCCTCCGCCCAGGTGAGAGTCACCGCGCCCTCGCACGGTCAGGTGTAAAGGTCACGATGACCGGCCTTATTAATTATCTTTGGTTATTTACCATCATCTTTTCTCCCTTTACTGCTCATCTCATTCCACCTCTTTTATTGTTAACTTTTGAAATCTAGGTATTTGTCCACAACTTATCATTAGTGATCTAGAAGATTCAACTCACGGATCAATCGATTGGGAACTGTTATTCACGATCGCCATTTTAAGACAACATATCCACCCTTCAATTCTTGAAAGTTGCCTGAAGAGGGTCACCAAATTATGTACTTCCAACATTATACTGTTAAAATCCCAAAGTATAACATAGCATATGCTACCCCTATTTAGATTTCGTAAATTATTCATATTGGAAGACTCGGAAACTTAATTTAGATAGACATGCATAAAATATTGTTCATATAATAGTAACATTTAGCTTAGGATTTGTATAAACAGTTGCGCATCACTCGAAACTTATATAGGTATCTAATTCCAATCTTAATTTAATTCGTGCATCTCACAAAATAATAGAGAGCTGGTGCATAAATTGGGAGTCTACGTCTTATATATATATAGGAATTTAATCTCTGCCAGATTCTGTTTATTACTAATGCAAGAAATCTTCAACTGCTCTTTTTCAATCATATATGTATTTTAAAAATTTGTTTTACCATCACCATCTTACTTATCTTAAAATTTTTGTCTACAATACTAAAATACTTTGAGAAGAGCTCATTTTAGTATGGATTGATTTGGAAGGCTGATTTAATAATGGCAAAACAACCTGACTGTTTAAATTGTCACATACCATAATCTTTACATTTTGCATAACACTTCTATGGTTGTAGCCCAGCTTAATATGGTCTTTTTATTATTATTATTATAAATATACTAAACAGAGTGGCTGACATGATTCGTATCATATTGATTTACTTAACAATGTCCCATATTATAGTTAAATGCAACAAACTTCTATAAAAATAACAAGGCAAACGTTCCGTCTTTCCATTCAAACACAACACAGCAACAAATATGATAGCTTGGTATTAACCTTTAGAAAGATAGCATAAGATCAACATGCAAGTAATTTTCCACAGAGGCTTTGGATTTATTGGAAAATAATCTTAATATTATAAAAAAAAAAATTCATTAAACCCCAAAGTCATAAGATCCGTGCTCAAGTAATTCAATTAATCCAATTTTCAACCCTCCTTTAAGAAGATTACTCCATATGTAGTTCTTCCAGGCTTAAGAAAAATTCTGTTTTTCCAAAATAGACAAATAACACCAACATCGAGCCTCAATATATCATGCATACTTATAATATAATTTAACAAATCTGAGAAATAGAAGATAATTAAAAGAGTTGTCTTACGATGCCACTCCAACATGATTAACAATCCAAAGTTTATGGAGATTCATTTGTATGGCAACCAGGAGGTGGAAAAGGAAGGATAGATTTTTCATGCATGGCAGCAAATGGTGGGGAAGGAAGGTACCTATTTAGATCAGCTTTTGGAGGAGAACATATCTTGCATGCAACAGCTTTATGAGAGGGAAGAATGGCTGAAATGGAGGCTTCAAAAGACCCTCTAATCAGCAGTAAGAGACTGCTGAAATGGCATGAACAATGGCCAACTTTGCAGGAGCTCCAGGGGTCCTCCAATCTTCAGCTCCTGAGATTTCCAACAGCAGAGAAAGGGGGCACCAATAGCTCTCTCTCGATGGAAAAAGATGGAGGATTTGGGGCTCATGGAGCTATTTATAAGGGTAAAGATTTCCTAACAATTTGCCACATGGAGGGATAATTTGGCCAAGTGGGAATGAAAGAAAAAAAAGAGCCAAGTGGGTGGACAGTAGCAGACTCTGCTACTGTTCTAAATTTTTTTTTTTGATTCATTTATTTGAAATGAAAAATTTGATCGTATTCACGCCTCGAATACCGGACTTCGACGCGAAATATCTCGATTTGTTCGTCTTTGAACGACTATCAATATGAGTATAATATTGATATACTTTCGGTCGGGTTTGGATGCCCGAAATTTTCGTGATACGATTTCGGTTTGGGTTTAAATTTTACGAACTAAAAATATCAAACGACCTCCGATTGACGAACGGTCGATTCCGTTGGTCTCGTGTTGTCGAATCGGATCTCATGATGGTCTCGGTTCGTTTCGCGGTTTCCGAATTTGCGTCGCGGCTTTTCACGGCACGCATTACAAAGGGACCGATTTTTGGTCGATTTCGTCCGAACAACTTTTGATTCATTACTAATTAGTCGTTTTAGGTTGTTTAGTATTGACCGTCAATGTTATTGGGTTCATTAGACCCAAAATCGGACGAGTTCGGGTTTACGCGAATTCCCGGATGTTACACGTAGTTTGGGAGTAGACCTATCTCTCTATTGGACCGCACTTCCAATTAGAGGGCGAGACGGAAGAGCCATTTGTAGGCTTCTTCACCGCTTGAGTTTTACTTTCGCCAACAGACTTATCGATTTTACATCCAGATCATCCACATATACATCTAAAACATTGAGAGTTGCATCTGAGAAAGTTACAGTGAAGGTTTAAGGAAATTACAATTAAAATTAAGTTGATTGGAAGTGACTATAATCTGATTCAAAATCTCTTTAAGTTAGTGGACGTGTTGGGAACTTAGTTAGGATGCATTATACAACGCCGTATGCCTACGGAGGCACCCCAACCCTAAGGTACTTTTAATACCTTACAGTTATAGTGTGAAGTTACACATAGACCAGGAACGCAGACTATCCACTAACTTAAAAGGAGTAAATAGAATTAAGGATCAAATCCATCATCATCATATCAGTCTATTATCGAAAACCATGATATAATCTCAATGACAAGAAATTAGCATTTACATGTGCTATCAAGTTCCACAACATGATCTCCAAGACCCAGAATCATGATCTTTAAAACGCAGGAAATCATTATATGTTAGGATCTGTCGCCTAAACTTTATATAAATATATATATGAGGAAAATGGGAAAAAAGGGGCGAACAGGTGAACTACATACCAAACAGTTGAAAACCATTCTCTACGCAGGTAGTGGTAGATTTTTCACCATATATACATTTCTACTTACTTGCTTTTGAAAATAATTAAATGGATGTTATTTTATAAGTTTTTGGAAGGTACCAGCAACCGCTGACGCCTCTTCTTTCCTAAACATGTTTTGGTAGGCAAACAGTCTGTTGTTCTGTAGTTGTTCATGCTTCTAGGAGACAGTGTATACACCAGACGGTATGATTTATTTTGTTTCAATTTTTTTTGTTCGGTTGATAATGTAAAATGCTTCTTTTCTGTTCAGTCAGATTTTTTGGGATATTATATGTACTATCAGATACTGTACATGTTGTAAAATAAATGAAAGTTAATGAAATAAAAATTTTGGTGGCATTTGTTTCTATTAGCTTGTGGTTATGAATGTGAATGTGAATGTCATGTGGAAATATAGCCGCGCGAAAAATTTCCCTATTTTTCTATAGCTTGTGCGATCTTATGTGAATGAAATACCGCGAAAGTAGCGTAAACGGGTACCCGGATCCTAAGGGGCTCACATTTTTGGTATCAGAGCAGTAGTACCCTGATACAGACATTCGTAATATTTCAATTCCGATCGCATTAAGTTCCCGGATAGCGACATTCTTTCGACTTGTCGTGAGTCTGAGAAGGGAAATTGACATTCAAATTCAATCACCACATATGTCACCAATTTCATTAATTTTCATACTATATCCCAGGAAGAGAAAAAGCATTTATGATAAGTATCTGTGAAGGGCACAGATTCCGCTCGACCATCTGAATCACATCGAGCAGACAAACCTCCAACATGATCGACTCGGAGTACATACATGAGCACTCCACCTACCCGGCCAAGTCCATTGTTACTTGTGCCATGAGTGGGGACATTACCGGCATCAGTGTCCCCAGAAGATCTGGTGAGCCTCAGTCACATCCTTCATAGTCGCAGCCTCAAGCACAACGTTCAAAGAGTTTCCGTGGCAGGAACTCCAACTTCATACGGCCGCAGCAGAGACAGACGCAGAGTGTGACAGGTTCCAGTGCTGTACCAGCTGGGCAGAGGCAGTTACATGCAGTTACTGAGGAGCAGGCGCGATCAACGGCTACTGTAGTGAAAGGTATGGTCTCAGTCTTGGGCCGACCTTTCCATGTTTTATTTGATTCTGATGTGACGCATTCTTTTCTTTCTTCGAGGCTACTTGCTTCTTTAGGTAGAGTCGCAGAGACTCTTTCTTCCCCATATCACATCCGAGGGCTAGGTGGCCAGTTATTCATCATTTCCCTGATAGTCAGGCACTTGCCCGTACTGATTGACGGTCATGAGATGATCGCCGATTGTCTACTTCTGCAGCTTGATGAGTTCGATTTGATTTTGGGTATGGATTGGTTGTTCGCTCATCATGCGCTTATTGATTGCTTTAGGAAGACGGTTGTCTTCAGAATTCCAGATCTACCCGAGTTCACTTTTGAGGGTATTGTACATGACTCCACCATGGAGTACATTTCAGTGTTGCGAGCCCAACGACTTGTTGATCAGGGTTGTGATTCATATCTTGCATCTATTCGGGAGGTATCTAACCATGAGCCGATGACACAGGACATCCGAGTAGTATCAGAATATCCAGATGTATTTCCTGATGAGCTACCAGGATTATCTCCTGAGAAAGAGATCGAGTTCGAGATCACATTACTACCAGATACACAGCCGATCTCGATGGCTCCTTACTGCATGGCACCAGCTGAGTTGAGGGAGTTGAAGGTGCAGTTACAAGAGTTACTTGATTTGGGATTTGTGAGGCTAAGCACTTCACCTTGGGGTGCTCCGGTTCTATTTGTCAGGAAGAAGGATGGATCCATGAGGTTATGCATTGATTACCGAAAGCTGAACAAGAGAACGGTAAAGAACCGTTATCCTTTGCCACGCATCGATGATTTGTTTGACCAGTTCCAGGGATCTTCGGTATTCTCGAAGATCGACCTTCGCTCAGGCTACCATCAGCTGAGGATTCGAGAGTCTGATATTCCGAAGACTACCTTCAGGACTCGCTATGGACACTACGAGTTTGTGGTGTTGCCGTTTGGGCTCACTAATGCACCTACGACTTTCATGGATATGATGAACCGGATCTTCCGTCCATACTTGGACAAGTTTGTAGTGGTGTTCATTGATGATGTGCTCATCTATTCATGGAATGAATGGAATCATGCGAATGATCTACGGATTGTCTTTGATATATTGCGGGAGCACAAGCTATATGCGAAGCTAACCAAGTGTGAGTTCTGGTTATCTCAGGTCTCATTTCTAGGGCATGCCATTTGTGGAGCAGGCATCGCGGTTGATCCTGCAAAGATAGATGCAGTTATATCTTGGGAGCAACCCAAGACTGTCACGCAGATTCGGAGCTTCCTTGGGCTATCAGGTTATTATAGACGCTTTGTCAGTGGATTTTCACGCATTGTCCGCCCTCTGACACGGTTGACGCAGAAGGGAGTTCCATTCATTTGGGACGATTCATGTGAGCAAGCCTTCCAGACACTGAAGGAGAGGTTGACTACAACGCCTATTCTTGCTCTTCCTTCATGCACTCAGGACTATGCAGTCTACACAGATGCATCTGGAGAAGGTCTTGGAACAGTATTGATGCAGAGAGGGCAGGTGATTGCTTACGCATCACGACAGTTGAGGCCACATGAGCGGAACTACCCCACACATGACTTAGAGTTGGCGGCGGTTGTCTTCGCCTTGAAGATCTGGCACCACTATCTATATGGGGTGAATTTCGAGATCTTCACAGACCACAAGAGTCTGAAGTACATCTTTGATCAGAAAGAGTTGAACATGAGGCAGCGTAGATGGCTCGAGCTACTGAAGGATTATGATTGCACGATCTCTTACCATCTCGTTAAGGGAAATGTAGTGGCTGATGCACTTAGCAGGAGAGCTCATGCAGAGGGTACGACGAACTGGCTATACACGTGGGATATGCTTGCAGTTTTGACCGATTGGCATCCTCAGAAGAGCGCATCCATTTCTACCGTCGTGCCTCCACGATACAGCAGTCTTTGGGATCATATTGTAGAGGGTCAAAAGACAGATCCTTGGATCTGAGATAGATACATGTGTGCCATTAAGGACGAGTTTGATGATTTTGTTGTGATAGAGTCTATTTTATGGAAGGCATGTCGGGTTGTTGTACCCAATGACAAGCAGCTTCGCAGAGACATTATCGATGAATCACACAGTTCACGGTTATCTATCCATCCAGGTAGCACGAAGATGTATCGTGATCTATGCCGACATTTCTGGTGGGATGGAATGAAGCGCGATGTGGCGCTACATGTTAGCAGATGCATGACCTGTCAAATGGTCAAGGCCGAAAACAGGAGACCACCAGGATTACTGCAGTCTCTCCTCATTCCCGAGTGGAAGTGGGAGAGCATTTCTATGGATTTTGTCACGGGATTGCTGACGACAACAGGTGACCATAATTCCATTTGAGTCATTGTTGATAGGTTGACCAGTCAGCCCATTTATATCTGTCAACACGACTTACACTCCATCCAGATTGGCCAAGCTCTATGTGCAGAATATCATTAGGCTACATGGTATACCACGAGAAGTGGTGTCTGACAGAGACTCGAGGCTTACATCTCACTATTGGCATCAGTTTATTTCAGCACTATAGACATAGCTGAAGATGAGTTCTGCTTATCATCCGTAGACAGATGGACAGAGTGAGCACACCATACAAACACTAGAGGATTTGCTCCGCGTTTGCACTTTGGAGTGGAAAGGGTCCTGGAAGGACCATCTGCCGTTAGTGGAGTTCACGTACAACAACAGCTATCACTCCAGTATTGGCATGGCATCATTCAAAGCCCTATACGGGCGGAGATGCCTCACACCTCTCAGTTGGTGTGAGGTAGGTGATCATGCTTTATATTCCGTAGATCTCTTGGAGGAGACCGCGAGAGCTGTTGATCTTGTAAGACGGAGGCTTCTGACGGCACAGAGCCGCCAGAAGAGCTATGCAGACCGTCGGAGAAGAGATTTGGAATTTCAGGCATCCAATCTTCTTCTCTTTCTTTTATTACAAATTTAACTTAATCTCACATACTAATAAAACTCCTGTAAATACAGGTCGGAGATTGGGTATTTTTGCGAGTATCTCCCATGAAGTTAGCGCAGAGATTCGGTGTTCGTGGCAAGTTAGCGCCGCGATATGTTGGACCTTTTGAGATTCAAGCTAGAGTGGGGAAGGTAGCCTATCGGGTTGCCCTTCCTCCACATCTTTCAGTTATCCATGACGTCTTCCATGTATCCAACTTGAGAAAATATGTTCACGACCCTCGACACGTCATTAGTTATGAGAATCTAGACGGGGAGCCTGATTTGACATACGAAGAGAAGCCAGTACATATACTTGATAGCGCTGTGAAGAAGCTCCGCAGCAAAGAAATTCCATTGGTCAAGGTGTTATGGCATCGGCACGGCGTCGAAGAGGCGACGTGGGAGACCGAAGCCAACATGCGAGCACGATACCCATAACTTTTCTGAGGTAATAATCAAAACAAGCTTTTGTAATTAGATATATGTTCAAATATATGGCTTGTTTTTCTCTTTGAGGTTTTTATGGGTTCAAAACCCTTTGAGGTTTTTATGGCCGTATAAAATTCAAGACAACTAATGACCTTGACTCGAGTCTCGAGGACGAGACTCCCTTTGAGGTTTTTATAATTGTAACATCCGAGTTCATACTAAACCCGAAGCCGACCCGATTTGGGTCCGATTAACCCAATAAAGTTGTTGGTCAATGACAAACAACCTAAAACGATCAATTGATCGTGAATCAAAAGTCATTCGGGTAAAATCGATCAAAAATCGGTCACATCGTAATGCGTGCCGTGAAAAAGCCTCAACGCAAATTCGGAAACCGCAAAACAAACCGAGACCGTCATTAGATCCAATTCGACGAAACAAGACCAATGGAATCGACCTTTCGTCAATCGGAGGTCATTTAATATTTTTAAATCACAACATTTAACAGTAAATCGATGTCGTGTCTCGAAAATTTCGGGCATCCAAACCCGATCAAAAGTATATCAATATTATACTCATATTGATCGTCATTCAGAGACGATCACAACGAGATATTGCGTGTCGAAATCCGGTGTTCGAGGCGCGAATACGGTCATATTTCAGCGTTTCAAAAAAATGAATAAAAAAAAAATCAAACTGTTATGTTGTGGGCTTCTTTTTCCTATCCCTTTACTTTTCTTTCCACTTGGATGCTTCCTATCCCCACTTGTCAACCAAAGGAGATTCCCCCTCCCTTATTTATATCAACTTCCCATGATAAGTCTCCTAATTTCATCTCCACTTTCCCATGATAAGTCTCCTAATTTCATCTCCACTTTCCACCGAGAAAGCTTTCCTTCCTTCTTCACATTTCGGCTGGAAGATACTGGCCCTTGGAGCTATGGAAGCCTTCTATGCAAATACTGCTTCCTTCTGTCCAAAGCCAAGCAGTGTTGCTGCTTCAGGAGTCAATCTAACAAGCCTTCTTTGCAGTTGCTACTGCAAGAAGCTCCTGCTGAAGCTTCATTCCAGATCTGTTGCATGCAACCTCACGGTACTCTCCCATTCCCTTCTCTTGCTGCTACACATGTTATTTTACCCCAGGTATTATTGTTCTTCCAATTTCATTGGGTTATTCAGACCATGGTGATTTCAAACACAGTTCACCTATAGTGAATTTTTATGGAACATGTAATTCACAGAAGTTATATATATCCGTGTATCATGAAAAATGTAGGACAATGCATTTAAGTTTTCATTTATTGGTATTATGTGTAAAGTGACATGCATTCCAATTTAGGAGAAATATATAGCACATTAAATTTTCTTTGTTGGCGGTCTAGTACTGGTTCTAAATTAATCATAAGCTCATACATATGAGTTATATATGAATGATGGAATTGGATGTTGTAATACTTGTCATATGTAGATGATAAATTTTAGAATTTGACATTTTGAATTATTGTATGAAGTTCACATGTAATTTTTGAGAAATATATAATTTTGGTTTCAAATGATGATTGGTTCTGGAACTGGAAAAAAATAATCCGTTACAAATGCACCCTTTACCAATATATTCTGGTTTAGGAGAAAGATGAATAACATACGAAGAATGGGGTGTTGGTACTTCATATATTTTACATGATAATTACGGCGCTGGTCATTCTACATTGCTGCTATATTTCACATGCATTTCTATTGGAAGATTTATGATACTGTTTTCAAGTTATGATAAGTTTCGGAAATTTTATTCTGTTGTATTTAAAATTCAGACATATGATACACGAATGATGCGGTCTTCATGTATGATAATCTCAGGTTTTGAAATATTAATCTAGCACATCAAATTATCATGCATTTTAGATTGAAAGATATATGAATGATGGAGTTTTAAGTGCTTAATATTCTTGTTTTCTTAACATGATAAATTCAAGACTTGACTTTCTAAAGTTGTCTTACTTGTTAATTGAATAAGAATATAAAAAAATTAGCCACTGGTTTCTATTGTCAACAGCTGTACATTTGTAGATAAATTACGATCACAATAGATGGATGTTTTGAGTTGTTTTGTGTCATTGAACGAAAGAATGGAAGCGGTCGGATACTTATAGTTATAGCTCCTACTGCTACAAATATGCATTTTGCCTTTGGATGGTGTTACGGCTCCTACTATATTCTAGAGCTCACTCGAATTATCTATAATGTTACAATTCGAACAATCCTCCCTTGGTTGATATTATTTTGTTATATGCATATGGAAATCATCTCAAACTCCATAATTTCAAGCAAATAGAAACTAATTGAATAAATAACATGCATATTATAGATTCTTCATCTGAACAAATTCCTATTAAGATTGAAGTGACCAAGTGAGTTAGAATCCATTGGAAGATTGTTAAAGGAATAATCTCTCTTCTATGCTAAATGCAATAAAGTATAAATATGAATGAGATAGCATTAATAGTTGGGGGTATTTAAAAACTTATGATTTAGATAGTTGGTTAATATGAATCAGTGAGATCAATAAAATCATTGGCTAAAAGATCTAGACCAGTATAATCAATCACATAATAGATTAAAGAGAGTTGTTTAGTCAAGAGAGCAAAGATAAAATGGTAAATCCATGATGACTTAAATTTAATAATGTCGGTCATGGTGATCCTTGCACCTGACCGTGTGAGAGCGCGGTGACTCTCAATTGGACGGAGGAAAGGAAGTCCAGTTAGGGCAACGGCCGCCAAGTGCGCGGGTCTAGGATCCCAGTCCCTTTTCGGTTTTTACGTGAGCTCGCATTGTTTTTACGTCTTGTTGTGATCCCGACTTTAGAGCAGCTCCGCTGACCCTTTGTTTTAGGATACTCAGGTGGGGGATCCTCGGTTTTAATTTTTTGTTCGAGCTCGCTAGCTCGTCACCGGTCGGGTTGTTTTCCAGAGCGACTTTTCCGGAGAGTCTCTCTCACCCGTCTCAGTGGCGTAGTTTGGGAGTAGACCTATCCCTCTATTGGACTGCACTTCCAATTAGAGGGTGAGACGGAAGAGCCATTTGTAGACTTCTTCACTGCTTGAGTTTTATCTTCGCCAACAGACTTGACGATTCTACATCCAGATCATCCACATCTACGTCTAAAACATCGAGAGTTGCATCTGAGAGAGTTACAGTGAAGGTTTGGAGGAAATTACAATTAAAATTAAGTTGATTGGAGGGGACTATAATCTGATTCAAAATCTCTTTAAGTTAGTGGGCGTGTTAGGAACTTAGTTAGGATGCATTATACAACACCGCATTCCTATGGAGGCACCCCAACCCTAAGGTACTTTTAATACCTTAGAGTGTTAGTGTGAGGTTACACACAGACCAAGACCACAGACTATCCACTAACTTAAAAGGAGTAAATAGAATTAATCCATCATCATCATATCAGTCTATTATCGAAACCATGACATAATCTCAATGACAAGAAATTAGCATTTACATGTGCCATCAAGTTCCACAACATGATCTCCAAGACCCAGAATCAGGATCTTTAAAACGTAGGAAATTATTATATGTTAGGGTCTGTCGTCTAAACTTTATATAAATATATATATATGGGAAAAATGGGAAAAAGGGCGAACAGGTGAACTACATACCAAACAGGTGAAAATCATTCTCTACGCAGGTAGTGGTAGATTTTTCACCATATATACCTTTCTACTTGCTTGCTTTTGAAAATAATTAAATGCATGTTATTTTATAAGTTTTTGGGAGGTACCAGCAATCGCTGAAGCCTCTTCTTTCCTAAACATGTTTTGGCAGGCAAACAGCCTACTGTTCAATAGTTGTTCATGCTTCCAGGAGACAGGGTATACATAAGACGGTATGATTTATTTTGTTTCAGTTTTTTTGGTTCGGTTGATAATGTAAAATGTTTCTTTTCTGTTCAGTCAGATTTTTTTGGGATATTGTATGTACTATCAGACGCTGTACATGTTCTAAAATAAATGAAAGTTAATGAAATAAAAATTTTGGTGGCATTTGTTTCTATTAGCTTGCGGTTATGAATGTGAATGTGAATGTCATGTGGAAATATAGCCGCGCGAAAAATTTCCCTGTTTTTCTATAGCTTGTGCGATCTTATGTGAATGAAATGCCGCGAAAGTAGCGTAAACGGGTACCCAAATCCTAAGGGGCTCATAACTGAAAACCTTACTTTTTGGAAAAATGAATTGAAATTCATTTCCATTATTATTAATGATTTCAGAAAAATTTCAGTTTACTTTTTTGAATTTCTCTTTCAGGATTTAGGACCATATAACAACAGAGATGCACCCCGTATGAGACAGCACTACCTTTTACCAAGGTATGTTCTTCGATTGATGTTTTACATGCTATTAAAATTCCTCCTATCGTAGGTATAACGATAGGATCATGAGACAACCATGTAATTAATATAGTGAATCTCCCTTTAATTTTTCGAAAGGGAAAAAGACAATGTACCAAGTACCCCATTTCGGAAATTGTGTCCTTATGCCAGGAGGAGTTTGGGATCAACTTTCTCACGAGTCAGCCCTACGCTCTAACCAGTGAGTCGGTCTATCCTACTATCTTGAGTATACATGAAATGATGAAAGGTGAATATCCATGCATTTCTTTATCAATTCCATTACCTCATCCTGACCCATGAGGTTCCAACATTTCTAACTTAATTGACTCCAGAGTTGTTCCTTGCCCTTGAGGGTAGATCCAACCCCATCCCTGGGAAGGAAAAAGGTGGCACTGAAGAAAGAAAAGAGAGATATGGTTGTTTTCTCTGTGCTGCGATTTTTGGCCTCTTTTTGGCTTGGGCTAAACACTTTTTCTTAAAGTTCGGGCTTTCTACAAAAAAAGTGATGCGAGAGCATATTCGGTGCTTGATCCCCTGCCTAATGCCCCTCATTGTAGATAAGAAGCCTAATGCCACGAAATGATAAAGAATGTAGACGGGTTTCGATCCATACTTACAAATGTTCTTGTCACTCCCACCAACTTTATGGAGCTCAAGAGTGATAGTCGAGTAGTAATGCATATAGCCAACAAGCCATTTCACAAATGTACTGAACATATGGAAGTTGTTTACCTTTACCTTAGAGACCTAATACTAAGAGGGTTGTTTCATACTGTTAGTGTGCCCTCTTCAAATCAGACTTAACATGTTCACCAAGTTACTCGCATACAACAACAATAACAAAGCCTTCTTACACTTTAAGACGGGTCGGCTACATGAATTCTTTGCCTCCATTCATATTTATTTTTGGTCTTTCTCGTACTTAGATCAAACAACTAAGATCTCTTCAGATAATCTTCTTCTAATACTCTGTGGGGCTTGCTCACCCTTTCTTAACATGCTCAACATCCCAAATCTTGCATCTTCTAACCGATACATCAGCTAACCTCCTTTACAAATGGTCAAACCACCTTAAATGGTCCTCTCTCATCTTATCCTCTATTAGAGCTATGCCAACTTTCCTTCAGATCAGATCGTTTTAAATATGATCTTTTCATGTATGACCATACATCCATTGTAACATTTTTATTTCTCCTATTGTCATTCGTTGCACATGTTTATGTTTCACATGCCGACATTCAGATCCATAAAGCATAACAGGTCTCACAGTTACTTTGTGTTAGAAAATAGGAATGTGAAAGAAAAATGATAAACAGAGCATGAGTCAAGAACTATGAAACATGGAAGAACAAGATCTTTACGTGGAACCCTACTCCCTATGGAGCGGGATGAAACCACAGTAGAAGGCCTCAAAGGGTCATATGTTGCATTCAACTTTCTCAATGGATACAGGAGGTCTGGGGCTCCTTATATAGCATCCACAGAGCCTCCAAGTGCCACCACTAGTAGATGTGGGACTAACACATAGATGTGGTAAATGGATCCTGGAGGTATCCATTTACTCATCTACAACTCAAGTTGGACACAACTAAATACTCCAACACTCCCCCTCAAGCTGGAGCGTGCAATGCTCAGCTTGGACAAACAGAAAGAAAATCAACTCACAATACATTACACTACAGACAATATCAACTCAACGCGCACAACTGTCGGTTGCTATCAAGGATTTTGCTTCTCATGCCGTGCAGGTGAGGAAGACGAACGGCTGGAGTGTGAGTCAACTGAATCTCCTCGTCGGAGAGCATGTGCTCTGTACTGCGCCTGTCAGAGTCACTGCAACTGAAGATGAGTCTCCTCGTCGGAGTACTCTGGCCTGCCACAACATGTCGAACTGCTCTATCTCTGAAAAGGGCCTAAGTGTAAAAGCTGTGGAGTGCAATCTTCGTCAGAATCCACGGTCACTGGAGAATGGAGTAAGAAACGTCTACTCGTCGGAGAACCGGGTCTCTCCCATCTGGCACAGAGAATGGTACTCTACTCTAGAGTCCCTATGATACCACATGAAAACCCTTGCCCACATGGCATAGGGAATAATCCTCTACTTTGGAGTCCCTATGGCTCACATGAAAACTCTGGCCGACAAAACAAGAATGATGGGGGCCACTGACAATGATGGCATACATGTGCACACCTGAAAACTGACTCGGAACCATGATCGTCGAGTCTGAAGAACTATAGAGTTTGGAATCTGAATGGTCTGGAGAATCTGAAACTGGATCTAGAACTGACCTATGACTATACATAATACTCCCCCTTTCTCCCATACTAGTCGGAATATATGACATCGACTACATTGGGAGAAGACATGGGGAAGCAAAAAACTAAATAAGCTGATCACACAATTTTTTTCGGTTATTTTATTCATCATCATTTTTTTAATAGCCATCACAAATTTTCCTCAAATACGTTGTTTACATTTTTTTTCGACTTTTCATTCATCATTTTTGTTTTTTGTACGGATTTTTTTGTACGAATATTTTTTTGAACATTTTTTTAGTCGTTCCTTTTTTGTACGGCTTTTCCTCTTCTTTTCAAAAATTTTGCTTACAGCTTTTGTATGTACGTGCCTCTTTTCCTTTCCTTTTTTTGAATCAGATTTTTTTTGAACACTCCGCCCAAATGTTGGCCCATATCTCTCTCCCTCTCTCCTTTCCCTCTATTTTTGTATACACCCACTTGGTTTTTTTCTGTCCATTTTTTAACGCACAAAGAGGCCAACCCTATTTAGGGTACCCACTTGGGAACCCTTCACAAACGCCCCCACCCGCCCCCGCTATGGGCTTTATCGTTTGTGCTGCCATCGAGATTCCTCCGGAAAGGAGGCGTGATCACCGCCATGGAGGAGCGTCGGGAGGTGCGGCACGCTGGAGCTTCGCGTTGCCTCTACTGTGGAGTTGCGGCGCCACATGGCCCTCCGCCCGGAGATTGCGCGAGAGAGGGCGGAGGCAGCTGCTTCGTGCCGCTTGGATCAAGGAGAAGATGGGGAGCCACCGCTTGGAGGGAGATGCTCCTCCCTGGAGCATCAAAGGAGCTCTGAGGGGTGCGTGTGATCATAGGGGCTACCTTCCAGACTGGCATCGAGCACTTGAGGGAGCACGTCGCGTTTCGTGTCTTCGTGACCGTGTCGTTCGGGCTAACCCTTGGCCTCTTCGTCCTCCTGGCTAGGGAGGGCTCGTTGAGGCGCTGGGTCCAGATAAGGATCGTGTTGATCATCCTGTGGGCCTCCATGTTGCCTGTGTGCCTTAGAGGAGAAGCACGGCTGCGTCGCGGTGGCGCAAGGAGATGGGAGTACCGTTGGAGGGGAGGGACTCTGCCTGGAGATATTGCCGCCACCACCAAATGGAAGTCAACCCTCAGTGCGATGAGGCTCACCGTATGGAGGATGTGTGGCCGCCTGAGGCCTGATGGAAGGATCGCCTTGCTTGAAGCTTCTCACAATCTGAAGATGTGCTTCTCCTGGAAGGATGCTGTTGAACTCGCGTATATGTGACGGAGATGCGTTGATAATTAAGAATTGCTTCATATGCACTGATTGGAACTCTAGATGCACATATATAGAGAACAGAACTTTGAAAATTAGGGTTTCAAGAACCTTAAAAACAAACTCGAACATGGAACAAAAAAGAAAAAAATTAAGAACAAACTTCAAAATCAACCAAGAACGACCTGCTCTGATACCATGTTAGGGGCATCGCCTGATGCACCACAATGGAGGATGATGCCGCCAAGGAAGACGGAGGTGCAGCCGCTGGAAGATCCCCAAGGTGTGGCTGCAACTTCGTGAAGATGATGATCTTCAGAATAAGTCTTCAACAATAATCTTCACGAATTTCAAAATCGAATCTCGAATAAAAAATACATAACTTAAAAAAATCCTCGAGAATCGTCCTGCTCTGATACCCGGTTAGAAAATAGGAATGCGAAAGCGAAATGAGAACAAAGCATGAATAAAGAAATATGAAACAAGGAAGAACAAGATTTTTATGTGGAACCCTACTCCCTAAGGAACTGGATGAAACCACAGGAGAAGGCTTTAAAGGGTCATATGTTGCATTCAACTTTCTCAATGGATACAGGAAGTCTGGGGCTCCTTATATAGCCTCCACAGAGCCTCCAAGTCCAACTACTGGTAGATGTGGGACTAAACACATGGATCCATTTACCCATCTACACATGGGTAAATGGATCTTGGAGGTATCCATTTACCCATCTACAACTCAAGTTGCACACTACCAAATACTCCAACACTTTGTAATATTTTAATTTTAAAGAAGTTTTCTTATCACAGAGAATAAAAGAGGCTCCTCTCCACTTTAGCTAACCTGTATTTATTTGATGATAATGTCTCCATCGATTTCCCCACAATGTTCCAAAAAGATCCCATGTATCTAAAAGAATCATTCTTCTAAGTGTTATATTCTCCACAATTCAAAAAATATTGTAACAAGTTAAACATGATTGACTTGTATGCCCATCGATTTCCCCACTTAATATACATAATTTGAAAAATATTGTAACAAGTTCAGCACGAATGACATATGTGCTCCAGCTGAAGTAGATTGTTGAGTGTAGTGTAACCATTAGGGGCACTCATGTCTTTTGAGATTTCTTGGATGTCTCTCTATAACAGTAACCTTACATCTCCATTTATATAAGGAACCCCAAGGTTATCATAATGATACAAGTTATTCTCTCACAACCTTACTATTAGATTTGCTGATTGGCCTGTAGACAGACCATCAGACAGTATTTTGGGGTCTAGCATCCCATCATAAGGAACCCCACGGTTCTCATAATGATACAATTTGCAATGTCTTCTACACTATCATCATATGCTAACATGTGAGAGGAAGACCATGAACCATGAGCACCTTGTCGATTTTCGGATCTAGCATCCCGTCCTGAATACGGGGCCTATGCCACAAGATACAACTTCTAGACATGTGATGGCATTTAAAAGCTTTCTTACTTCTTCTCTAGAGAGTCTCCAGGTGCATATCTAGTTTCTTCCGAGCTTGATAAGATCTCTGATGACGAATGTATTACCAATGATGTCTTCCATAATAACTCGTAGACTCGTCACTGACCCTTTTGTTTACCAACCAAAAATCAAAGACATTGCCTTGTGTCATGCCATCTCGTGTTTTGTGAACAAGCAATCTCAATGTTAATTGTTAATCTTCCTATGTCAAATCTCTTTCATTGGGCAAGTATCTAATCTCCATCACTCATTCCTTCTCTTCAACGATGACCCTCTCTTCCTGTGAATTTTCTCTGCTATTTAGCCCTCTAGTGTATTTTCATCCCTGAGATGCCAAGGGTTCCCTCCGTGAGTTTGCTCTTGGTTGACCTTCCTTCAATGAGTTGTAATCCCAGCTATAGACCGATAGCCCACTAGATATGCCTAAGGACAACCTAGTCTTTCCATTCTATTTAGAAGGGTATTCTAATAAATCATCATTGTTAGAAAATCGGAAGCGGAAGCGAACATGGAAAAAGATAATAAAAGAAACGAACAGCGGGATTTTACGTGGAACCCTACTCTGTGAGGAGCGGGATGAAACCACGGGAGAAGCCCTTAAAGGGGCATGCTATGCATTGCTTTTTCTCAATGGATACAAGAGGTCTGGGGCTCCTTATATAGCCTCTCCAGAGCCTCCAAGTCCCACCACTGGACGATGTGGGACTAAACACTGGATGGGGTAAATGATCTCCTCCAGGATCCATTTACCCTGCTACAACACAATAGGCGCACTACCTAATACTCCAACACTCCCCTCAAGCTGGAGCATGCAATGCTCAGCTTGGACAAACAAACAGAAGAAACTCAACTGAACGCTACAGGACACTACGGACAATATCAACCCAACACGCACATGCTGCAGTCGAGGACGTTGCTTCTCATGCCGTGCAGGTGAGGAGGACGAACGGGCTGGAGTGTGAGTCAACTGAAGACTCGGAATCTGACCATCGAGTCTGAACTTGCGCCTGAAGTCTCCTCGTCGGAGAACTGGGTCTCTCCCATCTGGCTCAGAGAATGGTGCACTGCTCTGGTGTACCTATGATACCACATGAAAACCCTTGCCCTCAAGGGAATGGTCCTCTGCTCTGGAGTTCCTATGGCTCACATAAAAACTCTGGCCGGACAACAAGAAGAATGATGGGGACCTCTGACAATGATGGCAACATATGCTCATCTGAAATGACCGCACACTCGTGCGTGTCTGAAACTGGACTCGAAACCTTCTGACGTCGAGTCTGAACAACTATAGAGTCTGAATATCTGGCTGGTCTGGAGACTGGCATCTGAAATCTGAAATCTGGAATACAAGTCCTGTGACTCTACATATATACTCCCCCTTTCTCCCATACTTGTCGGAAAATGAATATCGACAAAGTTGGGAGAAGACAAGATAATATGGGGGTGAACAAGAACATCCAAAAAAAACTCGCGGCTTTTCTTCTATTTTTTTTAAGCCGTCCTTCTCTCTCTCTCTCTTTTTTAAGAGCCGTTTCAATTTTTTTCTCGGCTTTTCACCATCAAACATTTTCTTTTTCAAATGCGTGTGGCTCCTTTTTTTTATTGCACGCACCTCTTTTTTTTAAAAAAAAACACTCCTCTTAAAAGGAACAAACGTAGCCCACATGGTCACCATATTGCATTTTTTTTAAGGTCGCAGCCCCCTGGGCTTCCTTTTTTTGTTTTTTTTTAATCGGCCATCCAAACCTTCCCCTTCTCATCCTTTTTTTTTTAAATTTAGCCCATTTGGGCACGTACATCAACGAAGCCCACTTGGGCTGAAAACAAACCAGCCCCTCTTTTTTTTGTTTTCATTTTTTTTCAAACTTACGCCCTAACAAGGGCTTCCCCCTTATTTAGGGTTCCCTAAGAACCCGTAATCGATCACGCGCCCCCTCCCCCCGATAGGGGTCTCATGGTGCCGCCGCCGCCGCAAAGATGGAGCACAAGGAGCGGGATCTCGCACCGCCTGCGCGAGATCCGAGAAGGGAGGAAGCATGTCGCCGCCTGCGGCTGGAGAAGACGGGGGGAAGGAGGCCGATCGCCGCCAGGAGGGATCGCCACCTGCAGAAGACCTGCGCGCGAGTGAGGAAGGGGGGTCACGCCGCCGCCTCCGAGGTGTACTAGGGTTCCGCACTGGGCTGGGGTTTGAAGGAGGCGCGCCGCCCGCTGCTTGGGATATGTGGTGGAGACGCGCACGCGGGAGAGAAGAAGATGCCTGGGATCTTGAAGGGGGGGTCGGTAGCGTGCCGATGACGATGGGTTGGCGTTGCCTGGACAGGATTTGAGGTTGTGGGTGCGCCACCTGGACTGGATTTGAGGTTGTGGGCGGCGCCGATGCGATGGGATTTACCGACTTGAGGTTGTGGGTGCGCTGCTGCCAGGGGTTCATGGGAACCCTAGCACACCATGCCACCTTCTAGTACCTTGCATCGTACGGGAGGAACATGATGAAGATATGCGGCCTGGAGTCGCAGCCGCTGCTGCGGGGTCGATGGAGGATATTCATTCGATCCGGATGATATAGCCAGATATTAGGGTTTCTATTCAAGAACCCTTTGCCTGACGTGAAGTAGACGGAAGGTTGTTGCCTGCTCGCCGCTTGAAGATCACAAGGACTGGATGTCACCTGCGATGATGCACTAGTTGGTATCCAACAGGCTAGGCAAGGAACCGCTGCGGCCCAGATCTGGAGCACGGCTTCTAGACAGAATATCTAGGGTTTCAAAGAACCCAAAAAAAATCTCTCGAACAAAATATGAATATAAACAGTACACTGATCTTCAGAAATACATCTTCAGCATCAACTCGAATCTCGAATAAAATAAGAACACGAAATCCTCGAGAATCGAACCCGCTCTGATACCATGTTAGAAAATCGGAAGCGGAAGCGAACATGGAATAAAGATAATAAAAGAAACGAACAGCGGGATTTTACGTGGAACCCTACTCCGTGAGGAGCGGGATGAAACCACAGGAGAAGCCCTCAAAGGGGCATGCTATGCATTGCTTTTTCTCAATGGATACAGGAGGTCTGGGGCTCCTTATATAGCCTCTCCAGAGCCTCCAAGTCCCACCACTGGACGATGTGGGACTAAACACTGGATGGGGTAAATGGATCTACTCCAGGATCAATTTACCCTGCTACAACACAATAATCGCACTACCTAATACTCCAACAATCATGTTTATGGTTGTGTTGTATACGTGGTATCAGAGACCATTGGTGTGGATTGAGATCTTCTTGCGAAACTCATTTCCCCGCATGGTATTCTATTTATGCATCTCACACATAGATTATTAGTAAGTCGTGCTTGAAGTGGTTCTCATCAACACATGGTTGACATCAGCATGACAAAGAGGTGCACCAATGTGTTGTAGTTCTCGTTAGTGTTTGGTTGTGACATCATTCTCAGGAGTGCGATCATTCTATCATGTTTTTCTTAGCAGTGCTTACTTTCTCACAGTATTCACACATGATTGATGTACTATGTACCTTCTTAGGCTATGAAGTATATAAATACTTTCAAGCAATAAATATATGCAGCAATGCTTATTTCAATAGCTTTTAGAGTTTTCCTAGTTTATTAAGCTTTTTATGCCTTGAAAACCTATAGTGGAATCTCGAATGTTTCTTCATGAGAAACGAGCCATGGCTCTCTTTATATATGGTAAGGCTAGGCTTAGGGTTTACACTATAGTAAGAGATGACATAATAACACCTTGAAGGAGTACAATTCATGAACTCCGACAAAATTCATTTCGATCACCTAATTAATGGCTACCAAATACATCTCATTGCATAGCTTGTTTAAAAGAATGATTCATGCTCACCCTCAATGCAATTGTGTATCGCATGCCATGATTCACTCTGAATATTTGAGATGTTTTCATCTTATTCTGTAGAAAACACTAGTAGCATATTTGAGATAAAGAAACATAATTAACATGGGAGAACACTAGGATTTTACATGGAACCTTGATCCATAAGGAGTGGGATAAAAGCACAGGAGAAGACCTCTCAAGGATCGGGTATTATGTTATTCCTTTCTCTCAACTGTTATAATAGGCGTGGGGATTCTTATGAAGCCCCACCAGAATGACAGAATCTTACTCATAAATGATGTGAGACTAAACATGTGGATGTGGTAGTGAGACCCTAGAGGGTTTCAATTACCCATCTTTACATATGATGCATAATCTAAACCCCCCCCCCCCCCCAAAAAATAGAGCATGTAATGCTCAGCTTGGACTAATAGAAAGAAATCGCTCACTCACAATACAGAACACGATATCAACTCAACACATACTCTATTGGCTGCATGTTGATGACCTTGCTTCTTATGTTGTGCTGGGTGAGGAGGAACTGAAGGGCTAGAGTGTGATTCGAGTCTCTTTGTCGGAGTACGTATTCTATGTACATTGTCTATCAGAGTCACTAGTACTGGAATGTGTCTCCACATGGAGAAATTTGGCATGTAACTGCTCCATCTCTCTGAAGGGTCAAACAAAGAAAATCGTTAATTATCTATACGTAGATCTCTGAAGAAAGGTCTCTCTTGTAGGGACCTTGAAGTGGGTTCTCTCTAATAGAAACCTTGAAAGATCTCGTACTGGAGTTATGAGCATTGGAGAATTGCGTCTGAAAAAAAGTATCCTCATCGGAGAACTAGATCTCTCTTATACCGGCACGAAGAATGGGATCTTTACTCTGGAGTCCCCATGAATCCACATGAAAACACTAAGCGCACAATGGGTTGGAGAATGGAATCCTCTACTCTGGAGTCCCTATGCCTTAAGTCCAAATCAAAGATGAGGACCTCTTAAATAATAATCGCACACATGTGCGCATCAAACCTAATAGAACCGAAAATTTGGACGTCTGAATCTGAACTGGAGTATCTGAATTTGTCCTGTAGAACTCTATATAATACTCCTCCTTTCTCCCATACTGGTTGGAATAGATGGCGTTGACCAAGTTGGGAGAGGATATGAAGACGGGGAAAAAAACAAAACCAATTTTAATTTTTTTCGGTTATTTCTTCTCTCTTTTTAATAATTGTCTTCCTTTTTAAAATCATCTTTTTTTCTTGCGTACGACTCCTGTTTTTGTACTTTTACCCATTTTTTTCGAAAATCTCTCTTTTTTTAAAGGTGTCACTTCCCTTTCTTTCGGCTTCTATCTTTTTAAAAAAATCAATATGGCCTTTATTCAGCCCAAACTTCTCCATTTCCCTTTTTATTTACAACATCCCTCTCTTTTTCTGATGTTGTCACAGCCCAAATGGACTCTTCCTCCTCCCCCCCTACTTTCTATCAGACTAGGCCTAATGGACCATCACAATGTTTCAAATAAGACAAAAAATAAGGAACGTTTGAAGGAGGGAAACTTCTGTTATTTAAGGTTCCTCGATTGGAAAACCTACCTTTCAATCGCCATCGCAATGTTCTGCTACTAGAGGTTGTCACTCGTCGTCGTTGCTTGCGATTTGGATGTTGTTGGAGGAAGTGTCGCCATGGGGCTTTAACTCACGCACCGATATGGGGGCTTCAACTCACCGTAGTTGTTGCTAGAAGGTGCCTGAGGGCCTGGAGCGCTTACTGCCTGGAGAGTTACGCCACCTCCTTAGGTGGTTGCAACTATGCCTAAGGCTGCGCTAGTGTCTTGCTCCTCTTTCCTCCTTTTTCTTTCGTCTTCAAGAACTGTGTGGAGGGGATCGCCACATCCTCTTGTGGCTTCTTTACCGAAGATTCTCGCGTGATGGGGATTTTGACAGTACTCAGCTCAGATCATGCCATGGTTGGAGATTTGATGGTGTTGCACAGATTTAGGGTTTCAATCAGCAAACCTTGATTTTGATGACGATCTTCAACACTTGCACACGAATTAGGGTTCGAAAATTGTAGAATTTTCTTGATCTATGACAAAAAAAAGTGAATGCATGATCTTTTGAGGATTGGGCATGCAACCCTCCAGAATTTAGAGTTTTCTCAATGTTGGACAAATCTAAACTCCCGTCGGCACAAAATTAGGGTTTCAAAAAATCATATTTTTCTCGAACTTGAACAATCTTGAATATGGACAGATCTCAAACATAATCAAAGAGCATAATAAAATCTTCAAGAATAGATCACCAAAATTGAACCTTCGAGAACGAAAATTCAAGAACGGCACCTACTCTGATACCATGTAAAAAACGATATCGCAGAAGTATATCGGAGATAAAGAGATATAAGCATGGAAGAACATCGGGATTTTACGTGGAACCATACTCCACAAGGAGCGGGATGAAACCATGGGAGAATGCCTCTCAACATCCGGGTATTATGTTATTCCTTTCTCTCAATTGTTATAATGGGCGGGGGAGCTTCTTATATAGCCCCACCAGAATGACAAAATCCCACTCACATATGATATGGGACTAAACTTATGGATGTGGTAGTTGGACTTTGGAGGGATCCAATTATCCATCTCTACATATGACGCATGCGTTAACATATTCAACATCCTTCACGGTTCGCATGCTCAATCATGTATTTCTACTCTATTTTGTCTTATCGTAAAATTAGAACTATCTTGAAAATTAGTTGTTCATGAACCAAAATTTCCAACAGATGAAGGTCCATGCCAATTGTATCCGCTTTGTGCCGGTTGGCCTGCTAGACATCTCCCTTCTTGCAAACATGCATGCTACATGTTCATCTTCTTCCTTTGGTCTTACCGTATGAGCCTTTTTCTCCTTCACTCTGTATTTATGCATGCATCAACCTTGTAAGCTTTCATGGTCTGTCTTTGCTTCCTCGAGCATGCACTTGCAACGTTTTTCCTTCCAAGTCGACCTATAGGCCAATAGTTTCCATTAAGCTGACTTGCAACAGATTGGTATTCATTTATCAATGGACTTTTCCTGCTAGTTGCCTGTGAGTTTTAGTATAGAAATCTGGATATTTTATGTTTTTGTGGGTTGCCAAGCCAACTTGTAGTCCCGTAGTTTCCATTAAGCTTAGCTGACTGATTTTTCATGCTGGTTTCCTATGAGTTTAAGAAATTTGGATATTTTATGTTTTTGTGAGATCGAAGTATTCTCTACCCTTCCAGTCCAGCTTTATAATTCTGAAATCTGTCATTCCTCCGCATTAATTCCTCTAGTTTAATGTGGATCAAATATCACAGATTCAAGAAGTAAGAGCAAAAAATGACTTTATCTGTGAACTTGTATGCCCTCACTTTCATATCGTCTAGATAGGCAGTGTTGCAGTTAATAATCTCTCCATAATGATATCCTAAGCTTATCATCTATTTAGCTCACGGAATTCATTCTGCTTCAGTTAGGTTTGGTACTTGATTAAATTGGCTTCAATTTGATACAAACTCCTCACTAGAGTTTTTTATAGAGTAATATAAACGTTATATTTTTATTACAACGATAACATTTTTCTCTGCAGGCTGGGTTTATGTTGTGGAAATGGCATTAAAAATATTTTCTGTTGGATTGAGTAAATACTGGATGGAAGGTCAAAATCAGTTTGACTTTGTTATTACATGGATAATAGGTATTTATTAATCCCGTTACATATTTGTTGTTTGTTTCATGCTTTTATTCACAATTTGACATATCCCGAGCTCTTTTTTTGTAGTCTGTCTACTTATTAAAAATGTAGTAGTTTTTGAGATATTTTCAGTGCATATATAATTAATCAATTAGATTGTTCATGAGTCGGTTTGAACAGGAGTATTTGACGTGCAGCATGCTTCTTCTATTGGTCAGATTAGTTACGCTTCACCAATCAAATCCCCGTTTATATCAGATTGGTGGTGACCAAGCTGATGTTAAGGATGGGATATATAATTACATATTTTGAAGGTTTAAAACACTGTTTATGTGTATAAGCATGGGAGTGTTTGTAATTTTATAGTGATTGTAATTTTCTAAGGCTGTTGTCATAAATAAAACCCTGGGGCTCTATCCGGAAACATGAAGAGACCCTAACCATGGAATAGTATGGGATTGCCAATGCCAATCATGTCAAGGCTATTGTACCTTTGTTAATGGGCTGTTGTTTATTACGTGTTCAGGCAGAACTTTCATTGTAAAACTATAACTCGGTGTTCAAAAATATAAGTATAAATCAAATGAATGGAAAAGAACTTATAAAAAATGAATGAATATGAAAAGCTTTCAACTGAATATTTTTTAGGAAACATGTTTTAAGCATTATTTTTAATGTAATGATTTTAACCTATTTATTGCAGTTATCGGTGAAACTATCACTCTCTGTTTTCCTCATATTCTTCCGTTTCTTTCGAATGGGGAGTGGTAAGTTTAATCTCGGTGCATAATATATTTCTTTATTTATTTCTAATACATTATTTGTATGAAAGGATCATTTGTTTTGTAGTGTAACTTGTTTCGTAACTTCACTAAAAAATTCCATGTTTGTAGGGTAATGAAGCTCAACCTTTTTTTTATAAAAAAATCTCCCAAATATGACAATATACTCCGATTCCAGACTCATTGATTAAAGAAGCATACATTTAAGTCGTGACATATTTCATAGTCCCCGCCAGTTAGTTGCAATCTTATGGCCTCTTATAAAATTTAAATGCAGCCGCATGCATTTCCCTACCACCTTGAACTTTAAGGTCCCCATATCCATATGAGAGAGAACCAGTCCTTTGATGAAATGGGAAATCTCCTCACAAGAAGGTGAGCACATGCCTGACACCAAGATGAATCTCCTTGAACTTGGGCTGTAAGGCCCAACAACCAAGGGCGAGAATAGGAAGCATGGATCCTTACATGAATTCAAGTACATAGATATAGGAAGAAAATGGATAGGAAACACTCTTTAAACAAGTTCATCACTTCTTTGATGGATCAAAAGCCCAAAAAATGCATGCAAATGACATCGAAGTCAATTGATAATGATGTGAAGTATATTGCATCATTCTTCCAAGGGACGACATCCGCAGAGTCCTCAAACTTGTAGAGGCAAGTTATGCCAAAGTTATAATGGAAGAATGCAGTATATAATAGAATGCCTTGTTGATCGAAGAATCCTAGGTGTTCTTTTATGAAAGAAGAGGCAATTAGTGTAACAAGGAAAATTATACAAGGACCGATAAAAAGGCAAAATAAACATTAGAAATGTAAACTCTATAACTCCCCTTTATGTAGGAGCATAGCTATCGATTGTGTTCAACTTGGATGTAAGGTAAAGATGATGCTTCTTGCAAAGTGACTTAATGAAGATGTCTTCTAATTGGAGCTTTATGGAAATAGTAGGTGTAGTTACTTTCCTACACTTCATGAGATCATATATGAAATGGTTATTGACTTCGATGTGTTTGGTGCACTTATTAAAAATAAAATCCAAAATAACATTAATGGCAGACTTAGTATACAGTAGCTACAATTCCAAGTTCTCCAAAGAAGGCGACAAGGTAAGTAATATTGCAACTGGTATATGCCATAGCGATGTATTCTGCCTCTTTATTAATGCTAGCATTTACAGTGTACTTGTCTCACCAAGTATGCTGACTGCCAACAATGAAGATAGTAGATCTTGTCGTTGGCCTCCAATTATAATGTGAACTACATAATTGTCATCTTAATGGTTATGAAAAAATAGGATGTATTGGCGTGATGTTGTCATTAATACTCTACTTATTTATTTATAGGTATAAAGAGGTTTAAATCCAAATTCTTTAAAATAGAATGAAATCAAAAAAGAATTATAAAGATATCAAAATATCTCATAAAATGTATTTAATATCTCTAGGGTCTTCAATATTATAGAGATTGGAACCTCATAGAATATGCTTAGAATATTATAAACTCTCATCACTCTACCCTCAAGCTGGAGCATAAAGACAATCATGCTAAGCTTGGAAGTAAATCTCTCAAAAGCATTGTGTTGAATTTGCTTAGTAAAGCTATTTGTTGTTTTTTCATTGGAAGAAAGATGAAAAGTAGCCACGTAATCTTTGCATAAATTTAAAAGCGATACAACAACAACAAAGCCTTTTCCCACATTAAGTAGGGTCGGCTACATGGATTCTTTGCCTCCATTCATATCTATCTTGGGCTTAGATCCAAAGAACTAAGATCCCTTCGGATAGTCTCATTCCAACCCTTCTTGGGCCTTCCTCGCCCTCTCTTAGTCGGCACAACAACCCAACACTCGCATCTCCTAACTGTTGCATCACCCGACCTCCTTTGCAAATAGAGAAACCACATTAATCGATTTTCTAGCATCTTATCTTCGATCGGAGCTACATCCACTTTTCTTCTGATTGCTTCATTCCGAATCCGATCTGTATGTGTATGTCCAGACATCTACCTTAACATTTTCATTTCTGCAACTTTCTCTGCACATGTCTATGGTTCACAGGCCAACGTTCAGATTTGTTGGGAAAAGAAGGCAAGTTCTTTATTCCATAAACCCTAGGATCTCTTAGAGTAGTCTATGGATAAATTACATAAAGCTTTCATAAGAAGAAGGAAAATACGAAACAATACACATAACATAATAACGTAACATAAAATCTATCTCTACACCCCCTTCAAGATGGATCATAGATATCGATCATGCTCAGCTTGGACGAGCACTTCTGAAATGGTCCTCTAAGCAAGGTCTTTGTGAAGATATCTGCAGTCTGGTCTCCTGAGCTGACATGAGATGTGGAAATAAAACCCTTCTGGATCATATCTCGTATATAGTGACAATCAACTTCGTTGTGCTTGGTTCGTTCATGAAATGATGGATTATTAGCAATAAATATAGAAACTTGGTTGTCACATTCCAGTATCATAGGAAGGGGGACCTCTATATACAGATCTGTAAGTACAGCTTTAACCCACATCATTTCTGTACTGACCTGGGTCATAGCCCTATATTCAGACTCAACACTAGATCTAGCTGCAATAATTTGCTTCTTGCTCCTCCATGAGATAAGAGAATCTCCAACATATACAACAAATCCAATGGTGGACTTCCTATCCTTAGGACATCTTGCATAATCTGCATCTACACATGCTGAGATGGTGACCTCCTTGCCTTTCTTAAACAATAGACCTGCACCTGGAGATGATTTAAGATACCTGAGTATCATCTGTATAGCATCCATATGTACCTGACGTGGTTGCTCCATGAATTGGCTCACCCAACTAACAACAAAAGATATATCGGGTCTGGTAATGGTAACATATAGAAGTTTTCCACCATCTCTTTGTATCTCCTTCTATCCACCTTGTTAGAGTATTTGGTTGTGCGCCCATTGAGTTGTAACAGGGTAAGTGGATCCTGGAGGAGATCCATTGACCCCATCCAGTGTTTAGTCCCACATCGTCCAGTGGTGGGACTTGGAGGCTCTGGAGAGGCTATATAAGGAGCCCCAGACCTCCTGTATCCATTGAGAAAAAAGAATGAAGTATCCGCCCCTTTGAGGGCTTCTTCCGTGGTTTCATCCCGCTCCTCACGGAGTAGGGTTCCACGTAAAATCATGGTGTTCCATGTTTATCTTTCTTGTTCTTATGCTCTGTTTTATCATTTCGCTTCCGCTTCCGATTTTCTAACATGGTATCAGAGCGGATTTGATTCTCGTGGATTTACTCTTGAAATTTTTTATTTTGTTCGAGATTTGTTGATCATATTCGAAGCAGAGATTCTGTTCATTATTTTTATCATGTTTGGAAGACTGTTCATGTTCCAGGGTTTTTGAACCCTAATTTTGTGACGGCACAAGTACTGAGTCAGAGTAGCGCAACAAATCTAGGGTTCCCACGGAACCCTAAATCTAATTCCATTGGAGGCGTCATCAACTCCAGGCGCCCTTGATAGGAGCGCTCATCATCTCCACGCACAGGCGGTGCAAACGGCAGCCCATTTCGACAAGGGGTGGTGAGAAGCCCTCGTGTACTCCAACATCTTGAGCCTTGGGCTGAAGCATCCCATTGTTCTCGCGTAGTAGATCTCGACTCCAGACTCGTCGCAATCTTCCCGACGCAATCTCCTTATCGAGGGCATCCCCAGCGACCCCGACCGATCCCCTTTCCCAGAAATCGTGCCATCGGAGAGGAAGGCGGGGCTTCCAGGCATCGACCTCCCTCGCACCTCGCGCCAGCGGGCGCACCACCCAGGGCCCCTGCGCAAGGCGCAACCTCCAGGCCTTCTTCTCCCGATCATTCCAGTATGCGCGGAACCCCCTTGCGTGCCCAGTCCTGCGCGCCAGTCCATGGTGTTCTTCGGGCAGCGCGATATACCCGCGCACCCCGAGCCTCTCCTCCTCAGCGTGTGGTATACTCGGCGGCGGCAGCCTGTAGATGGCGGCGCAGATCGAAGCAGCCCCCCCACCCCGCGCATCTCGCTCTCGCGCTCCGCCTCCGTGGGCGCCAGCGGCGCATCCAGATCTGGAAGGAGCCCCCTCGGGGCGGCGTTTATTTCTTTTGTTGTAATAGGTTCCTTTAACCATAAAGGGGAGGGGAGGCATCTTTTATTTAAGAAGAAAAAGAGGGGTAGAAGAGCCCAAGTGGGCTTCGGTTGCTGTACAAGCCCAAATGATGGGCCGTATAAAAAAAACAAGGGAGAGAAGTACAGATTGCAAAAAAAAGGAAAGAAAAAAAAGGAAGAAAAGAGGCGCGTGCATTAAAAAAAAGGTCGCACGCAATTTAAAAAAAATGATTTGAAAAAAAATATGATGCAAAAGCCGTAAAAAAATAATAGAACGGCTTACGGAAAAAAATGTGACGGCTTATAAAAAAATGAAAAGCCGCAAATTTCATGTTTATTTTCCCCATTATCTTGTCTTCTCCCAACTTGGTCGACATCCATGTTTTCCGACAAGTATGGGAGAAAGGGGAAGTATGGTGTAGAGTCACAGGTCTTCTTCCAGATTTAGATGCAGATTCTCCAGACCAGCCGATTTCCAGACTCTACGGTTTTCAGATGAAGATTTTTCATGCGCAGTTGTTCAGACTCGACGATTGTCTTCCGAGTCCAGTTTCAGACACGCACGAGTATGCGGTCATTGTCAGATGAGCATATGTTGCCATCATCAGTTCGAGGTCCCCGTCATTCTTGTTGTTGTTCGGCCAGAGTTTTCATGTGAGCCATAGGGACTCCAGAGCAGAGGACCATTCCCTTGAGGGCAAGGGTTTTCATGCGGTATCATAGGTACACCAGAGCAGTGCACCATTCTCTGATCCAGATGGGAGAGACCCAGTTCTCCGATGAGGAGACTTTTTCAGACTCCATTCTCCAGCGACGTGGACTCCGAAGAGGATTGCACAGCCACGGCCTTTTTCAGTTCGGCCCTTTTCAGAGATGGAGCAGTTGTCCACATCATTGTGGCGGGCCAGAGTACTCCGAAGAGTAGACTCAATTTCAGTTGCAGTGACTCTGACATGCGCAGTTCAGAGCACATGCTCTCCGAAGAGGATATTCAGAAGACTCATACTCCAGCCCGTTCGTCCTCCTCACCGGCACGGCATGAGAAGCAACGTCCTCGACTGCAGCAATGTGCGCGTTGGGTTGATATTGTCCGTAGTGTCCTGTAGCGTTGAGTTGAGTATCTTTCTGTTTGTCCAAGCTGAGCATTGCATGCTCCAGCTTGAGGGGGAGTGTTAGAGTATTTGGTTGAGCGCCCATTGAGTTGTAACTGGGTAAATGGATCCTGGAGGAGATCCATTTACCCCATCCAGTGTTTAGTCCCACATCGTCCAGTGGTGGGACTTGGAGGCTCTGGAGAGGCTATATAAGGAGCCCCAGACCTCCTGTATCCATTGAGAAAAAGGAATGAAGTATCCGCCCCTTTGAGGGATTCTCCCGTGGTTTCATCCCGCTCCTCACGGAGTAGGGTTCCACGTAAAATCATGGTGTTCCATGTTTATCTTTCTTGTTCTTATGCTATGTTTTATCATTCCGCTTCCGCTTCCGATTTTCTAACTCACCTCATCAGTATCATCATCATATAGTTTCATGCTTGGATCCGTAGGTATACTGGCAGGTCGACATCCAAGCATTCCTGTTTCACTTAGCAAGTCAGTGACATATTTCCTCTGAGTCATCACGAGCCCTTGTTGATTTCTGGTAAACTCCAGTCCCAAAAAGTATCCAAGGACCCTAAGGTCCTTGGTGACAAATTCACGACCCAGAATTTTTTTCGCCATCTTGATTCCTTGTATATCCTCTCCTGTAATAAGAATATCATCAACATACACCATAATTGCAATCATACCTCTGGATGTTTTTGGTATAAAGAGGGAATGATCTGCATTTGACCGGTTGTACCCCTGTCTTTCAAACAAGTCTGAAAGCTTCTGGAGCCAAGCTCTAGGGCTTTGCTTAAGGACATAGATCGCCTTATGAAGTCTACACACTTGTGAACACTCCCCCTCAACAGCAAAACCAGGTGGTTGTTGCATGTAGACTTCCTCTTGAAGATCACCATATAGAAATACATTCTTGACATCTAATTGAAACAATGGCCAATCACGAATTACTGCCACAGAGAGAAGTATCCTAAAGGGGAATGACGAGCAACAGGTGAGAATGTGTCAAGATAATCCACCCCGTATGTCTGTCTAAACCCTCGTGCAATCAGGCGTGTCTTGTATCTGTCGATGCTACCATCTGCATTTTGCTTCACTGTAAACACCCATTTACAGCTAATTGTAGACACTCCAGTAGGAGCAGGGACAAGGCTCCAGGTGCCTCTTGACTGAAGAGCAGCCGTCTCTTCTTCCGTAGCTAAGCATCATCAATTGTCCTTCAAAGCATCTTGTAATTCCATGGAATATCCACGACAGATAGTGCAACAGCAAAATTCCTGAATTCACCAGATAAGCGATCAAAAGAAACCATGGATGTATAGGATATGATGCACAGCTACGCTTCTGCTTTCGTAGCGCAATAGGTACATCAAAATCAGCAGCCTCCTCATCTATCCCCTGTACAGAAGCCTGCTCAGATAAACCATTAGATCCATCAGTAGAAACTATATTCTCAGGATATACCTCATGCGTGCTAGATGATGAGCGGTGACCATGAGCAGAAGCTGGCCTGCAGGTATAGTGGTGTGGGAATGGTGGACCAGGGACTGTAATAGGAAGTGGGGACGACGTAGGTGGTGGTGGTAACGAAGATGCTTGTGGTGGAGATGGTGGCATGTATATGGCGTCATCAGTGTCTGAAGACATCATCTGATCACTTGTAGGGGAGAAGTACATAACATACTCAAAAAAGGTGACATCAGTACTAACATAATATTTCCTGCACATCGGATCATAACACTTGTACCCTTTTGTGTTTTGGAATACCCGACAAAGACACATTTGACAGCTCTAGGAGAAAGCTTGTCAATACCTGGAGACAACTGGTGGACGAAGGCAATCGAGCCAAATACACGAGGAGTAAGTGAGAATAATTCCTTTTCAGGAAAGGCCAAAGAGAAAGGGATCTTCTCACCTAAGACTGACGACGGCATGCAGTTTATGAGATAGCATGCCGTTAGAACAGCATCGTCCCAGAAAGAATGAGGAGCATGACTCTAGATGAGAAGCGTCCTAGTGATATCAAGCAAATGACTATGTTTTCTTTCTGCAACTCCATTTGTTTGGGAAGTATAGGCACAAGATGTTTGATGAATAATTCCTTGGGTGGAAAAATAAGTAGAGAGAGTATTAGTACAAAATTCCAAGGCATTATTAGTTCTCACAATTTTCACAAACGCAGAAAAAACATTACGTACTTCATTTATGAAATTTTTTGATAGCATTCCCAGCTTCAGATTTATTCTTTAATAAGAAGACCCAAAACAGACGAGAAAAATCATCAATAGCGACAAGATAAAACATGTGCCCCTGATGATTAGGGACACGACTGCGACCCCAAATATCGACATGCAACAACTAAAAAATGGAGCTACTGCTCCGACTCTGATGACTGAGAAAGGTAGATCGATGACGCTTTCCCAATTGACAAGCCTCACGTTGAAAGGACGTGTGAGGCGAGATCTGGGACAGAATACGACATAGTTTCTGAAGCGGTAGATGACCAAAGCGCAGGTGCCACATAAATGGTGAGATAGGTCCAGCAGGTGTAGAGGAGATTCCAACATATGGAGTTCGAACTAGGCGATAGAAGCCACCCTGATCACGACCACACCCAATCACGTTGCCCGTAAGGATGTCCTAAATGAGAGAAGATGGATCAAAAATGGCTCGACAATGTAAATCCTTCGTAATCTGGCTAATTGACAGCAAATTCATAGAGAAATCAGGTGCATGCAACACATTCTTTAGATGCATAGAGGGTGTCAAGCTAATCTCCCCTGACCAGTGATCGGGGAGTGAGTCCCTTTTGCAATAACCACAGTACGTCCTGGAGGAACCTGTCTGTAGACTGTAAGTTGACCCCTGTCTCCACACAGATGATGTGTGGCACCAGAGTCCATAATCCACTCTATAGTATCAGATCCACTACTGCTAGTGAGTGCATAAGTACTACCTGAGGTACTGGAGGAGGCTGAAACGGCGACATCGGAATGACGCCCTGAGGCTGGCGAGGATGACACAGGACTAGAGGGAGGTATAATACCCCTTAAACGAGCAACAAGATCAACAAAATGTTGATCCAAAGAGGAAGCAGTTGGAGGCTCAATCTGTTCAGCTACACGTGTAGAAGCAGGGAATCCGTGCTTGGAGTAGCATGTATCCTCTATATGTCCAGAACGATGGCGGAAAGTACATGGTTGGCGAACACGACCTCCCCTGCCCCGAGGTCCACGACCAAGAAATTGAGAAGAACCACTGCGATCTCGGGATGCTGCCATTCCTGAGAATGTGTGATTGGCAGTAGAATATGGAACAGTAATACGATTGAGTCTGCAGAAAGCTTCCTCCATAGGAGGAATAGTAGAGTCTGCCAAGATCTGAGAACGCGTCGCCTCGTACTCTGGATCAAGGGCAGCCAGGAACACACCAACCATGGTGGCATCCCTATAAGTCTTCTATTGCTCAGGGGTAGACGTGAGAGGCATAAAGCTATATAGCTTCTCAAACATCCCACGTAGGGATGTATACAAAGAGTGGAGTGGCCGTCCATTCTATTTGATAGTGAAGATATCATGTTGAAGCTGTAGAATCTTCGTCCCGTTCTTTGCTTGTGAATAAGTAGCTGCAAGAATATCCCACATTGCCTTGGTTGTGGGCTGATGGAGTAGGAGTATGTTGGCAATCTCTATTGCCAAAGTACCTGAAAGCCATACTTTGGCATATGCATCACCTGCCTCCCATGAGGTGTTAACCCCAGTCTTCTCAGCCGGTTCTTCTTCGATAAGAATATGTTTCTTACCAGTAGACTTCATCTTGCTCATGAACTGCATAGCCCACAGTTCATATTTGGACCCATCCATTTTAACTATAGGTGCGGGACCTCTGAAGGCACCTGTGGAGGGAATATCGGCATTGTTCTCTGACATGTCGGCTTGAGAAGGCTAGGATTGAATACTAGACAAGATTGTGTCTAGAATGACATAAGGGGATTGGATTGCATGTGTAGACTCATGCAACCAATCTCAACATGAAGGGAGGACTGCACGGCAGTGGGGACACATGCGCAGGGGGCTGCGTGGAGACGCGCGCACGCACAGGGGCTGGCGGGGCATGCACGCGCGAGGGGCGCATGGAAGACCAAGTTGATAATACGCTCGCGAGGAGCGCTAGGGGCGCGCGAGGTTCGCTAGGAGCGCGAGGGGCGCACGCGGGGCCTTGCTGGGCGGCACGTGGTGTGCGGGGCCTGGCTGGGTGGCACGTACGGATCCGGGCGGAGCGAAGCGCGGCGCGCGAGGCCGAGCTGCGCGGTGTGAGGGAGAGAGAAGGTGTTGGGAAGGGCTAGGGTTTCGGAGCTCCGGTCTATGACCGCCGCTCTGATACCATGTTGGGAAAAGAAGACAAGTTGTTTATTCCATAAACCCTAGGCTCTCTTGTATAGGAGAGTAGTCTATGGGTAAATTACATAAAGCGTTCATAAGAAGAAGGAAAATACGAAATAGTACACATAGTATAATAACGTAACATAAAATATATCTCTACAAGATCCATAGAGAATAGCAGGTCTCACGGCTGCTTTGTAAAATTTTCCTTTGATTCTCATAGGGATTTTCTTATCACATAGAACAGTAGAGGCTCCTCTCCACTTCAGCCAACCTGTATTTATTCTATGAGTAACATCTCCATCAATTTTCCCATCATGTTGCAAAATAGATCCCAAGTATCTAAAAAAACTTTCTTTTAAATATTATTTTCATCAATCTTCACCTAGATTCCTTCACCATTGCTTCCATCAAAAGTGCACTCCATATATTCAGTCTTAGCCCTACTTATACAAAATCCTTTAGTCACTAATGCATGTTTCCAGACCTCAAGCTTCTCATTTACTCCATCTCTAGTCTCATCAATCAACACAATATCATCAGTGAATAACATACACCAATGTATCTCATCCTGGATGTGACTAGTCAACTCGTCCATAATCAAAGTAAAAAGGAAAGGACTCAAAGCTGAACCTTGATGCAGACCAATGTTGATGCCAAAATAGTCAGTCTTCCCAGACTGGATCCTTACACAAGATAAAGCCCTATCATACATATCCTTTATGAGTTTAATGTATAGGATGGATACTTGTCTCTTCTCCAAAACTCTCCACATTATCTCTCGTAGGACTGAATCATAAGCCTTCTCCAAATCAATAAAAATCATATGGAGCCTCTTCCTTTTAGCTCTATAAATCTCCATTGATCTCTGTAGCAAGTGGATGGCTTCAGTAGTTGAACAACCTGGCATGAATCCGAATCGATTTTCTTTTACTTTAGAAACTTGCCTCAACATTCTTTCAATCACATGTTCCCAAGTTTTCATAGTATGACTCATCAACTTGATACCTCTATAGTTCGAACAATTTTAAATGTCTCTTGTGTTCTTATAGAGAGGCACTATGATGCTTCTCCTCCAATCTTCAGACATTTTCTTGCTTCATCAAATAACATTGAATAAATTTGTAAGCCAAGTCAAACCACGCTTACCTAGAACTCTCCATACTTCTATAGGAAATCCATCAGGTCCTAAACCTTTCCCAAGTTTCATAACCTTCAAAGCCTCCTCTACTTCATTCTTTTGTATTCATCTATAGCTTGCACGATTCAAGTAATTTTCACTACTTGTTAGATCTCCCAAAGTGATCTCTCTATTTCCTTCCCCAATGAAAGGCTTATATAAATATTGCTTCCATCTAGTCTTTATATCCTTCTGAGTAACAAGCATGTGTCCTTCCTCATCATTAATGCATCTTACTTGAGATAGGTTTTTGGCCTTTCTTTCTCTTGCTTTGGTCAATCTGAATATATCCTTTTGGCCATTCTTTGAGTCGAAATGTACAAAACTTCATAAACTTTTGACTTAGCTTCGCTTATAGCCTCCTTTGCTTACTTCTTCGTTATTTTGTAGTTTGTGATAGTTTCATCTGTTCTATCTTTAGACATGGCTTTTGTAGAAGTTTTAGTTTATATTCTATATGTTATTTTGTACCGTTTCGTATTTCCTTTTTTTCTTTCGGACTCTTAATGTAATTTACCCATAGGCTACTCTCCTATATAAGAGAGCCTAGGGCGTACGGAATAACACGACTTATTTTTCCCAACATGGTATCAGAGCAGCGATCCTAGATCGGGGCTCTCATACCAAACCCTAAACCTAGCCCTCCGCCTTCAAGCCTGCGCGCGTCACTGCCCCTCGTGCGCCGCCGGTTCCCTCGCACGCAGCCGCTCCTCGCGCACCACCGCCACAGCGCGCAGCCCCTCGCGTGTTGTCCCCACTGCCCACGTGCACAGCTCGCGCGCCGCTAGGCCGTACGCCGCCAGGCCGTGCTCCGCCGTTCCTCCGTGTGTGCTGCCATCTTGCTGTTCACGACCCCTAGGGCGTCACCCTAGGGTTCGGTTGTCATCTCAAAGAGGGGCTCTCTACTAGCTTCAAGGTTGATGGGTTTGGTTGCATAGAGGTCTGCATGCGCAACTAAACCTAATCATGTCAGTTTAGACCAAGACTTATCTAGTTTACAATCCTTGTTTTCTCCAGTCACCATGTCAGAAAGTAAGATCGAGATCCCCACTTCAGGCGCCTTCAAGGGTCCTGCGCCTATTGTGAAGATGGATGGTTCCAACTATGAGTTATGGGCCATGCAGTTCATGAGCCTGATGAAGTCGATGGGTAAGAAACATATTCTTACCGAGGATGAGCCAGTGGAGAAAACATGGTTGTATGCCTCATGGGAGGCTGATGACGCATATGCTCAGGTCTGGTTGTCTGGTACTCTGATTCCAGACATTGCTAATGATATCTTACATCAACCCACTGCCAAAGCCATGTGGGACATTATTGTTGCCACGTACTCACAAGCCAAGAATGAGACAAAAATTCTACAGCTACAACATGATATCTTCACAATAAAGCAGAACGGTCGACCCTTGCATGCACACTACACTGTGCTGAGGGGAATGTTTGAGAAGCTTCATAGTTTCATGTCTCTCACAGCTACTCCAGAACAATTGAAGACATATCAAAATGCGACGATGGTGGGAGTCTTTCTAGCCTCTCTTGACTCACAATATGAGGCAGCTTCTTCTCATATTCTGGCAGATGCTACCATTCCTCCCATGGAGGAGACTTTTTGGCGATTGAGTCGTATCAGCATCTTGAGCCCTTCTACTACTGGGCAAAATTCTTCTGCTATGGCAGCCTCTAGAGGAAGAGGCAATTCATTTCATCTTGGTGGACGAGGACCACGTGGTATGGTCGGCCATGGTCGTGGAGTACAGTGTACTTATTGTCGTCGGATTAGCCATACAGAAGACACATGCTACTCTAAGCATGGGTTCCCAGCTTCCGCACGTGCAGCAGAATAGATACAGCACCATGGTTCTACCCCAGTGTCAGATCCAAGATATGATGACCTAGTATCCCGTCTGCGTAATTGTTAACGCATAACCCAACATGGTATGCATTGGTCTCCAATGTACCGCTCTTTGATTCCGAAGCACAACAAGCCAGGGCAGGTCGGACATCAATCATATGTCAACTAAAATCTGCTATCTTGTCCAAAAGGAATAGCACTTCAAACTCGAGTAAATGCCTTTTTGAACCAGCGTCTCAATTCCGGGAATTGGTCAATGTCTGAGGGATGGATTTTTTGAGAAGGGCCATAGATTTCTTTCTTGCATGTTACCTAATCAATCGTATGCCGTCCTCTGTCTTGGATGAACAGATTCCGTTTTCCCTTATCTATCCTGGGAAGGATCTGTTCTCTCTTACTCCCCGTGTGTTTGGTTCAGTCGCCTTTGTCCATCAGTTGTCTCCTAGTACTGACAAGCTCTCTCCTAGGGTTGTCAAGTGTGTCTTCGTTGGGTACTCCAGAACTCAAAAGGGGTACAAGTGTTTTGATCCTCTGCGTCGGCGGTATATGGTCAGTGCAGATGTTACATTCTTTGAATCTGTAATGTATTTTTCTGCCTCAGGTGATCAGCAGCTACCTCCACTGCCTACCGATGCCATATACATGACACCACCACCTCCAGCACCGTCACCACCATCACCACCGTCATCACCACCACCACCACCACCACAAATCCCTGTCTCACCACTACCGTTCCATTATACCCGCAGGCATCCTCCCTCTCATGGTCATGACTCGTCTCCTAGCTTGCCTATGGTATGTACTGAAGATACTTCTATTGATGGATCTAATGATATTCCTTCAACCGTTGTATCAGTTGGATGTGAAGAACGCGTTCTTATATGGGGATGTGAAGAAATGGCGGCACTTCAATCTAGAGGAACTTGGAGTCTAGTTCCTATACCTCCAGATGTGACCCCGGTGAGCTGCAAGTGGGTGTTTACGGTGAAACACAATGCAGATGGCTCTATTGACAGATATAAGGCACGCCTTGTTGCATGTGGTTTTACACAGACATACAGGGTGGATTACCTTGATACATTCTCGCCAGTAGCCCGTCATTCCACTCTCCGGATCTTGCTGTCAATCGCAGTTAATCGAGAGTGGCCGCTGTATCAGTTGGATGTGAAGAACGCGTTCTTATATGGAGATTTACGGGAGGAAGTCTATATGCAACAGCCACCCGGTTTTGCTGTTGAGGGGGAGTGTTCCAAGGTGTGCAGACTTCATAAGGCTATCTATGGCCTTAAGCAGAGCCCCAGAGCATGGTTTCAGAAGCTCTCAGACCTCTTTGAAAAACAAGGATACAAACGCTCCAATGCTGATCATTCCTTGTTTGTACAGAAGACTTCTAGAGGTATTATTGCAATTATGGTTTATGTAGATGACATCTTAATTACAGGAGATGATGAGCAAGGCATAAAGCAGGCGAAAGAAAAGCTGGGGAGCGAATTTGTCACTAAGGATCTTGGAGTCCTTAGATATTTTCTGGGGCTGGAATTTGTTAGAAATCTTTATGGATTAGTAATGTCGCAGAGGAAATGTGTAACAGATCTGTTGAGTGAAACAGGTATGCTTGGGTGTCGACCTGCTACGACACCAATGGATCCCAGCATAAAGCTCTATGATGATGACACAGAGGAGGTGGACAGGAGAAGATACAGAGAACTGGTAGGCAAACTATTGTATGTCACGATCACTAGACCTGATATATCCTTTGCAGTGAGTCGTGTGAGCCAGTTCATGGAGCAACCACGTCAGGTTCATATGGATGCAATACATATGATTCTTAGATATCTCAAATCATCTCCAGGTGCAGGTTTGCTATTCAAGAAGGGAAAGGGGATTTCTATCTCAGCATGTGCGGATGCAGACTATGCAGGATGTCCCAAGGACAGGAAGTCGACCTCAGGGTTTGAAGTATATGTTGGAGATGCTCTAGTCTCATGGAGGAGCAAGAAACAGACGGTGGTAGCTAGATCTAATGCTGAATCCGAATATAGGTCTATGGCCCAGGCTAGCACAGAGATGATGTGGGTGAAGGCTGTACTTACAGATCTATGTCTAGATGTACCACTTCCTATGAAATTGGAATGTGATAATCAGGCAGCCTTGTTCATTGCAAACAACCCAGCATTCCATGAGCGGACCAAGCATATTGAGGTTGACTGTCACTTCATACGTGATATGATTCAGAAGGGGTTCATAGCTACATCTCATGTTGCCTCAGAGAATCAAACTGCTGATATATTCACCAAGGCATTACTACGAGGCCCATTCCAGAAGTGTGCGTCCAAGCTGAGCATGATTGATATCTATGCTCCATCTTGAGGGGGAGTGTTAACGCATATAGTAGTTTCTGTGTGTCCCTCTGTTATTTTTATTTTCAGTTGTATGCTTTATGTAATTTACCCATAGGCTACTCTCCTATATAAGAGAGCCTAGGGCTTATGGAATAAACAACTCATTCATTTTTCGAACAGTAATATCATGCCACCAGCCAGTACTCGACCGGTTTCAGAGAGCAGCCTTGACATTGCTGCTACTGCAGAAGCCAGTTCCTAAGGTAGTACTCATACTTCTGCATTTTACCAGGATTCACGTACCTCAGAATGGATCGTAGATTCAGATGCTACACATCATTTGTGTGGAGATAAACACCACCTCACATCCTATAGGGAAGTTCCCCCAGGGAGGACAGTCGTCATAGCAGATGGGACCCACTCTCCCATCACAGGACAGGGACAGATGGCCTTAACATCTTCCATGAAGTTGCAGAATGTGCTCCATGCCCCTAATATCTCAATGAACTTATTGTCAATTAGTCAAATTACTAAGGATCTTCATTGCCGAGCAATATTTGACCCATCATCTCTTGTGTTTCAGGACATTCTCATGGGCAACGTGATTGGACATGGCTATGAGCAGGGCGGGCTGTATCGACTGGACCATACACTTTATGCTGGAGCATCATCATTTCATTCTACTGGACCTGTTTCCCCTTACTTATGGCATCTGTGCTTTGGTCATCTCCCGTTTCAGAAACTGCGACAAGTCCTCCCTCAGATTTCACCCCGTTCGTCGTTCGAGTGTGAAGCGTGTCAGTTAGGGAAGCATCATCGAGCTGTCTTCCCGAGTGGTCAGAGTCGAAGCAGTAGCTCTCCTTTTGAGTTTTTTCATATTAACATTTGGGGTCCAAGTCGTGTTCTAGATCATCAGGGACACATGTTTTATTTAGTTGTTGTGGATGATTTTAGTCGTCTGTCTTGGGTGTTTCTATTAAAGAATAAATCTGAAGCGGGCATCACTATTATGAATTTCATTAAAGAAGTGCAGAATGTGCTTTCTATTTCCATCAAGATTGTGAGAATTGATAATTCCCTGGAATTCTGTACTCGCACTTTATCTCATTTTCTATCATCACATGGCATTCTTTATCAAACGTCTTGTGCTTACACGTCTCAACAAAATGGTGTCGCGGAAAGAAAACACCTCCTCCTCCTTGATGTCACTCGTACACTTCTTATCCAGAGTTGTGATCCGCCCTCATTCTGGGGTGATGCGGCTCTTACTGCATGCTATCTTATTAATCGCATGCCCTCATCTGTGTTGGGGGAGAGGATACCTTTCTCCCTAGTCTGTCCTGACAAAGAGATGCTTTCTCTAGCTCCACGTGTCTTTGGGTCTGTGGCATTTGTTCATCAATTATCTCCAAGGGTTGACAAGCTCTCTCCTAGGGCTGTCAAATGTATTTTTGTCGGGTATTCCGGGACCCAAAAGGGGTATCGTTGCTATGATCCATTACGTCGCAGATATTATGTCAGTGCAGATGTCACGTTTTTGAGTCAGTCATTTTTTTCTTTCCTACAGGTGACAGTTTGGTGCCATCAGATAAAAATGATGACATTTTTATTCCTCCTCCACTCTTGTATACACCACAGAAAAGTCCTACCTCTCCACCACCATCATCCCCATTACCACCACCATCATCACCACCACCTTCCTCACCACCGCCACCACCATTACCACCTCCCATACCTTTGATTTCTCCTCTACCACGCCACTACAGTCGACGGCAAGCTCCTGCTCATGATCATCATGCCCCAGGTTTGTTCTGACCACATTACATCTAATGATGCGACTGACAATGTTTCTGAGCAGGAACATGCAGCAGATGACATGGATGTTAGTACTACTGATGCAGACTTTGACTTGTCGATTGCACTAAGGAAGCAGAAGAGGTCCTGTGCTTCATATCCGATTGCTTCTCATGTTACCTTTGACCGTCTGGCAGGAAATTTCAGAGGTTTGTAGGTGCATTATCCGTTGTGCATATCCTAAGAATTATCAGGAAGCTTTGGCTGATAATAAATGGCATCTGGCTATGGAGGAAGAAATGACCGCCCTTAAGTCGAGAGGTACATGGAGTCTGGTTCCAGCCCCTACTGGGGCTTCTATTGTGAGCTGCAAGTGGGTGTTTACCGTGAAGCATAATGCTGATGGTAGTATTGATAGGTACAAAGCTTGACTGGTTGCTCGCGGTTTTACTCAGACATATGGGGTAGATTATCTTGACACATTTTCTCCTGTTGCTCGTCACTCTACCTTACGAATTCTGTTATCTATTGCTATGACTCAAGATTGGCCCATATTTCAGTTAGATGTCAAAAATGCATTTCTATATGGTGATCTTCAGGAGGAAGTTTACATGCAGCAGCTACCTAGATTTGCTGCTGAGGGGGAGTGTGTACAGGTATGCAGGCTTCATAAGGCGATCTATGGCCTAAAGTAGAGCCCCATAGCTTGGTTCCATAAGCTATCAGATCTGTTTGAGAAGCAAGGGTTCAAAAGGTCAAATGCAACCCATTCTCTTTTTGTACAGAGAACATCCAGAGGTATGACTGTCATTATGGTGTATGTTGACGATATACTCATCACAGGAGATGATATACAGGAGGATAAAAACAGCAAAAGACTTCTTGGGCCACGAATTCGTTACCAGGATCTAGGAGTACTTAGCTATTTCCTTGGATTGGAGTTTGCCAGAAATGAACAGGGACTGGTGATGACTCAGAGGAAATATGTCACTGACTTACTAAGTGACACGGGTGTGCTTGGATGTCGACCTGCTTCAACATCCATGGATCCAAGCATGAAGATACATGATGATGATACTAAGGAGGTTGACAAAAGGAGGTACGGAGAACTGGTAGGGAGGCTTCTTTATGTTACTATTACCAGACCAGACATTACATTTGCAGTAAATAAAGTTCGCCAGTTTATGGAGCAACCTTGCCAGGTACACATGGATACCATACATATGATACTAAAGGTATCTTAAGTCATCTCCAGGTGCAGGATTGATGTTCAGAAAGAAGGGCACTATTACTATCTCAGCATGTGCTGATGCGGACTGTGCAGGATGTCCAAAGGATAGAAAATCTACATCTGGCTTTGCTATATTCGTTGGGGAGTCACTTGTCTCATGGAAGAGCAAAAAGCAAACAGTAGTTTGCGAGATCTAGTGCTGAATCGGAGTATAGAGCCATGGCCCAAGCATGTGCAGAAGTGATGTGGATTCACGCGGTCCTGACAGATTTACATACAGATGTTCCTCTTCCCATGTCACTAAAATGTGACAATCAGGATGCCTTATTTTATTGCAAACAATCCTGCATTTCACGAGAGGACGAAGCACATAGAGGTGGATTGGCACTATATTTGTGATATGATCCAGAAAGGTTTCATCTCTACAACCCATGTCAGCTCAGGAGATCAAACGGCAGACATTCTTACTAAAGCTCTAATTCGGGGTTCCTTCCAGAAGTGCTTATCCAAGATGAGCATGATAGACATCTATGCTCCATCTTGAGGGGGAGTGTAGAAGTTTTAGTTTATATTCTCTGTGTTATTTTGTACCGTTTCGTATTTCCTTTTTTTTTCTTTCGGACTCTTAATGTAATTTATCCATAGGCTACTCTCTTATATAAGAGAGCCTAGGGCGTACGGAATAAACACAACTCTTATTTTTCCCAACAGCTTTAAAGCAAGCTCTTTTAATTTTAAGCTTCTCTTACACCCCTCCACTCCACCATCAAGCCTCCTTTTGGCATGGAACTCCTCCCTTTGACTCTCCAAGCATCTCTTTGACTATCCTTTGGATACAAGATGCTACAGCCTCCCACATCTCGTCTGCACTTCTGTTACAACCCCAAGATAAATCTTCTAAAACCTTCTCTTTGAAGCTTGGTTGTTCCAAATGAAGATTCCACCATCTAGTTTTAGTGATCTTCAAAACCCTCCCTTTTTTTACCAACCCTTTTAAGTGTACATCCATGACTAACAAGCGATGTTGGATTGCCAAACCCTCCCATCGAATTACTTTGCAATCTTTGCAACATAATTAATCTCTTTTCCTCAATGCAAAGTAATCTATATGTGTTCTAGTTGGACCACTCTTATAAGTAATTAAATGCTCCTCCCTCTTCTTGAAGAGAGTTTGCTATGAAAGAGATAATAAGCTGTTATAAAATCCAGAATGATTTTTTCCTCTTCATTTCTATCCCCGAAGCCATAGCCTCCATGTACACTAGCATACCCTGAAGCATCCTTTCCCACATGTCCATTAAGATCTCCACCTAGGTAAATCATCTCTCTTTGTGAGATTCCTTGCATAATCTCTTATTCAATGTTGTAAAAGTCGCCCGACTGGCTCGACTACTAGGTCCGGCTACTCTATTCAGTGGGGTGGCCGACCGAGTACCGACTAATTCTAACTAGGCACACTAGTCAACTATTTTTTGCTTGGAGATACCATAATTTTATATGTTTTTGCTTTTTTTATAAGCAAACTTATTATAATATGCTTAGTATTTTATTTAAATTCAATTACTTGTTATTTTATTATGATAGTATAAAAAAATACAAATCTATGTATATATATATATTAATGAGTTATATATTTAAAATAATCATAAAATTTAAAGCCGATTAAGGTCCGACTAAATCCGATTAGTTGCCCGACTGCCAATTAATCCTTAGTCAGAGACCCGACCGACCGAGTACCGACTACCGACTTTTGCAACCTTGATCTTATTCAAATCCTTCCAAAAAATTTGTTTAATCCTTTCATCTAATCCAATTTAAGGTGTATAAACTGAGATTACATTCAGAATTTCTTCTTTAAACGCCAATTTTAACAAAATAATCCGATCCCCGAATCTTTGCACCTCAACCATATTATCCTTCAAATCTTTATGAACAACCACACTAAAAGAATCTTTTTCCTGAATGTTATCGTCGCCAATATTCACCTTGATTCTTTCATCATTGCTTCCATCAAAAGTATACTCCATATATTCAGTCTTAGCCCTACTTATACGAAATTCTTTAATCTATAACGCATGTATCCAGACCTTAAGCTTCTCATTTACTCCATCTCTGATCTCATCAATCACACAAAATCATCAGCAAATAACATATACCAAGGTATCTCATACTGAATGTGACTAGTCAACTCGTCCATAATCAAAGTAAAAGGAAATGGACTCAAAGTTGAACCTTGATGCAGACCAATGTTGATGTCAAAATAATCAGTCTTCCCAGACAAGATCCTTACACAAGATGAACGCTTATCATACATATCCTTTATGAGGTTAATGTATAGGACCGATATTTGTCTCTCTAAAACTCCACAATATCTCGTGGGACAAAATCATAAGCCTTCTCTAAATCAATGAAAGTCATATGGAGGTTCTTCCTTTTAACTCTGTAAATCTCCATTGTTCTCCGCAAGACCTGACATGAATCTGAATTCATTTTCTTTTACTTTGGAAATTTGCCTTAACCTTCTTTCAATCACGCGTTCTCAAATTTTTATAGTATGACTCATCAACTTGATACCTCTATAATTTGAACAATTTTGAATATCTCATTTGTTCTTAAGATGCACCACGATGCTTCTTTTCCAATCTTCGAGCATTTTCTTGCCTCGCCAAATAACAATGAATAAATTTGTAAGTCAAGTCAAACCACGCTCACCTAGAGCTCTTCATACTTCTATACGAATGTCATCAGGTCCTACACATTTCTTAGGCTTCATAACCTTCGAAGCCTCATTTACTTCCTTCCTTGTATTCGTCTATAGCTTGCATAATTCAAATAACTTTCACTACTAGCTAGATCTCCCAAGGTGATTTCTCTATTTCCTTCCCCAATGAAAAGCTTATAGAACTAATGCTTCCATCTAGTCTATATATCCTTATGAGTAACAAGCGCGCATCCTCCTCATCCTTAATGCATCGCACTTGAAAAAAGTATGTGGTATTTCTCTCTCTTGCTTTGACCAATCTAGATAATCCTTTTGGCCCTCCTTAGAGTCGGGACTTTTGTACAAAACTTTATAAGATTTTGACTTAGTTTCGCTTACAGCCTTCTTTGCTTCCTTCTTCACTATTTTATAGTTTGTGACAGTTTCCTCTATCCTATCCTTAGACATGGCTTTAAAGCATGCTCTTTTAGCTTTAAGCTTCCTCTTGCACCCCTCCACTCCACTACCAGGCCTCCTTTTGGCCCGAAAATCCTCCCTTTAACTCGCCTAGCATCTCTTTGGCTACCCTTCGGATACATGATGCTACCGCCTTTCACATCTCATTTGCACTCATGTTACAATCACAAGATAAATCTTCTAAAACCTTCTCTCTGAAGCTTGATTGCTTCAAATGAATATTCCACCATCTAATTCTAGTAATCTTGAAAACCCTCCTTTTCTTTACCAGCCCTTTTATTTGCACATCCATGACTAACAAGCATTGTTGGGTTGGCAAACTCTCTCGATAATTACTTTGCAATCTTTGCAAGACAACCGATCTCTTCTCCTTAATGCAAAGTAATCTATGTTCTACTTAGGACACTCTTATAAGTATTAAATGCTCATCTCTTTTTGAAGAGTGTGTTTGCTATGATAATATCATAAGCCGTTACAAAATCTAGAATGACTTTTCCCTCTTCATTTCTATCCACGAAGCCATGGCCTCCATGGGCACTAGCATACCCTGAAGCATCTTTTCCCACATGTCCAATAAGATCTCCACCTAGGTAAATCATCTCTCTTTGTGGAATTCCTTGCATAATGTTATCCAAATCCTCCCAAAAAACTTGTTAGTCCTCTCATCTAAACCAATTTATGGTACATAAACTGAGATGATATTCCGAATTTCTTCTTCGAGCACTAATTTTAGCAAAATAATCCGATCTCCGAATCTTTGTGACTCAAACACGTTATCCTTAAAATCCTTATGAACAACCACTCCACCACCATTTCTTATTTAAATATCAAATTTTCAAAGCTTGTCTTCCCAATCTCCCTTGCTTTCTCTAACCCATTTTGTCTCTTGAGACAGTATCTAAATCCTCCTTCTTTCCATCGTGTCTATTATCTACATTATTTTGCCAGTCAGATTGCCAATATTCCAACTACCTATCTGCAACTTCCCTTGCAACCTCTTTTGGACTAACTTCTTTACTCGCATTCATCCATTATGCGAAAACCCTTGCAAATTTTGGACAGCATCCAGGTGGTGAAGTGGAACTAGCTTATTTGCTCACATGCATTCCTCATGCGAGAACCCTTGGAAACTTTGAACCACATCCAGGCAGCGATGTAGCAGCCCTTGCCAACTTTTCATTGCATTCGGATGATACAACGTGTCGCTAGTAGGGAATGCCCAACGAAATCTAAATGTTTCCTTAAATCCATGTTGAAAAATCTGAACTGTTTCGAGACAAATTCCTTAATAGTGGTTCTTAAAAGCACATTATTTAGGAATTTGTCTCTCTTGCGATGGTTGTTGGCTACCTAACACACAACCCTCCTTATTTACCCGGGTTTGCGACCAGACATGGTTGAGTTATAAATTTAAAATCTATATACCATAATTTTCCAACTTTACACTATAGCAAGCCGTCATTGTCCAATTCTTGCATCTTTGTAACTAGATTGCCTTTATTGAAAACAAAACTCATTGGTGTCCGTCCTTGAGAGATCTAACATAGTCGACATATACATATGAAGTATATTAAGGAACTCTTATTAAGGAAACATTGTACCTTCAAAAAATGACCTTAAGTATGTAGGTATCATCATTGCAGCATCTCAATGTACTTTCTTCGGTTTATCTATGAACCTACTTACATTTTAACAATAAAAGCTATATTTGGACGAGTAACAGTGACATCGAGCAACTTTCCAACAAGCCCTCTATCTAGCATGTACATCCTTTAATCGTCATCATCGTATGTCATTTGGGTCCATATGGTTTATGTTAGGATGAGATCCCACAATTCTTGTTTCTTCTAATTGGTACGTATCGAGAGTAATTGCATTTTTAAGAAAAAAAAAAACAGGTGGGATCCTGAGCTGGCACCCACCACCAAGTTAACCACCAAGTTAACCTATTATATTAACAATGAAAATCAGAATACATATGACCAGGAATCACAAAGAACCTACAATGCCCAATAACATTCTCAAAATAAAAATTCTACCCTTGGAAAATGAGCTCATTCCGAGCACACCAAGTAGCCCAAGTAATAGAAAACACTCTCAAACTATCCTCATGCGAGTTCCGCAGAAAGACCGTATGGACTCCCAGAAGTTGACACAATTGTTCTCTTTACCCATGGAATTCCCAGCCCATCTCCACATCTTCGCAGAAGAGTCGTAACAGAAAAAGAGATGGTCTAAATTTTCCAGGTTCCTCCGCACATCTATCACAAAGGTGATCATCAATATTGAGCAATCTACCATGTCTGGTCTTCGTCAGTAGCCGCCCATGTCTGAAGCACCGCAGAAATACCTTTATCATCCTCGAGATCTTGCTCCACATAATGTTCATGTCATGTACCAGTTTTTCCAATGCTAATGTTTGATCACCTACAAACATATGGTAAGCCTTCTTAACTGAAAATCTACCTTGTGACCAGACAAAATGATCTCTTTCCTATGAAGAACCCCCAACATCTTCTAACACCCTCTGCAGTGCCAAAAAATTATCAAATCTCTACTCAGAGAACTCCTCCAAGAAAGACAGGGACCAAACCCCACCAGTCTAGACCTAATGCACCATAATCTCCCTATCTTTTGTAATCACCATGAGCTCCAGGAACTACACCCAGTGGCCCATTACATGTCCAGTTTTCTCTCCAAAAAATGGAAGGTCTTCCTATTGCCCAACACAAGACTCAAAACCTCAGACATGGCCGGAAGAATTTTTATATACATTGCTAAAGCGGTGTGGATGTTGAATACCACTAGTCATAAGCGAGTTATTAACGCGGTAAATCCTATGCAAAAGTATGCATATCAGGTTCTCAGAGTTTCGGTTCCCCATAGCCGCACCACCCACTTTGCTATTAAAGCCTTATTCACGCTCTCAAGCTGCAAATCCCCAAACCTCCCTTCTTCCTCCCCCTCGTGACCCAGCAACCCCGATCAATCAGATGCGCCCCTTTCTTTTCCTACTTCTCGTCCGATCAAAAGAACCTACGCATCAAAGATTCCATCCTCTGACGAACCCCCACAAGCAGTAGTCTGGCAGAGCTAAAGAAAATAAGACTTGCTTCAAGAACGTGTTTAGGCAACACCAACTTCCCACCTCTGGATAGTGACTCTGCATTCCAACCAGTGAGCCTACTCTCCAACCTACTTAAGACTGGCCCTGAGTCGCCTGACCTGGGCTTACAGTAGACCAAGGGAAGCCCCAAATATGAGATAGGTGGATCTCCAATAGGATAACGAAGAATCTCACTAGTTGTCTGCTCCTCATCCTGGGATAGGCTAACGGGTATCATCGCTGGTTTCTCCCTATTAATGAGCATCACTGACAAGTCACCAAAAATGTCCATAATCTGCACAACGCTCCTATAATGATTTGGTCTCCCTTTCAAGAAAAGCAATATATCATCTTCATATTGTAGCAGTGGGATGGAGATATCACCGTTACATTATCCCTCACACTGCCCAGATTCTGTCGCCGACCCTCATCATGACGGATAGATTATCGACAACAATGACAAAAAGGAGGGGGGTAAGGGGGCACCATGATGCACCCCTCGTTGTGGCTGAAAGAAACCCCCCTCGGGTTTGCCATTTACCATCATAGAATACAAATCCCTAATAACGAACACTTGACCCACGAGATCTACAAATCAGGGAAGCCATTCTTCTGCAGCGCCACCCAAAGAAATCTCGAGTCAACATAGTCATAGGCCTTCGAGAAGTCTGCCTGCCAAACTAGCCCCTTCGAACCGTTTCTCTTCTCATCAAGGACAATTTCAGAATCCAGGACCAAACCATCCACCATCTGCCTCTCGGGTACAAATGTCGTTTATTCAGGAGCAACAATGTCATCCATAACAAGCCGAAGTAACGCCGTGGCGTTGATGAGATATACAGCATTAGAGATAGCAATTGGTCTGTAATCCTCTACCTTGGTGGACACCTCCTTTGGTAACATGAATAGCATCGCCTTGTTCAAGTGCTCAAATCTGGACTCATGCGACACCTCCATAAAGGTCCTCCCCTTACCGCCTCCCAAAACTCCTTATACAACAAGACGAGAAAACCGTAGGACCTGGCACACCATCTGCATTTAGGCTTCAAACATCCTTCTTCACCTCTTCCTCCATGAAAAGGGCAACCATCGCCACCACCTGAGGCTCGAAATATGCCAAACTCCTTCGCCACACCAACCCCAACCAGAATGAGAAACTCTTACCAGCATCAACAAAGAAGGCACAAGGTACCTACCAACATGTTGTGCCCCACGCACCACCACACCAGTCACCTCAAGTTGTTGAATAAAATTCTCCTCTTGCTCGATGCCATAGAGTGGAAGAAACAAGCGTTCGCATCTCCCTCCTTGAGCCACTTCTGGCAAGAGCGTTGCCTCCATTCGACCTCTATCTTCTTATCATGTAAAATAATCTCCAGAATGTTCCTCTCTCTCTCTCTCCTTATTCTCAGTAGCCTCCACTCCCTCTCATCTTCTAGCTTGTCCAACCTGCACTTCAGCCTGAGCTGTTGCACGACGACCTCGTCGATGATCATGAACTACCTTGTTAAAGTCCATAAGAAATCTTCGCAGTGTCAAAATATTAAATGGTAATCTAACAGTCGCGGACCCCTCCAAAGGAAGTACAGCATTCCTAAAAGCCATCTTCCAGCAACCAAACACGCTCAAACCGGAAAAAGCTTCGTAGCATATCCTCTTCCCTCGTGTACCAAAGAAAAGGTATGTGATCAGAATGAGATCTCGAAAGAGCCCATGCCTTGGAAAGTGGGAAGGCATGCAGGGCCTCGCTGGAAAGAAGAAAGCGATCGATGAGCGATCTCGATATTGAGTTATGCCATGTATATCTGCAAGCCGCAACGTCAACCACTGAGTGCCCCATGTCCACAATCAAGGCAGATAGCTCTGTAGAACCAACATCAATCCTGCCACGCATTTGTGGCCTATTGCTCAGGAGTCATACTGAAATTATCCCCCGATTAGTCAGGGATCCCAAAAAAAGTACTTCTTACAAGTTCATCCAAGAATTCCGAGACATCCACACCATTGCTCGAGCCATAGACATTAGTAACAACAAAGATCAGGCGTTCGCTATTCTTCTGATGTGTACGTTAACGTATGTCTACTCTGATTTCATCCCCAACCATGTTGAATTTACTACCATTCCAGCATACTGCTAAACCACCTAATGCACCATCTGAATTTATCGACTTAACATTGTTAGAGTCGAACCGCCAATTTCTCTCCAAATAAGCTCACCTCCTTGGGCAACCTTTGTTTCTTGCAATATCACCATATCTGCTCTGGCTTCACTAAATAGATCTCTTACACCCATACACATGTCCATCCATCCCAACCCCCAACATTCCATCTTAGAAACTTCATTTAGAAGCTGAAGCATCCACCCCATGTGTTTCTGTATCTTTTATTCATTGTCTTTTCGTTTGTCTATCATATGTAATTTGCCCATAGACCTCTCCCTATATAAGAGAGTCTAGGGCTCAAGAATAAACACAATGCTTATTTTTTCCCAACATGGTATCAGAGCGGCAGTCCTAGACCAGAGCTCTCGTACCGAACCCTAAACCTAGCCCTCCACTGTTAGAAAATAGGAAGCGGAAGCGGATTGATAAACATAGCAAAAGAACAGAAATATAGACATGGAACACCATGATTTTACGTGGAAACCTACTCCATGAGGAGCGGGATAAAACCACGGGAGAAGCCCTCAAAGGGGCATATCTTGCATTGCACTTTCTCATCTGATACAGGAGGTCTGGAGCTCCTTATATAGCCTCTCCAGAGCCTCCAAGTCCCGCTGCTGGACAATGTGGGACTAAACACTTGGATGGGGTAAATGGATCCTGGAGGTATCCATTTACCCATCTCCTCAACATATGACGCATACAAACAATACTCCAACACTCCCCCTCAAGCTGGAGCATGTAATGCTCAGCTTGGACAAACAGAAAGAAACTCAACTCAACGCTACAAGACACTACAGACAATATCAACCCAACACGCACATTGCTGCAGTCGAGGACGTTGCTTCTCATGCCGTGCAGGTGAAGAGGACGAACGGGTTGGAGTGTGAGTCTTCTGAATCTCCTCGTTGGAGAGCATGTGCTCTGAACTGCGCCTGTCAGAGTCACTGCAACTGAAAATGAGTCCCCTCGTCGGAGTACTCTGGCCCGCCACAATAATGTGGACAACTGCTCCATCTCTAGAAAGGGTCGAAGTGAAAAGGTCGTGGTTGTGCAATCCTCGTCGGAGTCCACGGTCGCTGGAGAATGGAGTCTGAATAAGTCTCCTCTTCGGAGAACTGGTCTCTCCCATCTGGCACAGAGAATGATGTACTGCTCTGGTGTACATATGATACCACATGAAAACCCTTGCCAACATGGCATAGGGAATGGTCCTCTACTCTCGAGTCCCTATGGCTCACATGAAAACTCTGCTGAAAATAAGAAAAGGATGGGGACCTCTGAAATGATGGCATACATGTACTCATCTGAAAATGACCGCATCCATGTGCGTGTCTGAAAATGAGTCTCTATCTAGAGAACTCGAAAATGGGCATCATTATGGAGTGCCTCGAACTTGGACTCTGACCAATCTGTCGAGTCTCATCTACTGCGCATCTCACCTATGGACTCGGAATCTGAATGTCGAGTCTGAATCTTGCGCATGGAGAATCTTCATCTGAAAACCGTAGAGTCTGAAAATTGGTTGGTCTGCATCTGACATCTGAATCTGCAACAGGACATGTGACTCTACACCATACTCCCCCTTTCTCCCATACTTTGTCGGAAAATCAACATCGACAAAGTTGGGAGAACACAATGACATGGGGAAAATAACATGAATGTTCAAAAACATTTCTCGCAGCTTTTCAATTTTTTTAAGCCGTCATAATTTTTTATTTTTTTAAAGTTGTTTCAATCATTTTTTACGGCTTTCGCAAATCTTTTTTTTTACCTTGCGTACGGCTCTTCATTTTGTATGTGCCCCTTTTTTTGCATTTTTCGTATGGCTTTTTTTTAATGTACGCGCCTTTTATCATTTTTTCTCATCATTTTTTGATACGGCCCATGGGCCCAAAACAGCCCACAGCCCAATCGGACTTTCAAACAAAATTTTTTTTACATGCTCGCCCATATGGGGCTCACGAAATAGCCTTCAATCAATTATTTAAAAGGACCCGCAGCCCTAGAGTTGTGTACGGGAAACCCTCTTCATTGAAGTAGGCCGCCACCCACCCACCCCCATGGGGGTTTCACGCCGCCGTTGGAAGGCCACCGCCTGGAGATAGGCAGCACATCCTTAGCGCGGGGCCGCCTAGCGCGATATGCGGAGGAGGCCTGAAAGCTCGCCTGGCGCTGGAGCACGCGGCCTGGAGTATTGCCCGTGATGGACTCCGCCTGGCGGTGCATGAGACGGAGAAGGGCTCGCCGCTTGTTCTGGCGGTGCCATCAGGATGGAGCGCCTGGACTTCTTCGACTGTGCTGTGGCGCGAGGTTGGATCTCCTCGGTAACCGCCTCCTGGAGTACAGCCGCGTGACACGCCTGAAAGAGATGAAAGGCAAGGGATTCTTGCGCCTGGGGTTTTCAGGTCGCCAACAGGAGGAATCGCCTGTGCAAAGAGGGCTTCTTGAATCGCCTGGAGGCGCGCGTGAGGAACGGCATTGTCTCCTGCTTACTTGGACATCGCCAGAGGTGCCGCGAGGGCTAGGACTTTTGGGCAGTACTGCCTACGGCGTGTGGTGCCACTAGGAAGAATACCATCGCCTGAAGGACTTGGGGGCACATGAGAGAAGAAGCGTGCTGCCTTGCTGAACAGGAGAATGAGGCAACTCCGCCAGGTTCTGGAGATGCGCTTGGATCTTAGACTGCCTCTGGTTAAGCCGCTGGGGCTAGAGAAGTCAGGAGGAGGTGCGGCCTGATGCTCGACGCATCGCTCAACATAGGGTTGCACGAGGATCTGTCGTCCGATCTCAATATACTGGATCTAGGGTTTTGGAATGAACCCATAAACACCTTGATCAATGGTGATGCGGCAGGACGTGAACAAAGATTAGGGTTTTGAATCAAAACCGTGGAATTTCTTAAATAGACTTGGACAGATCTTGAATATGAACTTTATGGAAAAATAATCTTCAATAACAACATATCAAAACTCGAATCTCGGATAAATAATCAACATAAAATCCTCGAGAATCGACCCGCTCTGATACCATGTTAGAAAATAGGAAGCGGAAGCGGAATGATAAACAGAGCAAAAGAATAGAAATATAGACATGGAACACCATGACTTTACGTGGAACCCTACTCCGTGAGGAGCGCGATAAAACCCACGGGAGAAGCCCTCAAAAGGGGCATATCTTGCATTGCACTTTCTCATCTGATACAGGAGGTCTGGAGCTCCTTATATAGCCTCTCCAGAGCCTCCAAGTCCCATTGCTGGACAATGTGGGACTGTTAAAAAATCGGAAGCGGAAACGAACATGGAAAAAGATAAAGAAATATAAAGAAGACGGATTTTATGTGGAACCCTACTCCGTGAGGAGCGGGATGAAACCACGGGAGAAGCCCTTAAAGGGGGCGGATATTCTATTGAATTTCTCCATGGATACAGGAGGTAATGGGGCTCCTTATATAGCCTCTTCAGAGCCTCCGAGTCCCACCACTAGACGATGTGGGACTAAACACTGGATGGGGTAAATGGATCTCTCCAGGATCCATTTTACCCTGCTACAACTCAATAGGCGCATACAACTTATGCCTCCAACACTCCCCCTCAAGCTGGAGCATGCAATGCTCAGCTTGGACAAACAGACAGAAACTCAACTCAACGCTACAGGACACTACGGACAATATCAACCCAACGCGCACATTGCTGCAGTCGAGGACGTTGCTTCTCATGCCGTGCAGGTGAGGAGGACGAACGGGCTGGAGTGTGAGTCGACTGAAGACTCGGAATCTGACCATCGAGTCTGAACTGCGCCTGAAGTCTCCTTGTCGGAGAACTGGGTCTCTCCCATCTGGCTCAGAGAATGGTGCACTGCTCTGGTGTACCTATGATACCACATGAAAACCCTTGCCCTCAATGGCATAGGGAATGGTCCTCTGCTCTGGAGTCCCTATGGCCACATGAAAACTCTGGCCTGACAACTAGAAGAATGATGGGGACCTCTGACAATGATGGCAACTTATGCTCATCTTACAATGACCGCACACTCGTGCGTGTCTGAAACTGGACTCGGAACAATGATCATCGAGTCTGAACAACCGTAGAGTCTGGAATCTGTTGGTCTGAAGACTGGCATCTGAAATCTGAAATCTGGAATACAAGTCCTGTGACTCTACATATATACTCCCCCTTTCTCCCATACTTGTTGGAAGTTGACATCGACAAAGTTGGGAGAAGACAAGATAAATAGGGGAAAACATCCAAAAAAAATTTCTCGCGGCTTTTCATTTTTTTTTAAGCCGTCACAATTTTTTTCTCATAAGCCGTTCAACTCTTTTTTTTTCTACGGCTTTTTGCAACTCAAATTCCTTTTTTAACTTTGCGTACGGCTTTTTTTTTATTGTACGCGTCTCTTCTCATTTTTTTTGAAATAATAGCCCTCCCCTCTTTTTTTTTTAGAATGAGCCCCCCCCTCCCCCCCCCCACCTTTTTTTTTGTCAAATACACGGCTCACATGGCCTTTTCTCTCCTACCCTCTCGTTTTTTTTAAACGCCCCAAGTGGGCCTCTCAATACAAGCCCTTTTTACACGTTAGGGTTCCCAAGATTGGGAACCCATCGTTTCTGATGTTGCCGCGAGTGCGCGCCTCCTGCGCGCAGGGAGGTAGGAGGAGGGGTCCGCCGAGGGCCTCACGGGGGGATCTCGCCGCCGCGCACGCCTGATGGGAGATGTCCTCGGGATTCACCGACGCTCGTCGCCTGGATATGGGCTCTGCCGCCTGCGGAAGAGAGCCACCTGGATCTCGTGCTGAAGGGAGTTGCGGCCCGCCTGGACCCGCGCGGGGGACCTGGAGGATGATGAGGCGCAGGGCGATGGGGCCGGGCCTGCGCCTGGGACGCGCGGAGGCAGGAAGGGGCAGCCGCGTGGTCGCTGGGCGGTGAGCGATGATGGCACCGCCGAAGAGGGGGGGGCGCCGCTGGAGGGTGCTGCTACTGCCCAGCGATGGTCTGCGCGGCGATCTGGAGCGTCGCTCGAGCGGGTCCTGCAGATGGTTTGACGCCGCCTGGGCTTCTTCAACTCGCGCCGCCACGCATCGGATGCGTCGCTGGGGGATGCGCCTCTGCCTGGAGGCTCGACGACGGACTGGATATGATCCTGTGGCGTGGGCTGGTGCCTAGGCTCCGCAAGGAAGGGTTCGTGCCACCTTGGAGGTGGTTGAGGGAAGAAACTTCAGAACATGGACCGCTGAAGCGCCTGGAGATCTGGAGGGTGCAGGCACAAAGATCGATGTGCTAGCGAGATCTGAAAGGCTTCCGAACTTCAGAAATACGCGATCTTCTTGCAGAAATTAGGGTTTCAAACTAGAAACCCTAGAACTTTGATTTGAGCAAATCACTCCATAAAAATAATCTTCACGATCGAATCTCAAACAAAATAAATAAAGAAAACACCTCGAGAATCGACTGGCTCTGATACCATGTTAGAAATCGGAAGCGGAAGCGAACATGGAAAAAGATAAAGAAATATAAAGAAGACGGGATTTTACGTGGAACCCTACTCCGTGAGGAGCCGGGATGAAACCACGGGAGAAGCCCTCAAAGGGGGCGGATATTCTATTGAATTTCTCCATGGATACAGGAGGTATGGGGCTCCTTATATAGCCTCTTCAGAGCCTCCGAGTCCCACCACTAGACGATGTGGGACTAAACACTGGATGGGGTAAATGGATCTCTCCAGGATCCATTTACCCTGCTACAACTCAATAGGCGCGTACAACTTATGCTCCAACAGGACTAAACACTTGGATGGGGTAAATGGATCCTGGAGGTATCCATTTACCCATCTCTTCAACATATGACGCATACAAACAATACTCCAACATCCACCGTCAAGCCTCCACACACACCGCCCTCTGTGCGCGTCATCTCCACTCGCGCCGCCCCATCGCGCGCTACCCCCACGCACTGCCTCCACGCACAGCGTCTTCACGTGCGGTTGTGCACCGCCCCACGCGCGCCACCTGCCCGTGCGGTTGTGCCCATGCGCCGGGTTGTCCCTAGGGTTTCACCGCCCCTAGGGTTCGGTTGTCATCTTTATAAGGGCCTCTCACTTCCAGGTTGATGGGTTTGGTTGCATAGAGGTCTACACGTGCAACTAAACCTAATCATGTCAGTATAGACCAAGGCTTATCTTGTCTACAACCCTAGTTTTCTCCAGTCAAAATGTCAGAAAGCAAGATTGAGATCCCCACTACATGCGCCTTCAAAGGTCCTGTGCCTATTGTGAAGATGGATGGATCCAACTATGAGTTATGGGTCATGCAGTTCATGAGCCTAATGAAGTCGATGGGTAAGAAACATATTCTTACCGAGGATGAGCCAGAGGAGAAAACAGGGTTGTATGCCTCATGGGAGGCTGATGACGCATATGCTCAGGTCTGGTTGTCTGGTATCTGATTCCAGACAATGCTAATGATGTCTTGCATCAAGCTACTGCCAAAGTCATGTGGGACATTCGTGCTGCCACGTATTCACAAGCCAAGAATGAGACAAAAATCCTACAACTTCAGCATGGCATCTTCACGATAAAGTAGAATGATCGACCCCTGCATGCCCACTACACTACATTGAGGGGAATGTTTGAGAGACTTCACAGTTTCATGCCTCTCACGGCTACTCAAAACAATTGAAGACATATCGGAATACTACGATGGTGGGAGTCTTTCTAGCTTCTCTTGACTCACAGTATGAGGCGGCTTCTTCTCATATTGTGGCAGATGCTCCATTCCTCCCATGGAGGAGACCTTTCAGCGATTGAGCCGAATCAACATCTCAAGCCCTACTACTGTGCCAAATTCTTCTGCTATGGCAGCCTCTAGGGGAAGAGGCAATTCATCTCATTTTCGTGGACGAGGACCACGTGGTAGGGTTGGTCGTGGTCTTGGATTACAATGCACTTACTGTCGTCGGATTAGTCATACAGAAGACACATGCTACTCTAAGCATGGCTTCCCAGCATCTGCCCGTGCAGCAGAACAGATCTAGCATCATGGTGTTACGCCAGCGTCGGATCCACGATATGATGACCTAGTGTCTCGTCTACAAGATATCATACCACCAACCAGTATTACTCCACCTATTTCAGAGAGCAGCTTGGACGTTGTTGCTACTATATAAGCTAGTTCCTAAGGTAGTGCTCATACTTCTGCTTTCTACCAGGGGTTCACGTACCTCAGAGTGGATTGTAGATTCAGGTGCCACACATCATTTGTGTGGAGATAGACACCAACTCACATCCTACAGGCAAGTTTCCCCAGGAAGGACCGTCGTCATAGCAGATGGGACTCATTCTCCCATCACAGGATAGGGACAGATCGCATTAACACCTTCTATGCAGTTGCAGAATGTTCTCCATGCTCCTAATTTCTCAATGAAATTTACTGTCGGTTAGTCAGATTACTAAGGATCTACATTGTCGAGCGATATTTGACCCATCATCTCTTTTGTTTCAGGACATTCTCATGGGCAACGTGATTGGACATGGCTGTGAGCAAGGTGTTGTATCGACTAGTCCATACACCTTACGCTAGAGCATCATCTCATTCCACCGGACCTGTCTCTCCTTATGGCATTTGCGCTTTGGTCATCTTCCGTTTCAGAAACTGCGTCAAGTCCTTCCTCAGATCTCACCCTGCTCGTCATTCGATTGTGAAGCTTGTCACTTAGGGAAGCATCATCGGTCTGTCTTCCCTAGTCGTCAGAGCAAGAGCAGTAGCTCTCCCATTTGAGTTTTTTTTTATATTGATATTTGGGGTCCAAGTCGTGTTCCTGATCATCAGGGACACAGGTTCTATCTAGTTTTGTGGATGATTTTAGTCGTTTGTCTTGGGTCTTTCTGTTAAAGAATAAATTTGAAGCGGGCATTGCTATTATGAATTTTATTAAAGAAGTGTAGAATGTGTTTTCTGTTTCTATCAAGATTGTGAGAACTGATAATCCCCTTGAATTCTGTACTCGAACATTATCTCAGTTTCTTTCATCCCATGGCATTCTTCATCAAACGTCTTGTGCCTACACGTCCCAACAGAATGGTGTCGCGGAAAGAAAACACCGTCACCTTCTTGATGTCACTCGTACGCTTCTTATCCAAAGTTGTGCTCCGCACTCGTTCTGGGGCGATGCGGTTCTTACTGCATGTTATCTCATTAACCGCATGTCCTCGTCTGTGTTGGGGAGAAGATACATTTCTCCCTCGTTTTTCCTAATAAGGAGTTGTTCTAACTCCTCGTGTCTTTGGGTTCGTGGCATTCATTCATCAGTGTCTCCAGGGGTTGACAAGCTCTCTCCTAGGGCTGTCAAATGTGTTTTTGTCGGGTATTCCAGGACTCTAAAGGGGTATCGTTGCTATGATCCGTTACGTCGAAGATATTATGTCAGTGCAGATGTCACGTTTTTTGAGTCAGTCATGTTTTCTCTTCCTATTGGTGACAGGTTGGTGCCATCAGATATAAATGATGAAATCTATATTCCTCCCTCCACCCTTGTATGCACCACAGCAAGCTCCTACATCTCCACCATCATTATCCCCATCACCACCACCACCATCTCCACCATCGCCACCACCTCTACCACCTTCCATATCTTTGGTTCCTCCTCTACCACGCCACTACAGTCGACGGCCAACCCTGCTCATGATCATGGTCAATCATCAAACATGCCCCTGGCTTGTTCTGATAACATTATTTCTAATGATGGGACTGACGGCCTTTCTCATCAGGAGCAGGCAGGGGATGACACGGATGTTGGTACAGCTGATGCAGATCTTGATTTGCCGATTGCACTGAGGAGGCAGAAGATGTCATGTGCTTCATATCCGATTGCTTCTCATGTTACCTTTGAGTGTCTGGCAGGGGATTTCAGGAGATTGGCTATTGCTTTATCTGCTGTGAATATTCCAAGAACTCACCAGGAAGCATTAGCTGATAGTAGATGGTGTCTAGCTATGGAGGAAGAGATGGCCGCCCTTCAGTCGAGAGGTACTTGGAGTCTTGTTCCAGCTCCTACCGGGGCATCTATTGTGAGTTATAAGTGGGTGTTTACGGTGAAGCATAATGTCGATGGCAGTATTGATAGGTACAAGGGCCCGACTGGTTGCTCGGGGCTTTACTCAGATGTATGGGGTAGATTATCTTGACACGTTTTCTCCTGTTACTCATCATTCTACCTTACGGATTCTTTTATCTATTGTTGTGATTCGAGATTGGCCCTTATTTCAATTAGATGTCAAAAATGCATTTTTTATATGGTGATCTTCAGGAAGAAGTCTACATGCAGCAGCCACCTGGGTTTACTGCTGAGGGGGAGTGTGTATAGGTGTGCAGGCTTCATAAGATGATCTATGGCCTAAAGCAGAGCCCAAGAGCTTGGTTCCAGAAGCTCTCAGATTTGTTTGAGAAGCAAGGGTTCAAAAGGTCAAATGCAGACCACTCTCTCTTTGTACAGAGGACATCCAGAGGTATGACTGTCATTATAGTGTATGTTGACGATATACTCATTACAGGAGATGATATGCAGGGAATAAAAATAGCAAAAGAATTCTTGGACCGTGAATTCGTTATCAAGGATCTAGGAGTACTTAGATATTTCCTTGGATTGGAGTTTGGTAGAAACGAACAAAGACTCGTGATGACTCAGAGGAAATATGTCACTGACTTGATAAGTGGACACAGGTATGCTTGGATGTCGACCTGCTTCTACACCCATGGATCCAAGCATGAAGATGCATGATGATGACACTGAAGAGGTTGACAAAAAAAGGTACAGAAAAATTGGTAGGGGGGCTTCTTTATGTTACTATTACTAGACCAGATATTACATTTGCAGTAAATAAAGTGAGCCAGTTTATGGAGCAACCTCGCCAGGTACACATGGACGCCATACATATGATACTAAGGTATCTTAAGTCATCTCCAAGTGCAGGATTGATGTTTAGAAAGAAGGGCACTATTACTATCTCAACATGTGCAGATGCAGACTATGCATGGTGCCCGGAAGGATAGGAAGTCTACATCAGGCTTCGCTATGTTCGTTGGGGAGTCACTTGTCTCATGGAAGAGCAAGAAGCAAACAGTAGTTGTGAGATCTAGTGCTGAATCGGAGTATAGAGCTATGGCCCAAGCATGTGCCGAAGTGATGTGGGTTCGCGCAGTTCTGACAGATCTACATATAGATGTTCCTCTTCCCATGTCATTAAATGTGACAATCAGGTTGCATTATTCATTGCAAACAACCCTACATTTCACGAGAGGACAAAGCACATTGAGGTGGATTGCCATTATATCCGTGATATGATCCAGAAAGATTTCATTTCTACAACCCATGTCAGCTCAAGAGACCAAACCGGCAGACATTCTTACCAAAGTTTTACTTCGGGGTTCCTTCCAGAAGTGATTATCCAAGATGAGCATGATAGATATCTATGCTCCATCTTGAGGGGGAGTGTAGAAGTTTAGTTTATGATTCTGTATCTTTTATTCATTGTTCTTTTCGTTTGTCTACCATATGTAATTTGTCCGTAGACCTCTCCCTACATAAGGCAGTCTAGGACTCAAGGAATAAACACAACGCTTATTTTTTCCCAACAGGTACCATCCCAAAACAATCCCGCCGATTCCCGATCAACCTCATTCCAAAAAGGATAGTTGACAGTGTCTCCCTTCTTCGAGAGGGCATAGCCCCCTGCAAGAGCAATCTCGATTGTTTGTTGCCCCACTATTGACGAGTTGGTAAATACGATGATTAATTCGTGTTCGTTGTAGTACATGTACTCAGCGAATCAGTCAGAACCGAGAAAAGGGATCTCCGTGAAGAGTGTCTCAGCTTAATTTATATCCCGGGCAAGTCCGGGGTCGAACTCAGGGAGGCAAAGGAACAACTTCGGGGATAATTTGAAAATTAAGTTTTAGATTTCCAAATGCGGTTTTTTTTTTATATTTTTTATGCAACAAGATGCCAAATACAAGATGTTGTTGAATTAAGACACTAAGAAAATACACAACTTAACCAAATTAATTTTAATGTCAAATTAGTCCAATTCAACCAAGTTATATTTTTCCTAAGATATTAATTCAGTGAGGAACACAAAACATATTTTTTGTATTTTTAGCAATTAAAATGCAACAAATAAAAATGCACACTTTTTATGGGTATTTTTGCAATTTTTCACACAAACAATAAGCAAAAATGATGAAAATTTACTGAAATGAAAACATGATGCAAGGAGACTACAGTAATTTTTTGGAATTTTTTTGACATTGCATGAATTTTTTATGTATTTTTTAGTGAAAACAGAGAGACAATGAGTAATTAATTTCTAATTAATCCACAATGGTCCAATTAATCAGAATGTGAATTATCTCAAATAGATATTGTCATAAGGCATCCAGGAGACTTTAAATTTCGTAAAAATGATGTACGTGGATTTAATTAAAAATCAAATACTAAAATCACTCTACAATTTATTTCATGCACAAGACATCTCTACTTTGGATGAAATTTGGACAGTAAGTTAAGCTCTCATCAAGTCCTCATATCTAATTTTTGAGGAATTTTTAGAGCAATCGTGTATGAGATATAAATTTAAGAGCTCAATTTCGGTAAAATATACAAAATTTTCAGTTACACAATTTTAATTAATTCATAATATCTCACAAAAATATAAATAAATATTCAGATGAAAGAAAATAAGTTGCTCAACACAATGACATTTTTCATTGAATAAAATGATGCATAAATGAGGTCCAAAGTAAAATGTGAACACAGGGGTCTTTGTGCAAAACAGAAATTGAACTGAACAACACAAACTGTTCACGAGGGCATTTTTGTAATTACATAAACTAACAGGAACAAATATGCAATATTTACAATAAAAAAATGAAAATGAACCCTTCTTCTTCACAGATGCTAGGGGAACCCAACAGCAGGGGGTCGACGGCGCCGCCCTCGCGCGGCGGAGGAGCGCCGCTCGGGCGGTGGAGGTCGTGGCGGAGGGGCGGCAGGAACGGCGAGGTCGGCAGGTGTGCTGCGCGCTGGGATGGCGCGGTGGCTGAAGGTGGATGCGGGTCGCTAGGCGGCCGCGCGCAGCCGCTAGCACGTGGCGGCCCACGTGCGGGTGGCGGAGCCACGCCCGGCGGCCACGCGTGGCTGAGGAGAGAGGTAGCGGCTGCGCGCGGCTGCCCGGCAACGGCGCCATCTGATCGAATCGCTAATTACGATGATTAATTCGTGTTCGTTGTAATACGTGTACTTAGCGAATCAGTCAGAACCGAGAGAGGGATGTCGTCGCTCGACCGCGGTTGCGTCGCTGTCACCGATTCAACTCTGGGAACTAGGCTCTCCTCACATAAAGATGGATCAAAGGCAAAAATGAGGAGAATGAGATGTATATGAAGAGGATGACATGAGAAGTTATTTAAGATGGTGGAGTTGAATGGGAGGTTGTATTATTAATGGAGTTGAATGGGAAGTTGGAAAAAATGGTGGAATAATGGAGTTGAATTGGTGGTTATTGTAGAGAATGGAAATTAAATAATAAATAAATAAAGTAGGCTACTTTAAATACAATAAAATAAAAAGAGAAGAGAAATAGTGGAGAATTTACAAAAGAAGACAAAACACCATGTACAATTTTTTGTTTACTTTTCTAATTTGTATTTTTTTGTCTTTTTAATAAGAGATATTTACAACGGAAAAATACAGTAGAATAATATAATCAAAATATAACACAAACATAATTTTTTTTATATTTTTTAATAATTAGGAAAGATAAAATAAAATGAATAAAGAATGATATATACATAATACAATGTACATCTAGGTCCCAAACCCAACTTTTGCAAATGAGCTCCAATTTTAATGAAACCACTTCCATTGGATAGATAATTTTCTAACTTGAACTTTAAAAGTGAGTTTGGTGAATTCAGAGTTCATACGGAGCGGGAATTTAGCTTGGAAGTTGGACTTTACGGCTTTTTCTCTTTGGGATCTAGGAGCATTTATTTGAGATGAAATTTGTTTTGTATTTTTATATTTTTATATACATTTTTATAAACAAGTTAGAGAAAGAATTAGCCAAAAGGAGTTGATATAAAATTGTTAAAAATACATGAAGTTTTGGGCTATTTACAGGTGAAAAACTCCTTTAATTTTGCGGCTTTTTATTGTTAATTTATTTTGTACAATCTAATATACATTAATTAATGTGTTTTATTAACAAGAGTCATTTTGTTCATTTATTGATTTTATGGACATTTTTCTGAGATTTTACTAGGGATTTTGCTAAGATCAAGATCTTGAGATGATGAATCGTGGATTCATCAACTATCACCCCTCGTCGTAGCACCTTAGCCAACACTTTCTCATCCTCCCTTACTCTCCAGCAGGTCCAGAAGTCTTAATCGATGCCACCTACGCTACGACTTCATCCTATGCTTCACATAGCATCTCCTAAATCTCCAAACTGAAAGTCAAAGTCCCAAAGCACCGCATACCTTGGGCGATTTACCCCCTCCCGCAGACTGAACCACGGGTCCCAACCCTTAGAACCTGCTGGAGGCAATTGTCCCCTCGCCGCCTAGTCGTTATTTTTGAGCTTCCCTTGAGAAGGAGGAGAAGAGGCGAGAGTTCGTTCTTCCATCACCCATGTCGGGGGAGAGAGTACCGAAGCTGAAGGCCATATGGGTCCGAATCTGAAGGGACTTACGGGTCGCGAGCAACCGGGTCTACAACCGCCTTCGACCCATCCAGGATTGAGTTCTCTAGTGCCTTTGAGTCCACCACCTCTTTCGAATCAGCAACATTTGGAGCACTTGCAATCAGGGCTGCCATATACGGGTCAGGTGTTGCCATCGCCTTAATGGGGGTCGCCTTAATTGGAGCAGGCGTAATCGAGTCAAGCACGGCCACCACCTTCGGGTCTTGCAAATGAGGAGCTCCCACCATATCTCTCGGAAAGGAAATTTTTCCCGATGTCAGACATCGCATATGATAGTCAGCATACCTCGCTTCTCCTGATCCCAACTAAAAGAGGTCCTTTCTCGGCACTTGGTCTCCAGAAGGAAGACGCTTTGGGTGCCAAACCTTGACTCCCGAGCATAAGGCCATCCGGTAACCGAATCTCCCGTATGCATAGCAATGTATGGGTTCGCGGTAGTCATGCACCCAATGATTTGCCCCTCCACAACTCAAACAATAACCTTTGTACCGCCATCCATGTTATCACCTAATAGTAGGTCTTCTCTTGTGAAAGCTCAATTTGCGCTAAACCAATGTCCCAACCACCACCCTCTCTCTCTCATCCTCTACAATACATATCTTTTGCACCTTGAAATCTTGAGTACCCGATGCCTTTGTCAAAGAGAGGGTCATTTATGTATTCCTTATTTCTCTCTTTTGTAGTTAACTATGTCGGGTTTCTCTTCTCTATGTAAGAGAGCCCTACGTCCTTTCGGGGAAAATTAGTCATTCATTATCTTCGACATGGTATCAGACTGACGGTCTTAAATCAGAGCCTCATTATCCCAAAACCCTAACCCTACCCACTACCCTACCTCACAATGTCGCCCACCATGTGTCGCAGTCTCCATTGCACGACTCCTTGGTACTACCTCCAACCACTACCACCAGCCCAACCCACCATGTGGCAGCACCTCCAGTGTTGTTGCTTATCCAGCGGCAACCACGCCACCTGGCAGCCTCCGCCAAGCTGCCAAGCGTCCTTACAACGCCTATTGGTTGCTTCCATGGGTCCTATACTGCCCAACGGCCTCCCCAGGCTCGCACTACATTCTTGCGCTAACTGTCGGCCCTACTTGTGTATGCCAGGTCCTCGCATGGTCTGATTTTTGGTGGTGGCGGGGTAATTTTAGAACTTTAAACTTGCCATATCTTCCCTCGAGATCCTTCGGAGTTGATGAAAAAGGTTGTGTTTGAGTTTTTCACACACAACTTGTTCACTGTATGATTGCATAGACAAATCAGATTGTTCTGTATCCTCAATAGAGTCCTCGAGCTCTGTCATTCGTCATGTCAAAGAACAAGGTCCATGTATCGTCCTTTGGGTCCTTCAAAGGTCTTACGTCCATTGTTAATACGAATGGGATCAACTATGAACTATGGACTACGCAATTCATGAGTATCTGGGAGAGAAACAATAAGGAATAGATCCAGATGCAACCTGAACCGATCGAAAAGGTTGGGGCGAATGATTATGAAAGCAAGATAATGTGTGGACATGTATTTGCCTCTCTGGTACCCTTACTCCAGAGATAGCCAACAACATACTACATTAGCCCACTGCCAAGGCGAGGTGGGAGATTCTCTCAGGGACATATTCTTAGGAAAGGAATGAGACGAAGATCCTTCAGCTTTAGTACGACATCTTCACGATCAAGCAGGATGGTTGTCCTCTCCATGCTTTCTATTCTTGGTTCAAGGGCATGTTCGAGAATCTCCATAGCTTCATGTCTCTGAATGTGACCTATGAGCAACAGATGGGGCACACGTACCTTAAGATAGTGGATGTGTTTCTTGTGGCTTGCTACTCATAGCCAATTTTTGAATGTTGCTTCTATACCTCCCATGGAGGAGGCCTACAGTCAAATGAGGAGGATCATGGTACCTCCTGTGGCTCAAACTTTGCCTCGTGTTTACATTTGTTGAGATAGATATTTGTATTTGTTCTTTATTTATATTTCTTATTCTTCCGTCTATATTATGTAATTTCCCCATAGGGCTTTTCTCCTATATAAGAGAGCCCTAGGGAAAAGTGGAATGAATCAACTATTTTCCCTTTCCGCACGCTATCAGAGTGACGATCCTAGACCAAAGCATGTGCCCAAACCGTCCCTTCCCTACCAAAATCCTAAGGATCTCGGCCATCGTGAGGGGTCTCTCAGCCACCGACGATGTAGCGGGCTCCTCCGTAAGGCGTCATCGATGCAGCAACAGCAACAACTGCCTCTCTCCCTCCATCGTCGCCGTTACCCCAAAAAGAGCCTTCTAGCCCTCTTCTACAACCAGCGACTCCATTGCGGCTGCTGCAACCACTGCTTAGGCCACCTGCGCTGCCCAAAAAAAGGGGCATCTATCTCTGCCTAGGCCATAGGGGTGATTGTCAATCCTCGTTGCACCCTAGAGGTCATATCCGTCGATTGTTGAGGCTTAGAAATCGTTGTCAAAAGCGATTTGATCTGCTTTTCAGCCTTATTTTGAGGTTTTTAGGGTGGTTTTGATCATCTAAATCACCCTAGTTACTCGAAGAAGCCAACGGATGGTATGTCTGTGTAGACGCATTCATTCTTGTCTACAACCCAGTCTTTGTAGCAGTCATCATCATGTCAGACTCCAAGTTCGACATCCCATCCTTTGTTGCCTTCAAAGGTTCGGTACCCATTGTCAAGATGGATGGGACTATGCAATTCATGAGCCTAATGCAGTGCAATGACAAGAAGCACATTCTAAATAGGATGAAGCTATCGATAAGACTGGGGTTAATGCCCTATGGAAGGCAGTTACGCAAAACGACAAGGGGGAAGGAATGGAGGGAGAGCTCCGGCGAGGAGGCGACAGAGGGAGCTCGAATCCCAGATCCACGATGGATCCGGGTTGGATGAAGATGGGAATCTGTGGAGAACGTGAAGGGGAGTAAATGGTGTGGACGTTGAGGCGAATCGAGGGTCAGATCACGTCAATTTGGACCTGGACCCTAACGTCTAGGATTTAGGGCTTTAGATTAAACGTGATTCGATGCTCCTAACTACAAATTAACGATGCTAAACGAAAGTTAGACTAGAAAATTACCTAAGGATAACAGGAAAGATGGCTCAACCGGCCTGAGGGGGCCAAGAGCAGAACCGACCGGCGGTGCTCCGGCGGTAAAGTTGGATAACCTCCTCCCTTGCTCTCCTCCCTGCAAATCAAGGGCTAAACAACACTGTTACCATGGGGAAGCCATCTAGGAATGATCTGAGGGGCTAAAGTTTAAAGAAGAGGGATCAAAAAGCCAAAAGGCATGAAGGGGGTATATTTATAGGCGATTGTTGAGCGAGTTTCTAGAGACGATGGCGTGCGATCGATCAGGGGTAGGTGGAGATGCGAGGATGGGTGTGGATGAGGGACAAAATGGTTGCAATATGGTGGTGGTCTCGAGGGTAATGAGTAAAGAAGTAGATGTGGAAAATTGGGAGTTATTCATTAAAAGCAAGCAAGGAGAGTGTCCCGGATTTGTGGACATCTTTGGTGAGATCTCGAGACTTTGAATCATCAGAGAGAAGTCCTTGTTCATGCTGTTGGGACTATTATAGGAAAGGGATTGAGAGTTTGTGTTGGTATGTTACAGTCCATGTTCTTCACTTCCCGCTACTTACTTGGGTCTCCCTCTAGTTAGGGGAAAGTCTGGGCATCAAATTGGCACCCTTTGATATAAAGATGGGAGTTGGCCAGTTGGAAGGTCACGGACTAGAGGGGGATTGATATTACTCAAGCATGTACCCTCGGTGATTCCGATTTTCTTGTGCTCCACCAGACTGCTCCCCCTAGGTATCCGAAGGTGAATTGAATCCATTATGAGGTGTTTCTTTTGGGAATATTCTAGACATGATAGAGACCATGGTTTGAAAAGGCTAGCCTCGAGGCTAGGAGGTCCCTTTTAGCCTCGAGGCTTACGCCTTAGACCAGTCCTATGAGGCGTGCGCCTCGAGTGGTCGAGGCGTAGCCTCGAGGCGGAACACCTCGAGGCGGTCGAGGCGTTTCGTGAGGCGTTTTTGCTTTTTTTTGAAGTATTTTTTATTATTTTAATGGTTTACTTAGTAGTTTGAGAAGCTTATAAATATATGTTTATTTAGGATAATGATTATATAAGATGAATGCCTAAATATGATGTTTAATTCATGCCCATAACTTCATATTTACAATTAATGTATCCAACTATTTTGGCAAACTCTTACTATTTCACTCTTAATGAATGAATTCATAAATATTAAATTAAACAATACTTGTAACTTAACCAGATTTGCAATATATCAAGCAAAACAAAATGGATAAGGTTCACGGTTTCTCATGTTGCCTTATATTATATATTGGACACAACATAAATTTCTTCGACATATATTTAATCGAACTTTTAATTACAACAATATTTCAAATATTTGCTCGAAATGGATATGATTCATGGTTTCTCGTGCGATCATATATTATATGTTAGACACATAACATAAATTTCTTCGATGTATATTTAGTCATACTTTTAATTACAACAATATTTTTTTAATTACAACGATATTTTATAGACATATATGTATTGTTTAATTCTTTCACAATATCTATAGTCAATGAATTCCTCTTTGATTGGATGAAAATGTGTAGAAATGTATATGATGTTGTTCTATCTTCTATTTTGGGGTTCTTATCTTTATTATTTCATCATATCTTGTAGTGTAAATTATTATATATTGGGCAGAGAACATATACTTACATAGAGATATATATAATTGTAGTTTTATACATATTTTTCTATATAAACTGAGGCTTACGCCTCGATCGCCTCGAGGCTACGCCTCGCCTCTGCCTTTCGTTTTTTCAAACCTTGACAGAGACGGCATACACATGATAGATTGGGGAACTATGATGCATTGTAAAAAGGATGGAGGCCTCTTTATTCATATGATTAAGAATGTGAATACGGATTTTCTTTTCTAGCAAAGTAGATACTTAGATTTTAGGTCAAGAAGGATTTGTTGTGCCAATTGTTGTGGAATATTAGTGGTATTGGATGTTCAATAACAGGTACGGATTAGATCACCATCATCTCTTTGGTAGGGCATAAGAAAGTTGCTTCCACAAATGGCGAGCTTTGGATAACCCATGGAGGGGAATGGTGAACTACTCCGCTTTTGGATAGATGACTATACGGGAGCCGGATAACTTTCTGACCAATAACCCAAGCTTTTTGTATTAGTACATGATATATTAACCATGGTGTCTCGTGTGTGGTCTGAAAGACATAGAGTCCTTTGTTTGTGTCGGATTTTTCAAATCAGATGATGAGCAACTTTCTTCCTTTGACAAGGGAGTTAAATAAGATAGGTGGCCCCTCCCTTGGGAAGGATAGCTGGGTGTGGATGAATGGTCCCTTCTCTGTTAAGAAGGCATACAAATCCTTTCTGTAGCACGTAGAAGGTGGTACAGGAGGACTTCCAACGTGATTATCAAATTATTTGGTGGAACAAGATGCCACAACGCATCAAGGTATTCCCATGGCTCCTTAGACATGGACTATTTACCAAGATGCGTAGGGATATGATTCTCCGAATCGATGACTCACTTTGCCTAAGATGCGAAGAAGATATAGAGGATATGGACCATCTTTACTTCAGATGCGGACTTTCTAGGAGAATTTATGATAGTAGCAGCATCATTTAGCTCTAGACAGAGAATTACGTGACCTTCTGGAGATCTATCAGGGACTTCTGTGGCAACTCTCATGAGGATTGCACGTCACCATTTGTTCATCTTTGAGCCACTAGGTGTGCTAGGAATGACCCCATCTTTCGCAGTTAGTCATTTTATTCTAAAATGTACTTGAATATTATTAGGCCCTCCATATGCCATGGACCCATGCAAGTTAAGTTTTCTTTTTTGATTGAATTCTGAGGTGGGCCCTCGCTCAGGGCTTCACCCTCTTATTTCTCAAAAGAAAAAAATCAAACAACCTTTACTATAAACTGTTGGAGTATATGTGTTGTGTGTTCACTTGAGTTGTAGATGGGTAAATGGATCATTCCAGGATCCATTTACCACATCATGAGTTTAGCCCCACATCTACCAGTGGTGGGACTTGGAAGCTTTGTGGAGGCTATATAAGGAGCCCCAGACCTCTTTTATCGGATGAGAAAAGCAATAGAAGCATCAACCCTTTGAGGTGTTCTCTTGTGGTTTCATCCCGCTCCTTAAGGAGTAGGGTTCCACGTAAATCCCAGTGTTCTTCATGTTTTAAATCTTCTCTGATATTCGCTTTCGCATCATATTTTCGAACGTGGTATCAGAGCAAGTCGTTCTTGGGATTTTTTATCGAGTTTGATTTTCTGTAATTAGTTTTAGATTTGTTCAAGAGTTTTGGGGTTTATTAAACTCTAATTCTTCAAGAGTTCCAGATTCGATGTTCTGTTTTAGGGTTCTATCTCGGGAACCCTAACTGATTATGTACGATACAACTTTGTTCGTAGGAAAAAAATTATGTCCCTATTCAAGCTCTTGAAGATCAAGCCATCGAAATCAACTACGGTTTCTGCATGAAACCTCTAGATCTGGAAGCTTTCCAAGCAGGCATCCAATCTCCAGTCGGTAGCCCAATCTCCAGTCGGTGAATCCCTTCTCTAGGTGGCAGCACCTCGCCGCCCTCATCCTAGTTCCAGGCGGCCTAGAGCAGGCCTCGCTCCATATCCAGCGCCCCCTTTATCTTTGAGCAGCAGCAGCCCACCAGGCGACATCGCCGCATCCTCCTCACAAGGATTGGGTTCATCCAAGTGCAGCGAGGTCTCCTCCTGATGCGTGCAGAGCTCGCGATCCATCTCCTCCTCAAACTACGTGCAGCGAGATCTCCTCAAGTGCATCGGGTCTATCCAGGCGATGGAGCCATACACTGATTCTCCAGCCATTGAAGACCGCATCATCATCGCGCAGGGGCAGTCTTCCAGCACGCCGCAGCATCACAGGACCGCCCTTCTCCATCGTGAGGCAGAAATTCCTATCCATGAGGCAACTCCTCCCAAGGCGGAGGCTCCAGCCAGCGCCACCTTCCTCGCTCTTCCAGCGCACATCCTCGCGCAAACATCCAGTTGGCGGTGACCTCGCACAAGCCTCCATAGGCATCGGGCCCCCGCAGCTTCTTCATGCGTAGGTTCCAATCGGGGAACCCTAAGCGTGCACGGGCTTTTAAAAAAAATATACCGTGTTCAGCCCAAGTGGGACGTATGTTGTAAAAAAAGAATAAAAAAAGAGAGGAAATAGATGGGCCATTTAGAGGGGGGCCGTGAATTGGGCTCATTTGAAAAAGGGGGGAGGAGAATCTTGTGTCTTGCGTGAAGTTTCTCCAGTGGGATGTATTTAAAAGAAAGAAAGGGAGTCGGGTTATTGTAAGGTCGAAAAGGGGGCTTATTTAAGGCCTTGTACGGGCTGTGGTCTTTGGGCCTAATTAGGCCACATTTCTTTGTTAAAAAAAGAAGAAAAAAGAAAAAAAGTTCGTACAAAACAAAAAAAATTAGTATGCGAAGAAATTTTTTGCAAAAAACGGAAAATAATTGAAAAAAAGGAAGAGAGAAAAGCTGAAAAAAATATGACGGCTTATTTACAAAGAAAATTGAAAAAAATGCATGATTCATGTTGTCTTCCGTAATTTCTATGTCTTCTCCCAACATGGTCGATGTCTTCATTCCGACAAGTATGGAAGAAAGGGAGAGTAATTGGGTAGAGTTCTTCGATCGATTCAGATTCCGGGTCAGATTCATATTTTCCCAGGCCAACCAGATTGTTCAGACTCTACAGATTTTAAACTCGACATTTAGATTTGTCAGAGTCCAAGTTCAAGGCGCTCCATAGTTGAGTGGCCCATTTTCTTCGAGTTCTCCAGAGAGAGACTATCTTTCAGACGCACATGTGTGCGATCATTATTTGTGGTCCCCATCTTTTATGTTTCATCCAGGGTTTTTTATGTGGTTTCATAGGGACTCCAGAGTAGAGTACCATTCTCTGAGCCAATAAGGGAGAGACCCAATTTCAGACTCCATCCTCCATCGACCGTGGACTCCAACGAGGATGTCTCCTCGGCTTTTCCAATTCGGCCCCTTTCAGAGATGGAGTAGTTTTCCTCATGTTGTGGCAGGTCAGAGTTCTCCACGTGGAGACTCATCCAGTTTCAGTGGCTCTAACATACACGGTTCAAAGCACACTCGGTTGACTCACACTCCAGCCTGTTTGTCCTCCTCACCTGCACGGCATGAGAAGCAATGTCCTCGATAGCAACCGACAGTTGTGCGCGTTGAGTTGATATTGTTCGTAGTGTCCTGTGGCGTGAGTTTGAGATTTCTTTCTATTTGTCCAAGCTGAGCATTGCATGCTCCAGCTTGAGGGGGAGTGTTGGAGTGTATGTGTTGTGTGCCACTTGAGTTGTAGATGGGTAAATGGATCACTCCAAGATTCATTTACCATATCATGAGTTTAGTCCCACATCTACCAGTGATGGGCACAGACCTCCTGTATCAGATGAGAAAAGCAATAGAAGCATCCGCCCTTTGAGGCGTTCTCCTGTAGTTTCATCCCGCTCCTTAGGGAGTAGGGTTCCACGTAAATCCCGGTGTTTTTCATGTTTAAAATCTTTTCTCTGATATTCGCTTCCGCATCATATTTTCTAACATAAACATGCTAGTTGAGCTTGTCAGTTCATCAAATATAGAATTGCAAGAAAAAAATTAATACTTGATTATTTGGTGGTACTTGACTTTGTGAAATGATTGGCGGACTTGTTCATAAAAGAACATGATACTGCATCCACTTTGAGCATGGTTTTTACATATGAAGAGGAAATAGTTTCATTATAAATTTTGTTTTTTCTTGGTGTTAGGATATGCTTCATTATTAGAAAATTCCAGTATTTCTTCTGGAAAATTTATCTAGTATTAAGTTCCATGTGTTTCTTACACATTTTTTGGTCATTCTTCATTTTCTGACAGGATCCGGTATCTCTTGATTGCAAGAATGTTGCGTCTTTTACGGCTTCTAATGCATGTCCAACAATACAGAGCATTTGTCGCCACTTTCTTGACTCTTATTCCAAGTTTAATGCCGTATCTTGGGACAATATTCTGTGTAATGTGTATTTATTGCTCTGTAGGCTTGCAGGTAAATGCGCTATAACTCATAAGTTGACAGCTAATTAGAATACATTTAGTCCCTCCTTGTGGGGGTTGTGATGGGTAGTCGACTGCCAGCATAAAAAATATTTGAATTCTTCAATATTGATTTAAGCAAGAATTCATGTATCTGGCCTTACCTTACTGTGGGAGAAGGCTTCACCATTTTTTATATGTATATGTGTTTGTCTACATTTATGTTTTTGTCTGTACATGAGTGTAGCAGTCTCAAAATACTGTTGTTGTGGTTTCTAATATATCAATAACAAATTTGCATGAAGCATTCTCTAAATAATTACCTTTTATGATTTATGATTTGTATGAGGAGTTGTCAGTAAGACAGGAGGTTCTCCTGACATTTATGTCGGTCCTTATTGTAAAAATTGCACTTGCAGTAGGTCAACCCCCAACCTCCACCCCCACACACTTTCCCACTACCATCACAAGCCAAAAGGAAAACACCCAAGATGTTGAATCATCTTCCTCGTTTCATCCACACTATTTTAATCTCCAATTCATCCTCTATGTTTCGTCTTTCACCCTTCTTGCAAGTTGACGAGTCAAATAAGAGAAGATACTGTAGGAAAATTGAACTTTATCACTTTTCACAACTTTGAACATCGTGAGATTGCAACTTGCTGATTCTCTTTTGAAAGCTATGAATTACTTTGGCCTTCTATGTTCCCAACATCATTAAGGCATCCCACTATATCTCATCAACTTCCAATTTTTAAGCTTCTTCCATTTTTTTCAAGTAAACCATTGTTAGCGGATGCATCACGAGTTTATACCGAAACTCCAAGAACAAACCAAGTTCCCAAAACTTCCAAAAACAGAAGAGTGGAGGATGCAGATGAGATAAGGAGGATGGATCAGGTGGTAGAGATGGACTGGCATTGGTATGATTGGAAATTTTGGTGTTAAGATGGGCCATTTTTCACTCTATTGAATCAATGATGGGAAGTTTAGCCCAAAAGGAGAGAACTACAAACATGTGTGTGTGTGTGGGGGGGGGGGGGGGGGTTGTCCAACCGTCAGGTGGATGTTCCTAGTTACTTTTATTTTAATAACACCATTGTACAACTTGTTTACAATTATAGATTCTAGTGCGATTTTACAATGGCTTGTGGGATGATTGCTTATGTGTAGTATTTTTATGCAGGTATTTGGAGGGTTGGTGAATTCTGGAAATCCCAAACTTGAATCAACAGATCTTGCTGACAGCGAGTATCCTTCTTTGTTGGACATGTTACAAGTTTCATCAAATTTCACTATAATCTGTTAAACCTGAGGATTAGGAATGTACCTTATTTCCTCAATTGGCTTTGTGCGTGCATAACCTCTCAATTGGAAATGATCATTTCCCAGCATTCCCCATCTTGGAAGCATTGTGCCTTTCAAATTTCCAATAATAATGCTATTTGATTAGGGAAGCATGAAATCTGGGCCTTTTTCTTTTCCATGTCTTAACTATTCTGAAGAAGCCAATTCCTCAAATTTTCTCTACGATTTTACTGGTTAGAGTCAAAAGATCCTGTTGAAGACACCACTCCTTGCATCCAGTAAAGGTCTTGATCATTTGTTCTCATAGTCCAACATTCCTTGTAACCCTTGCTGGAAAAGAGGCTTGATCACCCAACCCCTTTTATCAAGTTGAAGTCCAAAAAGGAAAGAAAGTATTGGGTGTGTTTTCTTTTAGGATCTTTTTAAACCTTTAATTAAATTTGTCCTTTTTCAGTAGCTTTTAGTACAGGCCTTGTATATATGTGTATGTAGTGCAACCAAATCCTTAATTCTTTATATTATTTCTTATATAACTCCGGGAAAGATAAGGATACTTATCATACCAAATTCTCTTCAAATAGCATCAGTAGAATATGTTTTACTTGTCTCTTTAACTAATGCAGTTATCTTCTTTTCAATTTCAATGATTACCCCAATGGAATGGTTACTCTTTTCAATTTGCTGGTAATGGGAAACTGGCAAGCTTGGATGCAGGTAACTGTTGTTACTTTTGAATATTTAGCTGTTTTGGGAGGTTTCTTTTGTAGATAATCTGAAAATGTGCATTAGCATAGCATACACTTGTTTATTCATTCTCTTTTGTTTTCATTATGAAAATAATAATTGTAGAGATATAATTTATGTTATTTGTACTATTTCATATTTTCTATATTCTTATTGACTCTTGATGTAATTTACCCATAGGCTACTCCCCTATATAAGAGAGCCTACTGTTTATGGAATAAACAACTCTTTTGATTTTGCCAACATGGTATCAGAGCGGCGTTCCTAGACTGGAGCTCCTGTACCCTGCCCCTAACCCCACCGCACGCCACCTCCTCTACGCGTCGCCCCTTCCTTCTCCGCACGTCATCTCCTCCGTGCGTCGTCAACCCCGTGCGCGCATCTACCTCTCTGCGCACAGCCTACACGTGCAGCCACCCCCTTCTCCGCGCGCCAACTCCGTGCGCCTCCCCCCCTCCTTCAACGCACAGCTCCACTGTGCGTCGCCCCTAACCTCCGCGCAACACACCTCCGCGGTCTCCTCTGCGCGCGCATCATGTCCGAGCGCCGCCCCTACCTCAGACCACCCTGTATCGCCTAGGCCATCACCGCCTAGGCCCTCTCTTGCCGGGTCGTTATATAGGTTCTCGCCGAACCTTCTTCCGTATGGGTTTGGTTCCTTGAGTCTACACATGCAACCGAACCTGTGAATGTCAGTGTAGACAACCATATCTCCAGTCTACAACCCTAGTCTTTTATTATCATCATGTCAGAAAGCAAGGCAGATATTCCATCTACAGGCGCCTTCAGAGGTCCTGCGCCTATTGTGAAGATGGACAGGTCAAATTATGAACTGTGGGCAATGCAGTTCATGAGTATGATGAGGTCGACCGGTAAGAAGCACATTCTTACTGAGGAAGAGCCTACTGAGAAGACTGGGATCAACGCCTCATGGGAGCCGGATGATGCATACACCAGGGTTTGGTTATCAGGAACGTTAGCAATTGAGATTGCAAATGATATTCTCCATCAGCCCACTATAAAAGCAATGTGGGATATTCTGGCTGCTACTTATTCACAGGCAAAGAATGAGACGAAGATTCTGCAACTCCAGCATGACATCTTTACAATCAAGCAGAATGGACGGCCTCTACACTCATTATACACGTCTTTACGTGGAATGTTTGAGAAGCTCTATAGCTTCATGCCTCTCACATCCACTCCTGAGCAGCAAAAGACCTACAAGAATGCCACTATGGTTGGTGTATTCCTGGCAGCCCTTGATCCAGAGTACGAGGCAGCACGTTCCCAGATCTTGGCAGATTCCACTATTCTTCCGATGGAGGAATCCTTTCACAGACTGAGTTGTATTACTGTTCCTTCATCTACTGCCAATCAGACCGCCTCAGCTATGGCAGCATCTCGAGGTTGTGGGGGTCATCATCAGTTTCGTGGTCGTGGACCTCGAAGCAGAGGGAGTCGTGTTCGGCAACCATGCACTTTCTGCCATCGTTCTGGACATCCTGAGGACACATGATATTCCAAACATGGATTTCCTACTTCTGCACGAGTAGCTGAACAGATTGAACCTCCATCTGCTTCTTCTTTGGATCAGCGATTTGATGATCTTATAGCTCATCTGAGGGGTATTATCCCTCCATCCGGTCCTGTTATATCAGCGCCAGCCTCTGAGAGTCATTCTGATGTTGATGCTTCTGCATCCATCAGTATCTCTGGTAGTACTTATGCATTCACTAGCAGTAGTGGATCTGATACTTTAGAGTGGATTATGAACTCTGATGCTACACATCATCTGTATGGTGATCGAGGTCTACTTACAGCCTACCGACAGGTTCCTCCAGGAGGCACTGTGGTTATTGCTAATGGGACGCACTCCCCGATTACTGGTCAGGCGGAGATTAGCCTGACACCATGTATGTACCTCAAGAATGTGTTGCACGCACCTGATTTTTCTATGAATTTGTTATCCATCAGCCAACTTACAAAGGATTTACATTTTCGAGCAATTTTTTATCCATTTTCTCTCATTTTTCAGGGCATCCTTATGGGAACCGTGATTGGGTGTGGCTATGAGCAGAGTGGACTATATCGCCTCAGTCGGACTCCATATACCGGAATCTCCTCTCTTCCTGTTGGACCTGTCTCTCCATTCATGTGGCACCTGTGCTTCGGCCATTTATCGCTTCAGAAATTGTGTCGTGTTTTACCCCAGGTTTCGCCTCACATGTCCATTCAATGTGAGGCTTGTCAGTTGGGAAAGCATCATCGATCTACCTTTCCCAGTCGTCAGAGTCGAAGCAATAGCTCCAAGTTTGAGTTGTTTCATGTTGATATTTGGGGTCCCAGTCGTGTTCCTGATCATCAGGGTCACAGGTTTTATATTGTCATTGTGGATGATTTTTCTCGTCTATCTTGGGTCTTTTTATTAAAGAATAAATCTGAAGCTGGGAATATTATCATAAATTTCATAAATGAAGTTTGTAATGTCTTTTCTGCGTTTGTAAAAATTGTGAGAAGTGATAATGCCTTGGAATTTTGTACTCATGCTCTCTCAAATTATTTTTCAACACAAGGAATTATCCACCGAACATTATGTGCCTATACTTCCAGACAAAATGGAGTTGCAGAAAGGAAATATCGTCATTTGTTTGATGTCACCAGGACGCTTCTCATACAGAGTCATGCTCCTCATTCTTTCTGGGGCGATGTTGTCCTAACGGCATGTTATCTCATTAATCGCATGACGTCGTCTGTCTTAGGTGATAAGATTCCTTTCTCCTTGGTTTTTCCTGAAAAAGAATTGTTCTCACTTACCCCACGTGTGTTTGGCTTGGTTGCCTTTGTCCACCAGTTGTCTCCAGGTATTGACAAGCTCTCTCCTAGGGTTGTCAAGTGTGTTTTCGTCGGATACTCCAGGACACAAAAAGGCTACAGATGTTATGATCTGTTGCGCAGGAGATACCTTGTTAGTGCCGATGTCACCTTTTTTTAGTCTGTTATGTACTTCTCTCCTACAGGTGATCGGTTGGTATCCTCAGACATTGATGAAGCCATATACATGCCACCACCACCACCACCTCCACCTACACATGCACCTCCACCACTACCTACATCACCTGCACCTCCTGTTATAGTTCTTGTTCCCCTATTGCTACTCCACTATACCCGTCGGCCTGCTTCTGCTCATGGTCACCGCTCATCATCTAGCTCGCCTGAGGTATGTTTTGAGAATATAATTTCTAATGATGGATCTAATGATTTACCTGAGCAGGCTGTGTTACAGAGGACAGATGAGGATGGAAGTGATTTGGATCTACCTATTGCGCTTCGAAACAGAATCGTAGTTGCATGTCATATCCTACAGCATCCACGGTTTCTTTTGATTTTCTATCTAGTGAATTCAGGAGTTTTGCTATTGCACTATCTGTCGTGGATATTCCACGGAATTACCAAGATGCATTGAAGGACAGTCAATGATGTTTAGCTATGGAAGAAGAGATGGTTGCTCTTCAGTCAAGAGGTACCTGGAGCCTTGTCCCTGCACCTACCGGTGTGTCTACAGTGAGTTGTAAGTGGGTCTTCACAGTTAAGCAGAATGCAGATGGCAGCATTGACAGATACAAGGCACGCCTGGTTGCCTGTGGGTTTACACAGACATATTATCTTGATACAGTCTCGTCAGTTGCTCGCCATTCCACCTTACGGATCCTTCTTTCTGTTATGGTTATTCGTGATTAGCCATTGTTTCAGTTAGATGTTAAGAATGCATTTTTACATGGTGATTTGCAGGAGGAAGTCTACATGCAACAGCCACCTGGTTTTGCTATTGAGGGGGAGTATTCTAAGTTGTGTAGACTTCATAAGGCCATCTATGGCCTTAAGCAGAGCCCTAGAGTTTGGTTCCAGAAGCTCTCAGACTTGTTTGAAAAACAGGGGTATAAACGTTCCAATGCAGATCATTCCCTGTTTATACAGAAAACATCCAGAGGTATTATTGCTATTATGGTGTTATGTAGATGATATCTTGATTACAGGTGACGATGTACAAGGAATTCAGAGGGCGAAAGAAATGTTGGGTCGTGAATTTGTCACCAAGGATCTTGGAGTCCTTAGATATTTCCTGGGACTGGAGTTCGCCGAAAATCCACATAGACTTGTGATGACCCAGAGGAAATATGCCACTGACTTGCTGAGTGAAACAAGAATGCTTGGATGCCGACCAGCAACTACACATATGGATCCAAGCATGAAACTATATGATGATGACGCTGATAATGTGGATAGGAGAAGATACAGAGAACAGGTGGGAAAACTTCTTTATGTTACCATTATCAGGCCTGATATTTCTTTTGTTGTTAGTTGGATGAGCCAGTTCATGGAGCAACCACGTCAGGTACATATGGATGCTATACATATGATACTCAGGTATCTTAAATCATCTCTAGATCTAGGTCTATTGTTCAAGAAAGACAAGGAGATTGCTATCTCAGCGTGCGTAGATGCAAACTATGCAAGATGTCCCAAGCATAGGAAGTCCACCACTGGATTTGTTGTATATGTTGGAAACTCTCTTGTCTTATGGAGAAGCAAGAAGCAAATTGTTGTAGCCAAGATCTAGTGTTGAGTCTGAATATAGGGCTATGGCTCAGGTTAGTACAGAAATGATGTGGGTGAAAGCTGTTCTTACAGATCTATATGTAGAAGTCCCACTTCCTATGGCTCTGGAATGTGACAATCAAGCTGCTATATCTATTGCCAATAATCCAACATTTCATGAACAAACCAAGCACATTGAGGTTGATTGTCACTATATACGAGATATGATTCAGAAGGGCTTTATTTCTACATCTCATGTTAGCTCAAGAGACCAAACTGCAGATATCTTTACCAAGGCGTTACTTAGAGGGCCATTCCAGAAGTACTCATCCAAGCTGAGCATGATCGATATCTATGCTCCATCTTGAGGAGTGTAGAGATACAATTTATGTTATTTGTATTGTTTCATATTTTCTATATTCTTATGGTCTCTTGATGTAATTTACCCATAGGCTACTCCCCTATATAAGAGAGCCTAGGGTTTATGGAATAAACAACTCTTTTGATTTTACCAACAATAATATTTCTCAAGCAGGATCACCCAAGTGCCCATATTTCTATATAGATTTATTTTTAATTTTTTAAACAATGATACTCCTATCCTCATGTCTATAACATCTCCATGTCAAAAACATATCCTTTTTATGGTTCTGGTTCTCAAATCTTACCATTTTATACTTGTGTTCCAGAGTTACAAGGTTTTGACAGGTACATATTGGACCCTGGCTTATTTCATCAGTTTTTACCTTGTTACGATTCTACTACTACTAAATCTGGTAAGGATTACTTCTGCTTAAACTTGTAAATGTTATACATCACCACAAGTTTTTGGGAATGTTAAATGATTTTAGCGTATGTGTATATGTTTTTAATGGTACTGTAATCATTCTGGCCAAGAGTAGGGTATTTAGGGGATCCGGCAAATTTTGAGGGTACCCGCATAATTTTTTTTTACTGTTGAAGGCTTTTGTGCCTGCATTGAGGTCTTCAAACATGAGGCCAGTCCACTATGGCAACTGTCAGCCAACTGGACCGAATAGTCGGGTCCGATATAAAGTGCAGGGGGTGATCGACTTAATAGTGTCCTTATAGCATCTTTGATATTTTGGGAAAATATTCTTTTGTTTATTCGGGTGGTGTATCTCTTCCTTATATTATGAGAAAAGGTTACCAAAATTACATAACAGTACATAGGGTTTGGAACAAAGAACAGACAGAAAGCAAAAAGATGAGAATACTACAGACTTTAGCAGGTTCCGTATGGGCCATCATTCCAGTGGCAGCCAATAAAGAATTCCCCTATTTATCAACTGTATGTGAAGAATGTTTTCTTTTACGGTGGCCTTGAAGAGGAGGAATACATGTCTTGATATCCTTGTTGCTCCTTCGAAGGGGAATCTGATTACATATCAGAAACTTCTCAAGTTTGATATTGGTTTAGATTTAGTTCGTTCGATTCAGATTTGGTTCAAAAATAAACGAACCAAACCTAGACATAGTTTTAGGCTTGTTTTTATAAACGAAAGAGCCCACGTAAACGCACACCTATACATATACAAACATTTATAAATCATTAAAATATAAAATATATTGCAATTATATTTTAAAGATAAGAATCCTTATTAATCTAATTTATGTTATCAAGTTTGATCTTTGTTGAATGAATATTCTTGTTTTTCTTTACTTGCTTCCTTTCTATATGCATCTCTCTTTCTATATACAACCTATAGCCTTTTTTGTAGCCCTATAATTTCCTCTCTGTATAAAGACACCTAGGGACTCGGAATAAATTATTCTCTCATTTTCTTTCACATGGTATCAAAGCGGTGGTCCTAGACCGAAGCTTTGTTTCTCCTCACAACCCTACCACTCTCGCTGGTTGCCACTTCTCTCTCTCTCTTGTGCATAGCCACACCTAGCAGCTAGCAGGACCTAGCATCCCTTGAGTGGTATCGCCGCCAACCTCCAGCAGCATTGCACCCGCCTTTTACCGGCTCCACCGTTGCCACCTATCTCCAGCGACACCGCAGTCGTGCTCCAGCGGCATTGCTGCTACCCTTAGCAGCTAGCCGCAATACCGATCCTGTTGTCTCTATCCACATCCCCTAGCATGCGGAGCCACGCATCATTCTTCCCCATCATGTGGCATGTGCTAGGTTGCGCATGAACAGGTGATCGACATCATATCCAACCCAATCTTATCTTTCTGGTGACCTCCTCCTTCGTCATGGTTGATCAAAAGATTGGCATCTCATCTTCATCTAGGGTGTTCAAAGGTCCATGTTACATCATCAAGATGGATGGGATGAACTATGAGTGTGGGCAATGCAATTTATGAGCATCATGTAGAGCCACAATAAGGAGTATATTTTAACGGAGCCTGAGCCAGCTGACGAGATCGGTGTCATTGCCTCATACAAATGGTTGATAAGATCGTTCTTGTCGCATGTTACCTTATGCCCCTTCCATTGTCTTAAGTGAGCAAGTTCCATATTCCATTGAGTTTCCTGACAAGGACTTGTTCTTTCTCCAGCCTCGTGTCTTTGGTCGTACTACGTTTGTTCATCATTTTGCTCCAGGTGGTGATAAGCTATCTCTTAGGGCCACCAAGTGTGTGCTTGTAGGTTATCCTTGTACTCAAAAAGGGTATCAGTTTTTTGATCCAACTCGGAGGAAGTACTATGTCAATGTGGATGTTCCGTTTTTGAATCTATGATGTTCTCTCCTTCAGGCACTCATCTTACCTCATCTGATTCGGATATGGAGATTTATCTCCCTCCTCCGCTACAAACACAAATACCATCTCCATCACAACTACTACCTCCACCGCCTTCCTCACTAATGCCTCACACTACTGAGTTTTTCCTACGTTTATATGTTCATAGGTACACGACCCCTCCTGCTCATGTGCCTTCCCCGTCATCCACTACGCTCCATGTACACCCTGAAAACTTAGATTTCATTAATAACATTGATAATTTGTCCATGCAGCATGATCTTGTGCAGCCTAAGAGTGCTTCTACCTAGAATACAAATAGTTAGGGGAGCATGTGTCAAATCTAGATCAGCCTATTGCGTTACATAGGTCTAAATGCACATGTGCAAAATATCCTCCTCTCAACACACATATCCATGGCACGCCTTTCTGACGAATACAAGAAATTTGTGTTGGGATTGTCTGCATTGCCACTCCTCGCAACTATACCAAAGCACTACAAGATAGTAGATGGCACTTAACCATGGAGGAGGAAATGGTCACCCTACAATCCAGAGGTAATTGGATATTGGTAACGCCCTCTACAGGGGCTTCTATTATGGGATGCAAGTGGGTCTTTACTGTTAAGCAGCGTGCTAATGGAAGTATTGACCACTACAAGGCGAGATTTGTGGCGTGCGGGTTCATGCATACCTATGGCAATGACTACATGGAGACATTTCCCCTATAGCTTGGCATTATACACTGTGGATTCTTCTCTCAGTCGCAGTCGTAAAAGATTAGATTATTTCTAAGCTTGATGTCAAAAATGCAATCCTCTACAGAGATCGAGAGGAGGTCTACATGCAGCTTTCACCAGGCATAGATGGACCTAGATATTAGCTAGGAGGGGCACATGCCCCCTTGATTTTCTAAAGTCCATTAAGTTCCCAATCTATTAATACTCTTATAGCCTAATGTCTTTGTAGTGTGCTCGCTCTATCCTAATATCTTTGTATTTTGCCCTCCTTTTTATATCCTTCGCTCATCATTATCCATCTTACGTTTCCAACTCGCCTCTTTTATATTAATGTTACACTTAGGGAAGCAAATATGCATAGATATATCCATATCTGAAATACTATTGAATATTGTTTTATACATATTTTGAATGTGTTACCATATCCATGTTAAAATCAATATGAATATGTATATCATTTTATTCTCAAATAATTGCAACGATGGTCTAATGTCCATTCTAAAAGAGCTACTTGATTTGTATATCACTTTATACGTGAAGAGAGGACTTTTCCAATGGGCTCTGACTCATTAGGATTGTAATGAGCACACTTATTTTTATAAGTATATTCTATCATTTTGAGTACAATACTTATTGGTTTACAAATGTTATACCTACTCTTACTATTAGTAATTGTTTTCACAAAAAGAAAAACCTTACATTAATATGAAATAATTGTATCTTTATTTTTAGGGATTTTTACCCGGCAGACCGTGTAATCTTTTGCAATTACCGCTACGACCTTCGAAACATCGTAATTCCTCCCTAGACCCCGTAAACTTGTTAACCTTTACCCTACAAACCCTGCGGTTAACCACCATCCATGTAGCCGTTAAAACTAACCGAGTTATGTTATCTTCTTTTACATAATACCCATTTTAGTTATCAAATTTACTATAGGTGCCATCTCCTCACCTAAGCAGCCAACCCGTTGAAGCCCCTCCACCCCCCGTCGCACGTCGGTTGAATCTCCTCCTCCCCTACAACCCGTAGCCACCCATGCGAAGCCCCTGCCCGCCGGTTGGAGCCCCTGCGACCCCCGCCGCCGCTCCTGCGAAGCCCCTCCGTCAGCCGGTTGAAGACCCTCCTCCCCTGCGACAGCTACCCCTGCGCCCCCCTCCCCTGCTCGTCCCGTCCCATCCGATCAAAGGACCCACCCCCAACCCGCCGCCTCCCCCCTGCGAAGCCTCCCTACTGCCCGCCGATTGAACCCCGTCCTCCCCTGCGATCCCCAACTGCCACCGCTGCGAAGGCCCCGACCCCATCGCTCCACCCCCGCGAACCCCATCGCCCCCGCCCCCCTACAGCGTCGCCCCCCTGCCGACCCATCGCACACCCCCGACGCCATCCCCCCCCCCACCACCCCCCGACCCCATCGCCCACCCCGCCTCCCCTGCCCCATCGCCCCCGCCCCCCTACAACGTCGCCCCCCTGCCGACCCCATCGCACACACCTGACGGCATCCCCCCACCACCCCCTGACCTCATCGCCCACCCCGCCTCCCTTGCCCCCATCGCCCCCCTGCGGCATCGCCCCCCATCGCCCGCCCCCTGCCCCCATAGCCACCCCCCCTGCGGACCCCATCGCCCCCCCTAAGCCAGCGCCTTCCCAACACCTCCCCTGCGCCTCCCCAACACCTCCCCTGCGAAGCCACCGTCTGTTGAAGCGCTTCCCCTCCCCCAACCCGGCAACCTCCAGCCCATTGCTTCCCCTCCCCCAATCCGGCAACCTCCAGCCCGCTACCTCCCTACGAAGCCACCAGTCGCCCACCTGCTTTCTTTGGTTCAGGTCCAGAGGTCCAGCACCGTGGGAGGGAGGTTGTCCATAGGAGAGCTCAAATGAGAATAGATTATTTTTTCTTTTTGATAAATTTTAGCCGTTCGATCGTAGCTTGGTTAGATTAACTCGTTTTTAACTCAAGGAAGTTAACTCTAGATATGTCAATTTAACGGCAGGGTTCGTGGGGTAAGACGGAGCAAGTTTACGGGGTCTAGGGAGGAATTACGATGTTTCGAAGGTCGTAGCGGTAATTGCAAAAGATTACAGGGCCTGTCGGGTAAAAATCCCTTATTTTTATTATGGATGTCTTTTTATTTTTACTAGTGACCATTACATATTAATATATGGTCCGGGGGGGCAGGACATGGGCTCGCTTGACTTTGCGAACACTATTGATTTCTTGGGTCTTGAGGTTATGGATGCGGAGGACGTCGCCTATATGTGGAGAATCTCCAACTCTCGCTCGCGTATCGATCGTCTTTTGACTTCACCGGAGCTTTTCGAGTCCTTCGCTCTCTCCTTTGTGGAGGCCAAGCCACGCACTTTATCCGACCACACTCCAATTGTTTGGGATTCTGGTGATGCCCCTGCGCATAGGGGACTATTTAGATATGAAAAGTGTTGGCTAATGGAGGAAAACTTTAGGGAGGTGGTGGCCTCTCATTGGTCTAGCGTGACTGTTTCTGGGTCCGCCGCGTGTCGCTTCGTGCAGAAGTTAACCTCCTTGCGGGTAAGGTTGTCTGCCTTCAAGAGGGAGTCTAGGGCGGCCAGGTGCGCGACGAGGAAGGAGGCGGAGGATGTGATTCAGAGTTTCGATGCGTTGGAGGACCATAGGGAACTCTCGGTGGACGAGTTGGCTTCTCGCGCTGCGGCTCAGATGAAGGTTGCCATCGAGGATCGCAAGCGGGTCACGGAATGGAGGCAGAGATCGAAAAATGTTTGGTTGCGGGAGGGGGGTGCGAACACCTCGTATTTTCATCGTGTGGCTAGTGGGAGGCGTCGGTCCAATGCGCTGCGCTCCATCTCAATTGGTGGGGTCCGCATGGAGGGGAACAAGGAAATGGGGAGAGATATTACTAATCATTTCAAAGACGTCTCATTGAGGACTATTCCGAGGACTTGGATGTGGCTGGGCCTTGGTACAACGCTTTTGGCGACATCCTTCTGTGACATGCTCACTCACGATGTGACCCTGGAGGAGATTAAAGATGCGGTGTGCGACCTGAATGTTGATGCCGCCCCTGGACCTGATGGCTTCCCGGTATCTTTCTACAAGGACTTCTGGGATCTGGTTGGCCCTGAGGTGTTCGAGGTCGTCTCTGAATTCTGTCTGGGCAATGCGGGCTTCGAACGGGTTAACCGTGCGATGATCATCTTGTTCCCAAGTCTTCGGCGCCAGTTTCCATTGACGACTACCGCCCTATTGCGGTTTCTAACGCCCTTTATCTGATTACCGCGAAGGTCCTCGCCGATAGATTGAGATGAATTCTTGACAGTACTATCTCCCCGCTGCAGTCCGCTTTTATTCCGGGGATGCAGATCTCGGAGTGCCTCACTCTTGCATCCGAGATCATTGCGGAATGGCGGAGGAGGGAAAAGCGCGGTGTTTTATGGAAGGTGGACTTTGCGAAAGCTTACGATAGCCTTGACTGGAGATTCCTTTGGTCGGTGCTTCGGAGGAGGGGGTTCCCAGAGAGGTGGATCACTTGGATGAGGCATTGTGTAACAACGTCTTCTTTTACGGTCATGGTGAATGGTCACCCGGAGCGGGGCTTCTTCCAACCTCGGAGGGGGGTTGCCCTCTTGCTCCTATGTTGTTTGTCCTCGCTGCGGACGTCCTGGCTAATATCGCGCTACGTGTTGTCAATTGCGGGCTCTCAAATGGCTACTCGAGAGAGGGTTTGCAGGTTCTGCTTCTGCAATACGCCGACGATACCCTCTTCTTCATTGAAGGGGGTTTAATGGAGGTTAATGGCATGGCCATGGCTCTGGAAATCTTTAGCGAACTCTCCGAGATGTTCAAGAATGCTGATATGTCGAAGATCGTCCCTATCGGTCTCTCTGTGCACGAGGTCGATGCTTGTGCGCAAGCGTTGGGATCGGGATGCAGCTCTTTGCCGATGGACTATCTGGGGATGCCCTTGGCTACGGGCAGAACGAGGACGAGAGATTGGCTCAAAGTCGTGGAGAAGGTGGAGGCGAGGTTAGTGGGTTGGAAGTCGGCTATTTTGTCGAGGGGGGGCGATTGGTCCTCCTCAAGGCGGTCCTTTCCTACATCCCGATCTATTTCCTCTCGAACCGGCGTATTCCAAAAGGAATTAGAAACCGGCTGGTGAAGCGGATTCGTGGTTTCTTATGGGGCAATCAGAGGGGGGAGGGGTCCAGGGGCATTCACCTTGTTGGGTGGGAGGATATTATGCTCCAGAAGAATCAGGGAGGGCTAGGAGTGAAGTCTCTCGAGCAAATGAACGACGCTTTGCTTCTTAAATGGGCGAGCAGAATTTGGGGACCTGGGGAGGAACTTTGTTGTGCCGTGTTGCGCAAGATCTACGGTGTTGGGGGAGCACCGCCGACGCCGGAAACTCTGTTGGACTCTCCCACTCCCTTCTGGAGGAGGGTCGTGGAGGTTTTCTCAAAGAACTTATCGATGTTTAGGCCGATCCTTGGCGGGGCGAATCCTTCGCTTTTTGGTCGGACGATTGGGGGGGCACTTTGCTCGCGGTTCTCACGATTGTTTGCTCTCGCTGAAGACAAATTGGTGATGATTGCAGCTTGCTGGTCGGATGGAAATTGGTACCCGACCTTCTCCGCTAATTTCTCCGAGCAGAGATTGGAAGATTTCTTGGCCTTGCTGGATGATCAGGGATGTGGGGCGCCCATCAGAGGGGAAAGACCATTGGGGTTGGCGTGCAGGTCCGTTCACGGTTTGAAAGGCTTTTGGGGCTATCTGCAGGCCGCCGCCTTCCCGATCGGAGATTTTGGTTCGCGATTGTGCGTTCTTTGGGGCTCTCAAGCTTCCTGAGCGAATCGGGTTCTTCATATGGTTGTTCCGGAGACAGAGGCTGATGACAAGGGACCAGTGTACCAGGCTTCTGGGATCCACCTCTGACAGGTGCCTTCTTTGGGAGGCGATTGAATCCGTCGAGCATCTGTTCTTCAAGTACCCCAAGGTGGTTCAGGTATGGCAGGGGACAGGTCTGGCCTGGTGTTGCGTTGTGGATCTCAGACGTTCTGCAGTGCGCTAGTGGCGAATAGAGATAGATCTAGGAGGGAGATGCTTTATCCTCTGGCCGTACTGTGTATTGTTTGGTTGGGAATGAATGCATTGCTTTTCTCGGGCCAGTGCTTTTATAAGGAAAACGTGGGGATTCATGCCAAGAGTTTGGTGGAGGAGTGGGTTTTGTAATTGCTCTCTCATTCGGGCGTAGTTCTTGTATTATCCTCATTGTTTCTGTTTTCGCTTTTTGAATAAAAGGTGGGGCGAACACCGACGAGTGTATCCCCCTCATTTCAGGCTTTCAAAAAAATAAGGTTTTTTGTGAAAATAATTATTTATAGTAAGAATATGATATAACAGTTGTAAACCAACCAGTATTATGATCAAAATGATAGGAAACACTAGTAAAAATAATTGTGCTCATCACAATCCTAATGGGTTCAAAACTCATTGAAAAAATCCCATATATAGAGAGAGAGAGGGGGGTTAGGGAGCTTGCACCATGGTGCATGTAACTTTACATGCATCGGTGCCACAAACGCCTATTTTTTTGAATTGAAACCTTGGGGGATTTACTTAGAATTATTTGTGGAATACATGTTTCGAATTTCGTGTTAAACGGACATCCTAACATGTCCATCTAGACCGGCTAAATTTCACTATGGGACCGTTAAAATTTCGACGTCTTGATGAATGGGTTAGAAGTTTCGAACTAAGTTGAATTTTGAATGACATCATGGTGATATATGGTATCTAAATCCCACATGATTTCATTTCAAAAAAATAAAAAAAATTATGGATGCTTATGGCACAAGTGAATGTAACGTTACATGCACCTTGGTGCAAGCTCCCCAACCTCATATATGTGTGTATGTGTGTGCATGTGTGTCGTTTAGGATATAGTAACACATTGTTCATATGCGCCGAGCCATATGTTTTTATAGTCTGGAACATTATGATGATGTGGCTAATCATTCCATTTGTAAATTATACAATAATCTTCTAGATCTACTTCAGCTAAATGACTTTAAGATTATAACACTACAACACAATTTACCTAAGGCAACGAATAACTTGAATATTCATTGCCATTTTTTCCAATATTAAAGATATAATAATGCATAGTATTTGTTGCTAAGTTATCTTTTGTTCTAGTAATTAGCAATGAATGTCATGTTCATTGTTAAAGTTTCGTATAACAATGATTTTTCCATGACTTATTCATTAAAATTTGTATTAATCATTGCTATATTTAACAATGAGTAACTATTGTTATATGATCCGTTGCAAGGAATATATCAACATATACAATTTCGTTGTGAAACTAAAGAATCAAGCAACCAATAATATTCGTTGTTATATATATATATATCACTTTTGAATTATTTGTTGCTTTAGTCCAATTTTGTTGTACTGTAAGTTGCATTTATAATTAAACAATTTAACCGTATGAATGGGTTGAAATAAATTTGAAATATTTATATTCAAAAAGTATTAAGATCTTATAATGTCCAACACACTAGATGCAAAAAGCACTTACAACAGTATAGATTGATCACATCGATAAGTTAAAACATGTGTGAAGCAACCACCACCCATAGAAGTATAATAACCTACTTTGTATAGCAAGTAGTCTTATAGTTAAATATATTGTATCACATTAAATGCCAATAACATTTACGCATGTTTATAGCAGAGGGTTCATAAATTATAAAGATATGTAATAGTACGGTTTAAGATTTTTAATTGTGAAATCTATACATTATATTGTATAACCTGTAAATATCATTTATACAATCAAATAATCCAATTCCATGAATGGATGTGAGGTGCTTGACTAAGCTCAGAGGTTTATAAGATGGGTGAGCTTGGACACTAAGCTGAGAGTTCAAGGAGTGGAGTTTGGACTCTAACTAAGCAAGGGGGTCGCCTCTTTCAGTGATAATCAAGGTTAAGGAAATATATTATAAAGGGTCTCGTACGCTTTCTTGCCTAGTAAAGAGCAAGGTGTGTGTGGAAATATTATTTGAAATAATCCTATTGTAAATGATTATATATACTTGTAACTTATGGCATACTAATATTATATGATTAAGATGAATTCAATTGTTGTTTGTTATTCCCAACAATATCTATTTACCTTTCCAATGTCATTGTTCTATTATTTGAAGTAAATTACTATATATATATATATATATATATATATTGCTAATATGATTCTTTCTTAATTAAATAGATGCGAGATTTTACTGTTGGAGTATTTGGTTATGCGCCTCTTATATTGTAGATGGGTAAATAGATCTCTCTAGGATCCATTTACTACATCCATGTCTTTAGTCTCACATCTACCAGTTTGGAGATGTAGAGACTCAATGGGGGCTATATATAGACCCCCACACCCATTGTATTCAGATGAGAAAAGCAATAGACTATCAGCCCTCTGAGGCGTTCTCCTGTGGTTTCATCCCGCTCCTTAGGGAGTAGGGTTCCTCGTAAAAATCTCAATGTTTAACAATGTTTTTATCTTTATTTCCCCAATTCCGCTTCTGCATTCCTATTTTCTAACATGCTATAAGAGCGGGTTCGATTCTCGTGGATTCATTTGCATGATTATTCGAGATTCGGTTTATTATCCTGTATGTTTCAAGATTCTAGGGTTTCTTTTTTGAAACCCTAATCCATGGTTCAATTTCTGAAATTCGTGGCAGCTCGGTGCATATCGTTCTCCAAGTCTCCAGATTGCAGTTGGCAATGGCAGCCACCTCAGACGTTCTGAAGCATCATCGTGCGTCGCCGCACCTTGAAGCCCCTTCGCGCAAGGTGCTACCTCTGTGGCGCCTTCCTCCTCTCCTCCAAGGGACAGATCGTGACTCCACCACACACACCTTCTCCTTTCGTTGCTCCATGTTGCGCGAAGCAGCAGGTTTCTAGCCATCTTCTCGAGCTCACAGTCGTGCGATGGCATCTTCTCCCTCTGCATATTGTGCAGAACCACTCCAGCAGCGAGCTACATCTGCGCAGACCCTCTCTCCGAACAGGGCGATGCTCCTCCGACCTCGACCTGTGGTGAACTTCCCCTACGGCCGAAATCTCCTTGTTGCATCATCTCGCGGCGCCCCTCAGCTCCCCTCGCAGACCTGCAGGTGTTGTCAATCCACCAAATCTCACACGATGGCGATCCTCCAGGCGGCGGGGCTCCTCCCGAAGCAGCACCTCGGCCATCAGCCTCCTCCTTGGCAGCTTTCCTCTGAGGCGGCGCCCTAAAGAAACATCCAAGGGCCTAGAGGCGTCGCCCCTTTCAGCCTCCTGGCCAAGTACAGGCGGCACCACCACTAGGACATCGCGCCCTTGATCTCTAGTCAGCGCGAAGTCGACTCCCGCTCCAGCGGCCCCCTCCGCATCGCACCTCCATCAACGGTCGTTGGTCGCATCTTCCTCCGGCCGGGCTCCTCCTTGCATGAGGCGGCTATGGGAGAAAAAAGGAGAAGAAGAAGAGAAGAGAAGCATGTGGGCCCAACTTTAGACCAAGAGTTCTTTATTTTAGAAAAAAAGAAAAAAAAAACACGTACAAAAGAAAAACTACGCAGGAATTTTTGCAAAAAAAATGAGCTGGCTATAAAAAAAGGAAATAGCCAAAAATGATCAAAAAAACGAAAAATAAATAAAAAGAAGCTGAAAAAAATTTTAAGATCGGCATTTGTGTTTCATATTTTGTCCCCATTTCTCTTGTCCTCTCCAACTTTGTCGATTCCATTGTTTTCCGTCAAGTATGAGAGAAATGGGGAGTATTGTCTAGAGTCACAGATCTGTTGCAGATTCAGATGTCAGATTTCAGACCAGACAGATTTTCCAGTCTCTACAGTTCAGTTTTAGACTCGACGTCAGATTCCGAGTCTTTAGTTTCAGACACGCACATGTATGAGGTCTTCTTTCAGATGTGCACATGTTTGCCATCTTTTGTGTGGTCCCTATCTTTTATGTTTCGGCCAGGGTTTTCATGTGAGCCATAAGGACTCCAGAGTAGAGGACCATTCCCTATGCCATGTTGGCTAGGGTTTTCATGTGGTTCATAGGGACTCCAGAGTAGAGTACCATTCTCTGTGCCAGATGGGAGAGACCCGGTTCTCCGACGAGGAGACTTCTTCAGACTCCATTCTCCAGCGATCGTGGACTCCAGTACGAGATCCTTCCGAGGTTCCTATGAGAGAGAACCCACTTCGAGGTCCCTATGAGAGAGAGACCCATCTTCAGATCTGCGTATGGATAATTAGCGATGCTCTTTTCGGCCCTTTTTCAGAGATGGAGCAGTTGTCCACGTTATTGTGGCGGGTCAGAGTACTCCGATGAGGAGATTCATTTCAATTGCAGTGACTTTAATAGGCGCAGTACAGAGCACATGCTCTCCGACGAGGAGATTCAGTTTACTCGCACTCCAGCCCGTTCGTCCTCCTCACCTGCACGGCATGAGAAGCAATGTCCTCGACAGCAGCCGACAGTTGTGCGCGTTGAGTTGATATTGTTTGTAGTGTCTTGTAGCGAGAGTTGAGTTTTCTTTCTGGTTGTCCAAGTTGAGCATTGCATGCTTCAGCTTGAGGGGGAGTGTTGGAGTATTTGGTTATGCGCCTTTTATATTGTAGATGGGTAAATGGATCTCTCCAGGATCCATTTACTACATCCATGTCTTTAGTCTCACATCTACCAGTTTGGAGATGTGGAGACTCAGTAGAGGCTATATATAGACCCCCACGCCCATTGTATTCAAATGAGAAAAGCAATAGACTATTAGCCCTCTGAGGTGTTCTCCCGTGGTTTCATCCCGCTCCTTACGGAGTAGGGTTCCACGTTAAAATCCCGGTATTCAACAATATTTTTATCTTTACTTCTCTGATTCCGCTTCCGCATTCCTATTTTCTAACAGTTACGAGCATTGAAATGATGATTACTAAGTAGTTTCTAGGAAGAACTATGAGATTAGGGTCCATTCATTGTGTTCGCCTCAATTTCTTTTCTTCCATTCATATTCTATTCTAATTATAATTGTTTAATTTTATTTAGTGTTTATCTCACCGTGCTCTTCGACTTAAATTTTCATGATCATATTAGTAACCTCCCTATTCCAAAATACTAGATCCACCAATACCACCATGGTTTGTTATCGAGGGGGAGTGTCACAGGGTATGCATATTCCACAAGGTGATTTGTGGTTTTAAGCAAAGTCCAAGGGCATGGTTTCGGAAGTTGTCTAAGGTGACTGATAGACAGAGGTCCAATGTGGACCACTCCTTGTCTGTGCTTAGAACTGCAAATTGTAGTTCTTATGGTTAAGACACTTCTAAGCGAACAATTTGTCACCCAAGGATCTAGGGGAATTGCAATATTTTCTAGGTTTGGAGTGAGTTTGCAAGAAATCACAAGGGCTTTTGATGAATCAAATAAAACACATGAGCAATCTTCTCCTTGAGATCAGGATGACATGATGCAAGTCTACTGCAACTCATATGGATCCTAACATGAAAATTCATGAAGACGATACATATGAAGTTGATAAAGAAGATACAAGGAGCTTGTTGGTAAATTGTTATGTGATAATTACGAGACCAGATATCTCATCTATTATAAGAAAATTTAGTCAATTCATGTAACAACCACGACATGTACACATGGAGGTAGTCACCATGATATTAAGGTATCTAAAGACTTCACCTGACAAAGGTTTATTCTTCAACAGAGAGCATGTATATGCATGTACGGAATCAGATTATGCGAGATGTCAGGAGGATGGGAAATTGACCATTGGATTTGCCATATTCATCGAGAATTCATGGGTATCATGGAAGAGCAAGTAGCAATGTGGTTGCATGCTTTAGTGTTGAATCAAATTAACATATTATAAGTGTGTAGATATATGTTAATGTTATTTGTATTGTTTCATATTTTTCTATATTCTTCTGGACTCTTGATGTAATTTACCCATAGGCTACTCTCCTATATAAGAGAGCCTAGGGCGTATGGAATAAACATGTCTCTTATTTTTTCCTAACATGGTATCAGAGTGACGGTCTTAGATCAGAGTTCTCGAACCAAACCCTAGCCCCCACCTTCAAGCCCTCCGTGCGCCGCCTCCCAGGCCCTCGGCCCCGCGCTCGCGCTGCCCCGCCCCCCCCCCCCCCCCAGGCCCTCGGCCCAGCGCTCGCGCCGCCCCGGCCCCCGGTCCCGTGTGCTTGCGGCGTCCAGTCCCGCATGCTCCTCCGCGTCGTGCGCTCCTCTAGCTTGCTTGCGGCATCCCTCCACGTTGTGCGCTCCTCCGCGTCGTGCAGTCCTCCAGCGCACCTTGACCCTCCGTGCGCCGTTACACGCCGCCCTCTTAGGTCTTGCGCACAGTCCCACATCCTAGGGTTCGACCAACCCTATGGTACCTTCGTTATAGAGGAGACTTTCGCCAGCGTCTCCATGTTAATGGGTTTGGTTGCTTGAGTCTACACATGCAACTGAACCCGTGAATGTCAGTGTAGACATCATATCTTCAGTCTACAACCTTAGTCTTCTATTATCATCATGTCATAAAGCAAGGCAGATATCCCATTTACAGGCGCCTTCAGAGGTCCTGTGCCTATTGTGAAGATGGACGGGTCAAATTACGAACTGTGGGCAATGCAGTTCATGAGTATGATGAAGTCGACCGGTAAGAAGTATATTCTTACTGAGGAAGAGCCTGTTGAGAAGACTGGGGTCAACACCTCATGGGAGGCAGATGATGCATATGCCAAGGTTTGGCTATCAGGAACATTAGCAATTGAGATTGCAAATGATATTCTCCATCAGCCCACTGCAAAAGCAATGTGGGATATTCTGGCTGCTACATATTCACAGGCAAAGAATGGGACAAAGATTCTGCAACTCCAGCATGACATCTTTACAATCAAGCAGAATAGCCGGCCTATGCACTCATTATACACATCTTTACGTGGAATGTTTGAGAAGCTTTACAGCTTCATGCCTCTCACAGCCACTCCTGAGCATCAGAAGACCTACCGGAATGCCACTATGGTTGGTGTATTCCTGGCAGCCCTTGATCCAGAGTACGAGGCAGCACGTTCCCAGATCTTGGCAGATTCCACTATTCCTCCGATGGAGGAAGCCTTTCACAGACTGAGTCGTATTACTGTTCCTTCATCTACTGCCAATCAGACCGCCTTAGCTATGGCAGCATCTCGAGGTCGTGGGGGCCATCATCAGTTTCGTGGTCGTGGACCTCAAGGCAGAGGAGGTCGTGTTCGGCCATCATGCATCTTCTGCCACCGGTCTCGACATACCGAGGACACATGATATTCCAAACATGTATTTCCTGCTTCTGCACGAGTAGCTGAACAGAATAAACCTCCTTCTGTTTTCTCTTTGGATCAACGATTTGATGATCTTGGAGCTCGTCTGAGGGGTATTATTCCTCCATCCGGTCCTGTTTCATCAGCACCTGCCTCTGAGAGTCATTCTGACGTTGTTGCTTCTGCATCCACCAGTACCTCAGGTAGTACTTATGCATTCACTAGCAGTAGTGAATCTGATACTTTAGAGTGGATTATGGACTCCGGTGCAACACATCATCTGTGTGGTGACCGAGGTCTACTTACATCATACCGACAGGTTCCTCCAGGTCGTACTGTGATTATTGCTAATGAGACGCACTCCCCGATTATTGGTCAAGGGGAGATTAGCCTGACATCATCTATGCACCTCAAGAATGTGCTGCACGCACCTGATTTCTCTATGAATTTGTTATCCATTAGCCAAATTACAAAGGATTTACATTGTCGAGCAATTTTTGATCCATCTTCTCATTTTTCCGGACATCCTTACGGGAATTGTGATTGGGCGTGGCTATGAGCAGGGTGGCCTATATCGTCTTAGTCGGACCCCATATGCCGAATTCTCCTCTCTTCCTGCTGGATCTGTCTCTTCATTCATATGGCACTTGTGCTTTGGCCATCTACCGCTTCAGAATTGTGTCGTGTTTTACCTCAGGTTTCACCTCACACGTCCATCCAATGTGAGGCTTGTCAGTTGGGAAAGCATCATCGGTCTACCTTTCCCAGTCGTCAGAGTCGGAGTAGTAGCTCCAAGTTTGAGTTGTTTCACATTGATATCTAGGGTCCTAGTCATGTTCATGATCATCAGGGACGCAGGTTTTATATGGTCATTGTGGATGATTTCTCTCGTGTATCTTAGGTCTTTTTGTTAAAGAATAAATCTAAAGCTGGGAATAGAAGTTCGTAATGTCTTTTCTCCATCTGTAAAGATTGTGAGAAGTGATAATGCCTTGGAATTTTGTACTCATACTCTCTCGAATTATTTTTCAACACAAGGGATTATCCACCAAACATCATGCGCCTATACTTCCCAACAAAATGGAGTTGCAGAAAGGAAACATCGTCATTTACTTGATGTCACCAGGTTGCTTCTCATACAGAGTCATGCTCCTCATTCTTTCTGGGGCGATGTTGTCCTAACGGTATGTTATCTCATTAATCGCATGTCGTCGTCTGTCTTAGGTGAGAAGATTCCTTTCTCCCTAGTTTTTCCTGAAAAAGAATTGTTCTCTCTTACTCCACGTGTGTTTGGCTCGGTTGCCTTTGTCCACCAGTTGTCTCCATGTATTGACAAGCTCTCTCCTAGGGCTGTCAAGTGTGTTTTCGTCGAGTACTCCAGGACACAAAAAGGGTACAAGTGTTATGATCCATTGCACAGGAAATATTTTATTAGTGTTGATGTTACCTTTTTTGAGTCTGTTATGTATTTCTCTCCTACAGGTGATCAGTTGGTATCCTCAGACACTGATGAAGCCATATACATGCCACCACCATCACCACCTCCACCACTACCTACATCACCTACACCTCCTGTTACAATTCAGGTTCCCCCATTGCCACTCCACTATACCCGTCGGCCTGCGTCTGCTCATGGTCACCGCTCATCATTTAGCTCGCATGAGGTATGTTCGGAAAATATAATCAATAATGATGGATCTAATGATTTACCTGAGCAGGCTGTGTTACAGAGGACAGATGAGGATGCAAGTGATTTGGATCTACCTATTGCACTTCGGAAACAGAAGCGTAGCTGCGTGTCCTATCCTATAGCATCCACGGTTTCTTTTGATCGTTTATCTGGTGAATTCAGGAGCTTTGCTATTGTACTATCTGCTGTGGATATTCCACGAAATTACTAAGATGCATTGAAGGACAGTAGATGGCGTTTAGCTATGGAAGAAGAGATGGTTGTTTTTCAATCAAGAGGTACCTGGAGCCTTGTCCTTGCACCTACCGGTGCATCTACAGTGAGCTGTAAGTAGGTCTTCATGGTTAAGCAGAATGCAGATGGCAGCATTGACAGATACAAGGCACGCTTGGTTGCTCGTGGGTTTACACAGACATATGGAGTGGATTATCTTGATACATTCTCGTCGGTTGCTCGCCATTCCACCTTACAGATCCTTCTTTCTGTTGCGGTTACTCGTGATTGGCCATTATTCCAATTAGATGTGAAGAATGCTTTTTTATATGGTGACTTGCAGGAAGAAGTCTACATGCAACAGCGACCTGGTTTTGCTGTTGAGGGGGAGTGTTCCAAGGTGTATAGACTTCATAAGGCCGTATATGGACTTCAGCAGGGCCCTAGAGCTTGGTTCCAGAAGCTCTCAGACTTGTTTGAAAAACAGGGGTACAAACGTTCCAATGCAGATCATTCCCTATTTATAAAGAAAACATCCAGAGGTATTATTGCAATTATGGTGTATGTAGATGATATTCTGATTACAGGTGATGATGGACAAGGAATTCAGAGGACGAAAGAAATGTTGGGTTGTGAATTTGTCACCAAGGATCTTGGAGTCCTCAGATATTTTCTGGGACTGGAGTTCGCCAGAAATCCACATGGACTTGTAATGACTCAGAGGAAATATGTCACTGACCTGCTGAGTGAAACAGGAATGCTTGGATGCCGACCGGCCACTACACCTATGGATCTGAGCATGAAATTATATGATGATGACACTGATGAGGTGGATAGGAGAAGATACAGAGAACTGGTGGAAAAACTTCTTTATGTTACCATTACCAGATCCGATATTTCTTTTGTTGTTAGTCGGGTGAGCCAGTTCATGGAGCAACCACGTCAGATACATATGGATGCTATACATATGATACTCAGGTACCTTAAATCATCTCCAGGTGCATGTCTGTTGTTCAAGAAAGACAAGGAGATTGCTATTTCAGCATGTGCAGATGTAGATTACGCAGGATCTCCCAAGGATAGGAAGTCCACCACTGGATTTGCTGTATATGTTGGAAACTCTCTTGTCTCATGGAGAAGCAAGAAGCAAACTGTTGTAGCCAGATCCAGTGTTGAGTCTGAATATAGGGATATGGCCCAGGTTAGTACAGAAATGATGTGGGTGAAAGTTGTTCTTACATATCTATATATAGAAGTCCCACGTCCTATGGCTCTGGAATGTGACAATCAAGCTGCTATATTTATTGCCAATAATCCAGCATTTCATGAACCAACCAAGCACATTGAGGTTGATTGTCACTTTATACGAGATATGATTCAGAAGGGTTTTATTTCTACATCTCATGTTAGCTCAGGGGACCAAACTGCAGATATCTTTACCAAGGCGTTACTTAGAGGGTCATTCCAGAAGTGTTCGTCCAAGCTGAGCATGATCGACATCTATGCTCCATCTTAAGGGGGAGTGTAGAGATATATGTTATGTTATTTGTACTGTTTCATATTTTTCTATATTCTTCTGGATTCTTGATGTAATTTACCCATAGGCTACTCTCCTATATAAGAGAGCCTAGGACGTATGGAATAAACATGTCTCTTATTTTTTCCCAACAATAAGGCTATGGCTCAGAACAATGCTGAGATGGTTTAGGTTAGGTTTGTATTATCATACATTACTATAGATCAACCTATTCACATGATGTTATAGTGCAATAACCAGGCAGCACTCTTCATTGCAAATAATCCAACCTTTCATGAGCGAACAAATCATATAGAGGTGGATTGCATTACACAAGAGACATGAGTCAAAAGAGGTTCATATACATATCTCATGTCAACTTTGCAGATCAGACAACGGATATTTTCACAAAAGCTCTCTCAAGATACCCTTCCAAGAATGTCATCCAAGTTGAGCATGATAGACATCTATGTTACCAAGCATTCTTCTTATGGCTAGATCCAATCTCCTGGTCCCTACGGAAAGGAAAAAGAATTATGTGTTCTTCCTTTCGGGAAGGGGGGATTAGGGAAATCCTATTGATTGCCACTTTCTCCAGACCTTCAGGAAAAGCATGAAAAAAGGGTCGAATGGTACGATCCCTCCGTCACCCTAGAATGAAAGGGGTGATCTCGTAGTTCTTGATTTGTGAAGATGCGTTGTTAGGTGCTCCATTTTCCCATTGAGGCCGAACCTAAACCTGTGCTCGAGAGATAGTTGTTGTTGAAGGAATATTCTTGTATTTATTTATTGATTCATTTCTATATGTATCTCTCTTTCTATGTACGGCATATGGCCTCTCTTTATAGCCCTAGGGTTTCCTCCCTGTAAAGGACCCCTATAGACTTGCAATAAACAATTCCCTCAATATTCGCTTAAATTCAATTATATATAATAAAGGTATGATCTAGATTCAATTTGAAAAAACAAACTAAACCTAAACATAGGTTTAAACTTATTTTAAAAAAATCATATTAGCAATATATATAGTAATTTACATAAATATTAGCATAACCCTAGAGCGCAAATAACCAATAGATAAATTACAAAAAAAGGAAATAAGAAATAGATAAATATTATTTCCTAAAGCAATAACAAATTAGTAGAGGTTTTATCAATCAATATCAATGATCTTGGACTATTAATAATGATTATTCCTTATAATAGGGATACTTGATCAATATACTTAATCTAGCATGGCAAGGTTAATCAAATTTATGAGGCATTCACTTCGATTGGTATAAGTTGGGATACCATGCTTCTGCTAACATGTATCCTCCATATGCCCAATCCCTTCACAATAAAAACTGTGGTCTAGTGACACCATGTCCGTCTCCTCATTCTCCCCATCCATGCTTCGTACTAAAGAAGCATCCTCATTCTCATGTAGCAACCATGGTCGAGACCATAATATTCTATGCAGCAGGTAGTGTACATCAACTACTTTAGCTTTAAGCATCCTCGATATGAGGAAGTTGTGCCCTAGTGAGTAGTCGGTTCCTTGCATAATCATAGACCATATCCGGATGAGGTAGAAATAATCTTACTGTGATCATCGCCTTGTAATCCTATAGAGGTAAGGAAAATCCCACACAGCCTTTGGAGTGGACTTGCGTAGGACCTCTCAAGCAATGACAGAAGAGTCCTTGTAAGCGAAATCCAGGTTAAAGCCATTGTCCATCCATGACACATATATCCATGTTTTCTTCGTGGGCTTTATCTCCTTCAAGACATTCCTTGTATGTAGCTTCTATGGTACGAATGAAGTGTGTGGACCAAAGCTGTTTACCCAGTATCCCTATATAAGATGTACCCGATTTGTTTCATATGGAAGATTAAAAAAAACCTATCCATCTGAGATAGACTATTAGGTCATAATTTCTGTGGTTTTCTCCATCTCGTAGAATTGGTTTCCATGTTAATCTTGTGTACTTTGCGTATGCATCAGTGTGTGTATGCATGTGTTTATGTGTGCATGTATGCACACGTGCCTGCATGTGTGTTTCTTCAGTGTGTGTTGAAACTGTGCAATATTTACTGTTAGAAAATCGGAAGCGGAAGCGGAAACGATAAACATAGCATAATCTCAAGAAATATAAAACATGAAGAACACAAAAGATTTTTACGTGGAACCCTACTCCGTGAGGAGCGGGATGAAACCACGGGAGAAGCCCTCCAATAGGGCGTGTTTGTCTATTGACTTTCTCAATGAGTACAGGAGGTCTGGGGCTCTTTATATAGCCTCTCCAGAGCCTCTAAGTCCCACCGTTAGATGGTGTGGGACTAAACACTGAATGGGGTAAATGGATCTCCTCCAGGATCCATTTACCCTGCTACAACTCAATAGGCGCATACCACTAATACTCCAACACTCCCCCTCAAGCTGGAGCATGCAATGCTCAGTTTGGACAAACATAAAGAGACTCAACTCAACTCTACAAGACACTACGGACAATATCAACCCAACGCGCACATTGCTGCAGTCGAGGACGTTGCTTCTCATGCCATGCAGGTGAGGAGGACGAACGGGCTGGAGTGTGAGTCAACTTGAAGACTCGTGACCTGACCATCGAGTCTGAACTTGCGCCTGAAGTCTCCTCGTCGGAGAACTGGGTCTCTCCCATTTGGCTCAGAGAATGGTGCACTGCTCTGGTGTACCTATGATACCACATGAAAACCCTTGCCCTCAAGGGAATGGTCCTCTGCTCTGGAGTCCCTATGGCTCACATGAAAACTCTGGCCTGACAACTAGAAGAATGATGGGGACCTCTGACAAAGATGGCAACTTATGCTCATCTGACAATGACCGCACACTCGTGCGTGTCTGAAACTGGAGACTCGGAACCTTCTGACGTCGAGTCTGAAATCGAATTGTAGAGTCTGGACGAATGGCTGGTCTGGAAATCTGAATCTGGATCTGGAGAAGATATCTGAGATGACCTGTGACTCTACACATACTCCCCCTTTCTCCCATACTTGTCGGAACATGAACATCGACAAAGTTGGGAGAAGACAAGATAAATAGGGGGTAAACAAAACATGAAACTTGCGGCTTTTCATTTTTTTTTTAAGCCGTCTCTTTTTTTTTGCAATTTTTTTTAAGCCGTTCATTTTTTTTTTGGCTTTTGCTTTGCACAATTTTTTTTTAAACATTTTTTTTAACTTTAGCGTACGGCTTTTGTTGTACGCGCCTTTTTTTTTGCAAATAATGCCTCTCTTTTTTTTTTAATTCTCCTCACTCCTTTTTTTTTTGTTGGCCTACTTAGGCCCGAGCTGCGGCTTGCTCCCCCCACCTTTTTTTTTAATAAACGAAAGCCCACTTGGGCTTTACTTACAGGCCCCCTTACAGATAACAATAAAATCGGGCCTTGAGGGTTCCCCCACGAAGGGACCCCTCTTCGAACACAGCCGTCCCTTTTTTTTTCAACCAGACCACTGCCTCCCTTTCTCTTTTTTTTTTAAATAATGGACGGACCTCACAATAACGCTCTTAGGGTTCCCACGCATAATCGTGGGACATTCGTTGCCGCCGCTCAAGAGGATCCACCGATGGGGCATCTTCCATCGCCCCAGAAAGTGGATCTCGCCATGCGCGAGACTAGATTTGCCAGAAGGAGGCACGCAGGAGGGTGCGCCTGGGCTCGCCGCTTGGGGTCTTGAGAGGAGAGAGGCGTTCGCGGCGAGAGGCGGGGCTGGAGGAGAGCGCGCGTGGAGCGCCGCCTGAACTGGAGATCTCGCACGATGGTTCGGCTGGGAGGCGCCGCCTGCGGCCTGAATCACGCGCTTGGAGAAAGAGCGTCAACCGCCAGAGATGCGGCCTGGCTCCATCTCCAGCGCAGGGAAAGGCCGCTGCCGATTCCTGTGGGTGGTTCGCCTGGACGCGCGGAAGGAGAGGCGCGAGTTGGCGGCTTCTTGAAGTCAGGCGGGGGCTCGTAGGAGAGCGCGTCGCCAGAGGAGGGCTGCCGCTAGGGCTTCGCCGTTCACGATGAAGCTGCCCGCCGAGGAGATACGGCATGTGCCGCTTGCAACAGATCTGCCGTGGGGCTCATGCCTGGAGATGTACAGTAGCCCGCGCGAGGATGCGCACATGAAGAGGCCCTGCAGCCTTTGCTGAATCCGAAGATTGAACAGAATGTCGATGCAGAATAATGGTTCAAAAAACAACCCTAGAACCAATAATATGAATCTCAATAACAATCTCCGTAAATCTTCAAAATAATCTTCACGGCCATAATTAGGGTTTCAATAGAAACCCTAGATCTGAATCTCGAATCTCGAACAAAAAACAAAATAGGATAAACTCCTCGAGAATCGAACCCGCTCTGATACCATGTTAGAAAATCGGAAGCGGAAGCGGAAACGATAAACATAGCATAATCTCAAGAAATATAAAACATGAAGAACACAAAAGATTTTTACGTGGAACCCTACTCCGTGAGGAGCGGGATGAAACCACGGGAGAAGCCCTCCAATAGGGCGTGTTTGTCTATTGACTTTCTCAATGAGTACAGGAGGTCTGGGGCTCTTTATATAGCCTCTCCAGAGCCTCTAAGTCCCACCATTAGACGATGTGGGACTAAACACTGAATGAGGTAAATGGATCTCCTCCAGGATCCATTTACCCTGCTACAACTCAATAGGCGCATACCACTAATACTCCAACATTTACCATAGTGATGGAGTTTGGGAAGCATGTCTCTGATCATTTTTAGTTAGAGTGAGAAGAAGAATTCGCCATCAACTGGTCTGGGGCTATTCTATTCAGATGCTTTTACTTAGAAAGTCCAAGTGATTTCATTTTATTTTTATGTGTGTATGCGGTAGTCTAACCAGCTTGATGTTCTATTTTGTACTATCTTCTTGTCATCAAGTTTTATATTCGAATATTATAAAATGTTTCAGGTTCTAGCGTTTGTCTTGGAGGCCTTTTTTGCAGAACAGGAGTTGGAGAAAGATCATGCATCTGGAGATGACGATGTAAGTGATTAGTTTCGTAATTATATTTTGACAATCAAAAGACCATGATCTAAGTACTTTAATTTTTCTCAATTTAAACTTCAATATCTAAAACATTGTGAATCTATAGGGCCAGAACATCCAATTTCTGACGGGAGGCAAATGTTCTACTATTATTATTTTATTCCATAAATAAAGCTATAAGTCAGGAATTCGTCATTGGCTTACGGAATTATCAATGTTTGCCTCAGTTTCCATGTCCCACATGCTTAATAATATTTTTCTCCTCAGGATGAAGAAAGAAAAGAACGGAGGCGACGCATTGGGTTTGCTTTCCTTTCTATAGTGTTTTTGAGTTATCTTCTATCTATTTTGCAATATGCATGAAGTCCTGATTTTGTGAGTTTTCTCCATTATGATGCAGAATTAAAACAAGAAGCCGCATTGTGGATAACCTTCTGCACCGTGTTTTGAGTAATGAATTGAGCGAATCATAAGCTCGTCCAATTGGATTGAAGCCCTTGTAGGTAAAATATTGTGCCTTTATCTAAATCGCAGTTCGAGAATCTTGAATTATGGAAATTGCACAAAATAGAAACAATGTTGAAGAGCAGAGAGACATGTATGTTGACATTGTCGATATCTATCCAAATGGAGGTGCTCTCCTTTTCATAATCATATAAATGGTTTACGTGTCTGCTAAAAATCATCAATGATTATTTTGTACTTTAACTTGCATACTGTCACTAGTAAGATGCTTCTGCTATTGCGTATGTTTGCTTCATAATCATGATTGGACTCTTTCTTTTCCCCCATATGAATCATGATGGAGATATTGATTATTTAATTACTGAATATTCTCCTAATATGAAAGCACACGAGTCTCACCTCCAATATGGTTTTTCTCAAGAGCCATAGCGGGTCCTCCAACTCATCCTGCAACTGTAGAGTTAGCTCCAATCCATACTTATCCAGTTCTATCTCCTCGTTCATTGCCATCCAACTGAAATGAGTATAATAATATGGTTCTTACCAAACTCAAGTTGGATACTCCCTATGGTCGGAAATTTATGCCAAGCATCCCCACAATGTTTCCTGCTTGCATGTTAAATGGAATTTAAACTAGTTAATGCGATGAATCTGAAATTTTGTTCCACATGCTTAAATTTTGTCAGTCCCAAATAAACAATAAAATGAAGAAAAAAATAGAAGAAGAAATAAGGGAACAGAGAGGGTTTGCAGTAGACACGACTATCGAGTCCTGAGAAATAGGCAGATTTGAGTTCAGACATCATGAGAGGAGAGGCGTGCATCTTTGGCCTCAGGACCTGCGAATTTATATATGATGCCTATAGTTTCATGTGTGTCCGTTGTCCTGTGATGGCTCCACACTGTATGCATGTGGTTCATGCGATAGTATGTAAAGAAAATGTCGCCTTTTTTCTAAAACCTATGTCTTAAAAACAATGATAGTATGGAAACACTAACGAAATGCCAAATTGAATATGCAGGAAACCAAGGATTGAATGGATGGAGGAGACCTCCATTGTGTCTTCTCCGATGTGGTGTCTGGGCGTTTGGTGAGGCAGATTTCGACGATGTTCTTCCTACGTTCTATCTTCCAGCTCTGGTTGTTCGTCGTGGCTTGTTGGTCCTTGGTGTTGACACCAATGTGTCATCGTGCGAATCTCGCTCTGTTTTGGCAGGGCTTCTTTTTTCTCTTTCTTTTTCGTTTGGAAACCTAATTATCTTATTTATTGTATACACTGCGTAACTTTGAAATTACATCCTAAGTCCTGCGTATTCGGCAATTGCATCATGAACACACCTAAAACTAATGTGTTATATAGTATATCCTAAGGGTGTGTAGAACTGCTTTTGGAGAGATACGTTTGGTTGTTTGGTGTTTGGATGATTGTCATGTAATTGATTTTTATTATTTTATTGTTAGTGGATTGTGGAGGCGGTTTTTATATTTATGTGACTTTTATCGTAACAACTCCAAACATAATCCTACATCAGAAACTTGCGAAGTGTGAAAGTTAGTTATAAGTGGTGGAGATTACTACTTGACATTTGGAATAATATCGGTGATTGTCAACGAATGCATCTGGGCCCGAACCCGACAAGTTATAAGGGACAATTTTCCTCGATAACAGTCTATGAAACCCAAGCTCGGGACATTACAAATGATACCCGAGAGGTGGTGTCACTTTTACAAAGAGATAGAGGAAAAGACTACTCGGATCATACAGTTGCCACTGTAATTGGAAATAAGTGGGGCCATGTCACGACGAGGATGTCGCGAATATAAGTGAAGGAGATAGCAACAACATCAATCATAGCCCCACATCAGAAACTCACAAAGTGTGAGAGTGGATTATAAATGGTAGGGATTAATACTTGACAACGTTAACTTAAGTAATTTGAACGGCTAGGGCTATCTGGGCTAGAACTAAACAAGTTGTTCGGGTTAGTTTTCCTTGATAATGGATCGCAGACCCAAACCCGAGACGTTACATTTATAGTGGTGGCGTGTTTGTTTTGGGTTGTATTTTTAGGGACCTAGGATTTATCTGTCGATTGAACTTGGCTTCTCCACTAACCTTTGATAGTTTGACAAGGTGTGCGCGTGAATCATAAGGTCAACTTCGAACTAGGTGGTGATCCCTTTCCATTAGGCAAAATTCCCCTCATACTAGAATTCCCTCAGCTACTACATATCCTTCTACAAGGTTAACGATGTGATGGTAGGTAGTTAGACAAGATGGGCATTCGTGGAAAATAAAAAAGGGATTGGGTAAGTGCAGAGTAGAATTTATTCAATGACTATTCAATGATAGAGAGAAAAGCATGAGGTACATAGTTAGGTGAAGGTAGGGGTGAACAACCAAAGAATTAGCCTTTTTCAATCTGAGAAATTCAGGTAAAATGCTACGAAGTCTTAAGCAGCAAGAAAAATGAACTTTGAAAACTTAGCAGGTGAATGATAAAGCATATTATACCAGGCACGGCTTAGAGTAAAGTTATATGTGGAATGTGAGCAAATATATCATGTTGATTGCTCAAGCGAGCTTTGGCTATCTTAGAGATGAAGTAAGTTTTTTTGGCATTCTTGTCGGAACATGCAGGCATACTCCTTGCTTGTAGGGGCATTGATACAAAATTCGAGTACAGTCCGTTTGCTACCATTCTCCTCTATCATGGTGAATCAATTGATTGGAGGTAGGCATCATTCTTTCCTTTGTCTTGTTCCGCCTCCCTCCCGACTGAAATCCCCTTACCCTTCATTAGTTGTTTTTAAGTTAACATTTGAATAAGTATTTTTCTAGTAACTTGGGTTATACCAATTGTATACATCGGACTTGAAATGGCAGCCCATCAGTAAAAGTGCTTCGCTAATTTCTCGACCTCTCAAATAATACAAAAAAATAGTACTATACAAAGTTTATATTCATATGCCATCATGAGCCTGGCCCGCATATAGACCCATCATAAGTCCGAGCAATAGTCTCATTTCCAGTACCTTTCAACTTTTATTGGTTGTTATTATTACCGCATTATTATAATAATGATCCACATAGCTTTGATTTGAATACGTTTGATGTCGAATGTGCATGGTGTATTGGAGAGGGGTCAAATAGTGAGACTCCGGTTCCAAATGAGATTCCAATCCTAGTTAACCAAAACTCTTTTTTAATATAGCAGGCCGGCCCGAGCTCGGCCCGATCCATGTACTTGTGGGTTGGTCTCGGGTTTCGGCTATCTTTTAAGAAATATTGCGTGCTTAGGCCCGTACCGTGGACCCGAAAATTGGAATCGGACTCGGGCTAGGCTGGGGTGGGCCCGGCCCAATCGGACCTGATGCTCATCCCTATTCCTATGGAAAGAAGTCAATGAATCATAATATCGATAACACCCTTATATTGTATAATTTCACCAGAAAAATCACGTGGACAAATACAATCGCGCCTATTTAAGACACACACTACATGGTAATGGACGAGGTTAGCAAGATCGCCATCCATCTCCTGTGTCCAAACGATCCATTACATGCATTTTTTTATAACAATTACGGTGGTTGGTATTACATGAACATGAATTATACAGTGCCATGTACATGAAAGCATTGTTCATTAAAACACGTCGTAGAGAAACCAATACGAAGATGCAAATGCATATGACAGAAAAAACAAAGACCATTACGACTACGCTTAATGCACTACAGTCTCCCACTCTAGAATAGCCTCAAAATTAAATCATGCGAACTTGTAGCTCCTCAGTGGAAGGAAACTAGCATTCACCCACAACATCGAATAACTATACCATCATACACACGTATCGCATTGGCTTTGGTAAATCAAGGTGTTATCTTTCTTACCACGTCTATCTTGTCAAAATGCGGGCCAGCCGGGCTCATGAGCCAAAGTTTTAAAATCTTTGTCCAAAGCTCACACATAATAGTTCTTGGGCGAACTTTAATTTTTCCTTGATTTTTATAATATTATTTAATAAATATAAAAGAATTTATTAGCATCATTTATACTTTATATAACTAATATAAGCAGTTTGCATGTTACTTGAGATTCAAACTATTAAATTAAATGTAAAACTAGTATTACATAGGAAAAAATTAATGTAAAACTATATCACATTAATACATGTCTTATCTAACTTTTACATATATATATATATATATATTATTTTTTATGGGTCCAGGCCTACCCATACTTCAAGTCTCCTCGCTTAAGCCCGATCCATGAGTTGGTTGGGATGATAGACTCGGCCCAGCCTGGCCCATCGACCAATCCGCATCCTAAGGATTTTTTTATATTTTTTTAGATGAAAGTTTCTATTTCATTCATCCCCAAAAGATACAAAACCAAGTCCACAATCAAAGCTAGACAAACAGAGAAAGAGCATACCGTCCCACACAGGCTCGAGGCAAAAAAAACAATAGAAGCAGTGTTCAGCAACATCCAAAAAAAGAGCTCGAACGAGATGAGCAATTCATCTAACTTTTCTTTGGAAATCCCCACGAGAAAGAAACTTGAGCTTATTTGCTCATCCAGCTGAGAGATCCATCAGGGAGGTCGATTTAGGAGAAACATCTTATCACAGAAAACTTATAAGGTTGGAAACGAAAATAGGAAACATACTTTAGGCCTAAGAAATTGGATTTAACTATGTATCAATGTTTCCGTCGATCAAGTAGGCATACACACATGCAGGCACTTTAACCATTTATCGCATAATTTAAATGTTTAGTCCATGTCGCTTCTAAGCTGATAGAATATCTTGTGGAATAAGTGCTTGTGTGATATGCAGAGCTATTAAGGTATTCAGTTATACCATTCATACAATTGGTATTTACACTACCATAGGCGACTATGGAAGAACTAGTGTTTACTCAACCACAAAGACCAAATACATGCATCCATCTAACACCACGAATCTGAAGGATATGAGAAAATCCATAAGCACATCACGGAAGAGTGAGGAGCGATTGGGAGCAACTAGTCGCACTAGTTGCTCGGAGCAGCAGAATTTAAAAAAAAATCAAACGATGAAACTACATGATCCAAGAACACTTCTCGAATCGTTTCATCTAAACCACAAATAAGTATTAGATTTACCTCTTGAAGCGTGGTTGTGATCGAGTCTCTAAACGAAGAGACCTCCTATCTCAAGTCTGATCCAACGGAGGAGACGCTTGCAAGAACGTTGATGAAATGTGTGTTCATCGCAATCTATGTTGATGATCCAAGCGGCGAATCTCATGGTCTCGTCTCACGAGATCCAACGTCTTCTTCACGAGCAGCGTGCACTGAAAGAGACAGAGATCTACGAGCAAATAATTCAGCAGCATAACGACGATGTTGTGGTGATGGCGACTCTCTCTAGGGCTCCATGGTGGACGGCCACAATGAGAGAGAGAGAGAGAGAGAGACTTGGTGTGTGGAGAGAGAGATGGAGAGAGTTTAATTCCTCTTAGAATTATTTGTATATTTCAAAGGCAAGGACTACCCTTCCTTTTATACTAGTTGGATATACATGGGTCTCAATCCATGTGCTCTCTTAATCTATGGTGTAGATTAAAAATTTATTAATCAATAGCCATGATTTGTTGCTCCCAAAAAAACAACAATTAATTTAAAACAAATTAATTATCTTTTTTCAAGATAATAATAATTTCATTTTACATTTAATTAATATGCATAGATAATGCGAAGACCAAGTCCCTTTACTATAAATAGGGTGGTCGTCTCCCCTTGAACAAGTCAAGGTGGACGGCCACCATTAAAGAGATAATATCTTCATTTATCTATATAAATTAACTAATATGCAATAATAATTATTGCATTTATCTTCACAAAAATAATTCCAAATTAATTTGTGTAAACTTCAATCATATCCTGATAAAATATGAACCATATTCATATATCCAACACAATATGTAAATTATATTTACAATTAATTGCTCATTGTGAATCATATTCACAAAACACATAATTTGTAATTCTATTTACAATTAAATCTCTCCATCGTATTATAAATTATATTTATAATATCCATGATTATTATGGATAGTGATATCCACATTAATCATACCCTTGATAATTAAATAATATTTAATAATAAAAATTAATTGCTCACTGTGAATTCTATTCACAACAACACATAATTTGTAATTATATTTACAATTAAATCTCTCCATCATATTATAAATCATATTTATAATATCCATGATTATTGTGGATAGTGATTTCCACATTAATCAAATTCTTAATAATTAAATCATATTTAATCATCTTGGATCTCTATTCTTATGTGCTCAAATAACATGAATCACCATAAATCTAATCTTCTCATTGCATTTGAATCACATTCAGATCAATGTCCAACATTTGGACCAAGATCAGATTGCTTCTCTGTTGAGAGGAGTCACTAAAATTTAGACCCGTTTCATCACTCCCTAGGAATGGAAGCGTTATGGTTATACAATCGTTTATGATCACATCACCTCGGGTATTCCTAATACATGTACATCCTGCATACTGGAAGACCCGAAGTAAACCCAAAGTATTAGATCAATTTTACATTGTCTACTTCCGAGTTTTATCATTAAGTTTCTCGTTCGATCATTAGGAGTCGATATCCATCATATACTTTCCAAAAGCATATATCATACCTCGGTAATGATCATATACTTTCCAAAAGCATATATTAACCCTAAAAATTCAGTCAAGCTTCTAAAGCAAGATGAACGTGCACGGAATTTGATTCTTCCCAATATCTCATGAGTGAGCTCATGTCTTCCGGTTCAGCAACTGAACCTGTATGGAACCTTTGAGAGATCATATTTACTCATATGCCCTTGTATGTACATCAACGCGTCGGTGTATAGATCTGATTAGGTCATTAGCCTATTGGTCTGCCAAATGTACATACTCAGACACATAGTAACACATATGTCTCTGGTCAGAGGATGCATGCCTATATCGTGACAGCATATGATATAGGTCGTTGGTTTCTCGATCTCGTTAAGTCAATTCTTTAACCTAACTAACCTGACACTTCCGAATCTCTATTCCTATGCAAAGGACCTGCATCAAGAGGTCGATCAGATATCAGCTTGTAGAGAAAGGATTGCCATCTCCTTCACATGCTGGGAATCCTCTCTCAATAATCATTTGACAGTGCTTGATGAGTCCTTAATCTAACTCTTTAGATATTCATCCAAGCACCAGCCTTTATGATTCAACAATTGAATCAACAGTTGTATGATAATTAAGATGGCCACGGTACATAACCCTAATTATACTAAAGGATCTATTATGCAAATTAGTTATTCTTTATTTCAAATCAAGGAATGATATTTGCAATAACATTTATTGCATAATGGCTCATCGTAGGCTCGCATGTCAAACAATCTCCCACTATCCCAAAGAGCCATTAATGGGCTAATTTTTAAACACTCACTCATGTGACAATCATAAGCTATTTAGAAAAATGGCTAGTAAGCTAATCAGTCACTCTGTTCCCAAGAGATTACGTCAAGTCCTTTTATGGTAGTTGCATATAGCCTAGTAACAGTATTCGTATCCAATGCGACTTTTGTACACATCTAGCATACACTGAGCTTCTCATAACCGATGCACAAGGGCAAAAGGTTTTAGCATTCACTTCCTCAACTCTTTGAGGTGCTATCTCTTCATATAGGTTAGTGCCACATCTTAAGGGAAATAAGCCTTCCTTAGACTTTTCCCAAAATCGGAATATGTCCAAGGTGTATTACTAATGTGACGATCCTAATACCCTCTTCTCTTTGCTTCAGAACAACTTCAGAACTAAGATCTAAGAGGTATTCTTGAGATCATATCTTAAGGTATGGAACAACCAGACTATAAAGCACTTATTATTATCCTTATATCATTCTAAATGATTAGGATATCATCTACTTTCAACACGATCAACACAATGGAATTCCCACTAAGCTTCACATGGTTTATCAAGATTCTATATGAAATCATAATATTTATAATTTCATCAAATATGATGTTCCAACTACAAGAAGCTTATTTGAGTCCATAGATGGAGTTCTTCAGCTTTCACACTTTTCTTTCCTCAACTATGAAGCCCTGGGGCTACTTCATGTGAATATCCTCAGAGAGTTATTCATAGGGAATGCAATATTGACTTCTATCTTGAAGATGTTCTAGTCAAGTTGTGTAGCTATAGTTAGCAATATTATGATGGGTATAAGCATGGTCACTGAAGAGCGCGTCTCATTGCAAGTGATGTATCCTCTTCTGTGTGTAGCTCATGTCTACAAGCCGTGTTTTGAAGGTCTCTACCTTCTCATCAGGTTTCCTCTTTCTCTTGAAGATCTATTTACACCTAACAGGTTTTACCCTTATAGGTGGATCCTCGAGGGTCCATATACAACACTTCTATATGAAGTCTACTTTAGACTTTATTGCTAACATCCGTCATTCCATCTCATGATCTTCAGAAGCTTCATCGTATGGATTAAGATCATTTCCAGACTTAACTGAGACATGAAATCCATCCTCAAACTCATTTAAAGCGGTATGAGTTTTCTATCTTTAATTATCCATTTAGTTTCCAATTTCAGGAGTCCTTTATTTTCCTAATGAAGTAGCACTCTCTTGTGTTAGATTCCATCTTACTTGCATCCATGACATGGTCATGGACCAAACAACCCTAAATCTTCAATTGTCCAACACTAGGATAGGTTCCAAACCATAGCTTATGAGGATGTTAGAGTTTAGATCTACATGGAATCTTATTAATGATATATAATGTAGTCTCTACTGCATAGATATACCTGGAAACTAAGAGATAACTATGCTAAGATTAATCATTGATCAAATCATGTCACACATGATCCAGTTACATCTTCCTACAACTCTATTGAGTTCAGGTGTATTAAGAGGATTGAGATAGGACATATCTCCATAAGGTATTCCTTGAATTCATTTAATAGGTACTTTCTACCTAGGTTAGATCAAATTCATTCATTTCATCTTCCTTCAAACTTTGGTTCTAATTCAAAATTATGAAATCTTTGAATATTTCAAAGGTTTCTAAGGTGAAGGGAAGAAATCTCATATCACAAATAATCTTCAAATTATATCACATATCATCAATGTTTATTATGATACAGATGATCCACATACATTAATATGTATGAGATCTTGAATACCATGGCATCTAACACCATTCCCAGAGAAGAGTGTATTGGACAAATTCTACTTTAAATATAATATTGATAAGTATGTAAGAATTGAAATTTTAGACAAACTAAAGTTTCATCTTTTGGTAGTCAATTGATCTCATCAATAGACAAATGTCCAAGGCTTGATGCCAGATCATTGTCAAATGATCTTCATCCTCCTATTGATCTTTTGAAGGTTGAATTTCAGTATTAGAAATGCTAATGAACCATTCATTAATTTTCTAATTTGGAAGAGTCCTCGCGATGTCAGATTACTATCTGAAATATATCCATCATAACTCTTTATGATAGGCCTATTTCAGAATTCATGTTTATTCCTAACATTTGTAGATAAACAATGAGTGTATTCTAATATCTATATCATAAAAACATTATCTAAGACTAAGGGCTCTCCCACTGAAATTATGAAGTCTATCTATCCAATAGAGATTATTGCAACAATTACATCAATATCCATGTGGATGACTATTAAACCTTAAGATTAATATTTCTAGTCTTCTAAAACATATGCAACCACTTGCAAGTGTTATTATAAGAATGAAATACAATTATCAGACATTGATCTTGTCCAATAAGCAAGTCAATTTCAATGATGTTATGTAGATATAGATTATTCCAATGCACTATCTGAGTCCTTCTCTAACGATCCTAGATAGTCTAAATAGTCATACTATCAATACATCAGCTTGTTGCAATATTGGCATTCATCCAACTTTTTAGATGTTATATGTATGGAAACCATAGAAGTATAGTCAACTCTTTGACTTTCCTTCTAACTTGGGTCTGACCCATGCTTCCACTGCGCTTCCTTAATCTATAAACAAACATTGCTTAAGACAAAGGATCTCTTATGTTGAACTCAAAAGATTTCAATATAAGAGTATTTCAACATTTATACATGCTTCATTCAATTTATACAATATAAATATTATGAAGCTTCATGAATGACTAGAGTATAGATAGTAGAATGATGACACTCATCGTATCTACATACATTTTAACTCTAAAAGACTTTGGTTTAGGTAGGTACTCAAACATTTTGAGCACATCATCTCTTATCGAGCCACCATTCTGCATAATACGGGGAACCATGTCATTCCTGATTAAATGTCGAGAGAAAATACATATGTCAGAAATATCTTCTTAGATTTTATAAGGATTATTTAACACTTGCGATCATCATTGACAGGTCACTTCCAAAGTACATTTGATGAGATCAAGACTATAGAGACATACAAACCCTAGAGTTGTAGTCCTATTGTCTATTTAATTGTCATTCCTCATTATTATGAGGAAACTTGCACATTGCAACCACATACATTATGTGTCCAACTGCAAGTACAATATCATGATCATGGATCCAATCCATGAAATTTTACTGGTTATTATTGAATATAGTAATGAGTGGGTTTAATGATAATTATCTGAAATAAGAAATTGCATATATATATATATAACTTTCATTTAGGAAGTTTTATATCAAAGTTACCATGCCTTGTCAATATTAAAAGTTCATTTTCTTATTCACTTTCAATGTAAGAGATATACTTACCATTATATCTCAAGCAAAATCTGGGATCTCCTTTCCTATCTTTGTTACATCCGATAATATGAGAACTTGGAACTCAGATAAAAAGAAGCGGGAACACATTCCGCCTTGCAAGTACAAATTGCATTCCTAATTCGATCTTTAACATCCAAGCCCACCACCCCTAAGGTGATGTTGACCCCTCATTAATTGAACCAGTCATCAATAGAATTAGAACTTGCTATGTACAATCCAATATCGTCCTAATAATATGAGAACTCGATATTGAGGTCACTATGCATACGACCTTACTCTTTCAAGAAGCAAAGAGTCTGATCCAGATGCGCTTATATGCAGGAGTTGTCAATTCAGGTAGGCGTCCTACATACAATCCTTGGCGATCGAACCCTTCGCCTTGACGGAAGACCGTGGATGTCGCTTATGTGATTCTCTATATCATATTCAAATTTTAATTAATTATTATAAATCATATTCACATAATTTATTCTTCCAAAGGAAATAACAACTATATTCATAATAGAGTCTTTTAATTAGATATAATTAATTCAATCATATTAAATCAATTAGCAATCCTATTTATCAACCAAGAAATAATTTTTAATTGTTACTTGAAGGATGGTATAATCTCAAAATACGTATTACTCAAATTTTAATAATTAAAAAAATACATCATGATTGGTTCAAGCATTATCATTTCCTTACCCACTGTCATGGTTAATATCGATGGGAATGGGACAGACTGCTCACAGAGCAACCTTCTACCCCAACACTCCCTGACTAGACACCATATCCGCCTCAAATCAGGATAATGTGAATTGATCATTTTGTATTTAAGATGATAATCGGTCTTTCAACCGAAGTTATATCATATAATATTTATCAAGCATCAATTTTTGTTGGAAGGTTCATGTAACCAATTGTGATGTCGAACATATCTAATCAATTTTTGTTATGATCAATGACATTCAAGGAAATAATCATCATCTTTAAATATTTCACGAATATTCATCAATAATTATTTCAGAAAATTAATCATTAATTTAATTGAATGACAATCACAAGGTTCATGATTGGGAAAGTAATTTTTAGCAATGACCCTCACTTACTAAAATTAGCATATCTCAAATAATTTAAATCCAAATCAAGCAAATAAATTTCCAAAGTTTGCTAATTCGATAATAAAACCCAAGAGATTTTCACGCATTTCTAGGTATTTTAAAACCTTAATTAACTCTTCAATTACGTCAAAATTCGTCATCCCCTAAACAATGGATACATGTTCATTAAAATGAACATATCTTGAGTAATCAAATTCCAAATCGTGCAAACTCAAGTCCCACAGTTTCCTTATTTAGTAGGGCACATTATCAATTGACAATTTTGTGTTTAAACACTTTTAAACAGGGAGAAAAATCATACAAATAGGGTTGCATGAACAAAATACAATAAAACATCATACAACCAAAAATGTCCAAGTCGTCTTAGGTTTATGGATCGTATCCAAAACCTCCGACCTATGGCTATGACACCACTTGAAGTATATGGAAAAATCCTTAAGCACATCACGGAAGTGTGAGGATCACATCGTATGCGATCTAGAGTGACTAGTTGCACTAGTTTCTCAAGGCAACAAAATTTTAAAAATTTTCAAACGATGAAACTACATGATCTAAGAATACTTCTCGGATCGTTTCATCTAAACCACGAACAAGTATTAGGTTTACCTCTTGAAGTGTGGTTGCGATCGTATCTCTAAATGAAGAGAACTCATGTCTCAAGTCCGATCCAATAGAGTAGACGCTTGCGAGCGTGTTGATGAGATGCATGATCTTCGCAATCCATGTTGATGATCCAAGTGACGAATCTTCTGATCTCGTCTCACGAGATCCGACGTCTTCTTCATGAGTGGGGCGCACCAAAGGAGACGACGATTAATGAGCGAACAATCCGGCAACATAATGATGATGTTGTGTCGATAGTGACTCTCTCTAGGGCTCCATGGTGGACGGCCACAATGAGAGAGAGAGACTTGGTGTGTAGAGGGAGATGGAGAGAGTTTAATTACTCTTGGATTTATGTGTATATTTCAAAGGCAAGGCTACATTTCCTTTTATACTAGTTGAATGCACATGGATTTCAATCCATGTGCTCTCTTAATCTACGGTGTAGGTTAAAAGTTTATTAACCAATGACAATAATTTGTTGCTCCAAAAAAAATAACAATTAGTTCACAACAAAATAATTATATCATTTTTCAAGATAATAATTCATTTTAAATTTAATTAATATACATAGATAGAATGAAGACCAAGTCCTTTTACTATAGATAGGGTGGTCGTCCCCTCCCCCATGAACAAGTCAAGGTGGACGACCACAATTAAAGAGATAATATCTTCATTTATCTATATAAATTAATTAATATGTAATAACAATTATTGCATTTATCTTCACAAAAAAAATAATTCCAAATTAAATTTATGAAAACTTCAATCACGCCATTGATAAATATGAATCATATTCATATATCATACATAATATGCAAATTAGATTTACAATTAATTGCTCATTGTGAATCTTATTCACAACAACACATAATTTGTAATTCTATTTACAATTAAATCTCTCCATCATATTATAAATTATATTTATAATATCCATGATTTATTGCGGATAGTGATATCTATATTAATCATATCCTTGATAGTTAGATCATATTTAGTTATCTTGGATCTCTATTCTTATGTGCACAGACAACATGAATCACATTCACATTATTCACATATTGATAATTAAACTACATTTAATTATCTTAGATACATATCCTTATAATATGAATCAAATTCATATTATTTATGATAATTAAATCACATTAATTATCATTATCTCAATTCTCAGATAGATAATTCAACAGTGGAATTATTCTTGAACTCTTTCAAGAATAACGTGGTTTCTCCGTGGATACTTCGAGATAAGGACAAGACAATTGTATTTGTTCACGTATAGTGACTTGGATATTGAGATCACATCTCAAATCCAGATCTTGCGGACCTCTTATAGATGCTTGATTAAATCAAGATCACAAATCTAATCTTCTTATTGCATCTGAATCACATTCAGATCAATGTCCAACATTTGGACCAAGATCAGATCACTTCTCTATTGAGAGGAGTCACTAAAATCCAGACATGTTTCATCACTCCCTAGGAATGAAAGCGACATGGTTATACAATCGTTTATGATCACATTACCCTCATGTATTCCTAATATCTATGCATCCTGCATACTGGAAGATCCAAAGTAAATCTGAAGTATTAGATCACTTTTACACTATCTACTTCAAGGTTTTATCATTACATTTCTCATTCGATCACTGGGAGTCAGTATTGATCATATACTTTCCAAACACATATATCGTACCTAGGTATTGATCATATACTTTCCAAAAGCATATATCAAACCTACAAATTCAGTCAAGCTTCCAATGCGTTACGACCATGCACGGAATTGATTCTTCCCAACATCTCATGAGTGAGCTCATATCTTCCGGTTCAGTACCTAAATTTGTATGATCCCTTTGAGAGATCGTACTGCTCATACGCCCTTGTATGCATACCAGTGTGCCGGTGTATAGACCTTGATTAGGTCATCAACATATTGATCTGCCAAATGTACATACTCATACATATAGTAATACATATGTCTCCGGTCAATGGATGTGTGCCTATATCGTGACAACATACGATATAGGTCTTTAGTTATCTCCATCTCGTTAAGTAAACTCTTTGAACTAACTAATCTGACACTTCCGAATCTCTATTCCTATGCAAAGGACATGCATCAAGAAGTCGGTCAGATATCAACCTGTAGAGAAAGGATTGTCATCTATTTTTCATGTTGGAGATCATCTCTTAATAATCATTTGACGGTACTTGATGAGTCCTCAATCTAACTCTTTAGATATTCATCCAAGCACCAGCCTTTATGATTCAACAATTGAATCAACAGCTGTATGATCATTAAGATGACCATGATATATAACCCTAATTGTACTAAGAGACCTATTATTCAAATTAGTTATTCTTCATTTCAGATCAGGGAATGATATTTGCAATAACATTTATTGCATAATGGCTCGTCATGGACACACATGTCCAACAGAATCTTCCTCTATTGATTGCATCCCTTAGAGAGACATGCTTGAAAAAAAATCCAAACTGGCTAGAATGTAAATGAAGAGGTAATTAGAAACTGCCACCTCTATGAAGATCCAAGATTGAATTGCTTCATGTTGTGTGTGTAGCCTCTAAGCCAGCTGGAACAGATGATTTAACATGGACCATCAATGAAACGAATGACACCTTATTAGTGACTAATTAGTAAGATATCTTATACCAATATATGTAATTAATATTTGATGATTAAACCAAAACTGGAAATATGGAAAGAATTGTCGATCAAAGGTATTCTGCGGTGGGTCTCAACACACATGAGGTGGATCATAATATTTTCGATTAGAAAAATCTTCTAGAGAAGTCGATGTATATGGAAAGAGATCACCATATCAGAGTGCTAGAAGCATTCTTGAAGCATTCAATTTTGCTATTATGGCTGTGTGTGTCTTGTTAGCCTCATATGTCGCTCTAACAACTCCACGAATTTGTCCAACATGCATGGATTCATGCGATAACATAGACTATAATGTTTCAAATGACCTATAATATGTCATCTCTTCGATTCATGTTGGACCTAAGAGATGCCTTATAATGAAAGCTCTGGCTATTCGTCGTGTGTTTTGGTCATGCCTATCCTCAAAAAACAAATACAAAGCGAACTCAAACGCAGACGTAACTACTTCGCTTACTTCGAGACCTCCGCAAAAATTTTGTATGCTCCATTCTCCATGTGCATTAGTGCTATTTTTTGTTGAGTTAGATTCCCACTTATAGCTAATGAAATACGCACACCATATGTAAAGTTATTACTAATATAATAATTATAAGTTTTTTATCAATAGACTTGTCGAATAGGCATTTTGGATAATCATTATAAAATTGGGTGTACTGGAGACAGTTTATTCTCAAGCATTCAAAACAACTCGTTAGATGATGTTTAATATTATGAGAAATGTGTTTAAATCACATGCTTAAACCAATAGTGAATGAAGTTTTTCAAATGCTGTAAAATGGTCCATTAGACAGTGTTTAATATAAGTGTCCATATGGAGGAACTTGCATACAATGGCTGACTAGGATTATGGATTAGGTAGGACACCAAATAAAAAAAGATTACAATATTAAAAAAATCATTATAAACATCCATATGCATAAAGATATATAAAGAAATGTTTTACATATAAATTTTTTTTGAAATCCACGTGAGTACCTTAAGTTGTCCTCATCTAGTTTTTCTTGTTTTAAAACAAGTCACAATATCATCATTAATAATAAACTCAAATATTTCTATTTCGTTGATTCTGATTTCTCTTATTCAGAGAATGGAAAATCACACGTCACATTTAAAATGGTAAGAAATATAAAACATTCCACATTGATAAGTTTAATACCAACAATAAGGATGAGAAAATCCCAGCAATCATTATATTCGTTAAATATATTTCATTTTTTATGTTTAACTCTTTAATTAATAATTTATGGATACGTATTGTTATCTTAGTTCCTAGTATCTATTCAAAAGAAAGGCTCCGTTTGGAGTGATATCAAGATACTTTGAAGTTAAATCAAAATTTATAGTTTCCGAAAAAAAAACTAAAGAGGGACACTAGTGCAATTTTCTAATAAAGTCAGCTCCAGATACTTTCGAAGAGATCCTGCTGAAACAAAAAAGGTATTAAGGAGGAAAAATAGATGATGGAGAGTCGGATATGCGAAATAAGTTATTTCCATTTTAGAAATTTGATAACAATAAATAAAATCAAACTTAATCCACCTCATTGTATAGCAGAGATTTTGTTACATGCACTTTGGAGTGCATTATAGATTTGTGACAATGGGGAGTCGGGCATGAAAGGATCTAGGGAGACAAGTGATGGGTTCGCGAGCCGCAAATAGGACAGAGGCGCAATGTGTCCACAAGAGAGTTGGAGGTGTGGCTTCCAGAGAGAGGCGGGGGCACATCACGTCCGAGAGGAAGGTCAAGGTACGATGGATTCGCGAGGGAGCCAGGACATGACAAGATCGAGAGGAAGGCACTGTTGTGATGCATCAGAGAGGAAGTCGTAGTGCAATACTTCAACGAGGGAGCCGGAGCGCAGCATGTCCGAGAGGAAGCTCGAGGCATGATAAGTTCATGAGAGAGCTAAGCCAAACATCTGACGTGCAAGAAGGGAGGAGCGATGGAGTCACGAAGGGAACCAAAAGTTGTTTTATGCTTTCAACGAGAGATAGAGGGGAGCATAGATGGAAAATCGGATTACTTTGATGGGGTACGAAAGAAACAATTCAAAGGTCTCCATAAACAAAGAGGAGGCATGTGCCCCCCATGCCCAAAGTGTAAGTCCGCCCATGCTTGCATACCTCCCAAAGGTTCAACCCTTCTCGAGAATGAACGGTATCTCATCAAGGAATACAAAGGGATACTTCTTGCATTTACGTTATCGCTCACTCCCCTAAAAAATGAAAAGAGACCATGCTTATTTTTAATAGAGCAAAAAACATATAGTGCATGATTATTTTTAATGGATAAAAAATATATAGTTACTACTTATGTTTTACTTTCTATAACTTCAACGACACTTCATTGTCTAATGCTATTGGACAATTTTAGACATCGGCATAACCTCCAACCATACTTATTTTGTAGATACAAATGCACGACGTCATCCTTCTTGTAGATCTTCCATTATTATAAAATCACGTTCCTTGAAATCCATCGCCTATTTTCTCATGAAATCGCATGAGTAAGGCATTTCATCTTAGCAGTGGTGAAAGATTTGTCACTCCAACTATTTTTTCAGGTGCCTCCACAATACATTTCGTTAGAGTGTGTTTGGTTTGTGGATTATTTGGACGAGGGTAATCTGTTTTTGTATTTTGGTATTTTGTTGGTGGGTTTAGAATTGAGATGGTTTGTGTGATGTGATTGTATTGAAATTTCAAAAAATGAATAATTATTATGATATGATTGTATTGAAATTTGAAGAAGTGGGTAGTTGTTGTGATGAGATTCTATCGAAGTTTGAAATGGGCCGAAGTTGAGTATTTTATGATTTTTAGATGATATAATGGTATAATATATATATAATGGAGAGAAAGTGGACCCTACTAGTGGATTAGAAATATGGATTTTGGAGGGTAACCCACCCAAAGTTAGGGATAACCCCCAACCGAACGCCCCTTTAGGATCTAATCTTGCATTCAAAGTCCAAATAGAAGTCCTTGTGGAATTGTTAGGTTTATTCTAACCTCCTTCCACAACATTCTCTCCTTTATTGTGACGTGTCATGTATCTTTGAAACTGTTGGGGATATATATAGATGCGGAACAAATAATCAACCCAGGATATATCCCCTAATTCTGTCCTGCAGCAAAGATGGCACAACAATACAATATATGTTCCCCACACGGGAACTCAATGGCAACAAACACAAGCACAATCAAGCAAGCAACCACAAGAGACAAGATTTTTACGTGGAAACCCATCTCAATGTGAGCAAGGGAAAAATCACGGGGCAAGACCGACAACCAATCACTATGGTCAAATGTCTCAATGTTCTTCCCGGTTTTGTTGCCCACAAAACCGAGGTACAAGCCACACACAATGGATAGTTCTTCAACAAGGAACAAACTACCCTAGGTATCCAAAATACCAAATGTGCTCTAAAACAAGGAGGACAAAGTAACTCCCCTTGTGGGCTCCCGGATGGAGTCCTAAATACGGCTTCTTGAGTTCGACACGGACGCAACCTCGCTTCAGCTCCTCTCGAGCTTGCCCAACACCACCTCTCTTCGAACCCAAACCACAACTCCCAAGAGACCCAGCTGCTGCTGCCCTCGAGCACCGATGCTCGGCTTCTCTCTCGCTCTCTCTCTCCCGCTCGCGTGGAGGAAGAAGAAGAAGAAGGGGTTCCGAAACCTTGTTGCTGGCGTCGCTGGAGATGGGAATGGTCGAATAGGGCTGGAATCGTGTTCACTGGAAATGGGTCTCGCACAGCCGATGTTCCCTGGAATGGGGCTTCTCAAAATGCTGGAAAAACTGCAATAATGCCCCTGCAATAGTCACAAATTGTTGTAGCTGCAAAACCCCCAAGTTGGGGCTGGATATTTGCAAGTATACCCAACAACCTCCCCCTCCAGCCCCAACGGGGAGGTGTGGTCCTGTGATGGAGATCAACAAGAGGTGACACCGCTCAGCTCTCTACAGAGCTGAAGCTCACGAGTGACTGCCTTTGTCAACATGTCTGAGGAGTTCTCATCTGTGTGAATCTTCTTCAACACGAGTTGCTTCTGTTCAATTGCATCCCTCAGCCAATGGTATCTCACATCAATGTGTTTTGTGCGAGCATGGTGCATGGTACTCTTGCTCAAGTCTATAGCGCTCTGGCTATCACAAAACACAACCGGCTCACTGTCTTCAAATCCAAATTCACCAAGGAAGCGTTGTAGCCACAACACTTCTTTCCCAGCCTCTGCTGCTGCAATGTATTCTGCCTCGGTAGTTGAGAGAGCAACACATTTCTGTAGTTTGGATTACCATGATATGGCTCCCCCTGCAAATGTGAAGATGTAGCCTGAGGTGGACTTTCTATGGTCCATGTCACCTGCCATATCTGCATCAGTGTAACCACAAAGTTTGGGATCTGACCTCCCAAAACCAAGACACATACTTGAGGTCCCTCTCAAGTATCTCAAGATCCACTTCACTGCCTCCCAATGGTCCTTGCCCGGGTTAGACATGAACCTGCTCACCACGCCCACTGCATGGGCTATGTCGGGTCTAGTACAAACCATTGCATACATGAGGCTCCCAACTGCTGACTGGTATGGGATCTTGGACATCTCTGCTTTCTCCTCAGAAGTAGAAGGACATGACTCTTTGTTCAGCTTGAAATGAGAGGCTAAGGGCATACTGACAGGCTTGGCATTCTTCATGTTGAACCGCTCCAACACACGTTCAACATAACTCTCCTGTGACAACCACAGCATGTGCTTCTTCCTGTCCCTTGTAATCTGCATCCCAAGGATGTGACTGGCCTTGCCCAAATCTTTCATCTCAAACTCTTTGGAGAGTTCCCTCTTAAGCTTCGCAATCAGGTTGGAATCATGACCTACAATCAACATGTCATCCACATATATCAAAAGAATGACGAACCTGCCATTGGGAAGACGGCGAACATATACACATGGGTCGGTTGTAGTCCTCTTGAAGCCCTGCTTTCCCATGAAAGCATCAAACTTCAAGTACCATTGTCTCGGGGCTTGCTTCAAGCCATAGAGACTCTTCCTCAACCTGCATACCATATGCTCTTTCCCTCTCTCTTGAAAACCATGTGGCTGCTCCATGTAGATCTCTTCCTTCAAATCACCGTGAAGAAACGCCGTCTTCACATCCATCCGCTCCATCTCAAGGTCCATGCTAGCAACAAGTCCTAGCACCATTCTCACTGAGTTCATCTTCACCACTGGGGAGAAGATCTCATCATAGTCCACTCCTTCCTTCTGGCTGAATCCTTTCACTACCAACATGGCCTTGTACTTCACCTGCTTGCCACTGTCATCTGACTTCAGCTTGTACACCCACTTGTTCTTCAAGGCTCTCTTCCCTTTAGGAAGCTCAACAAGGTCATAAGTGTTGTTCTTCTTGAGAGATGGCATCTCTTCATTCATTGCATTCTGCCAATGACCCTTGTCCTTGTGCACATGTGCCTCCTCAAAGGTGTATGGCTCACCTGCATCTGTGAGCATCACATACCTGGAAGTGGGGTAACGGGATGATGGCTGACGTGTCCTCTCAGATCTCCTGACCTGAGGTCTGCTGTGTCTGCAACTGGATGAGGTTGCTCCCCCCGCCCTAGATCCCCTGGACCTGCATCAATGGGGTCTGCATCTGGCTCATGCTGCTCTAGCTGCCCATCCTCTCCACCTGTACCCTGTACTGGAGAGGGCTCTGTGTCCTCATCACTGTCATCATCCATGGAGATCTCATCTCCATCACCACTCTCAGTGGTGTCCTCAGCCAACGTCTGATTCTTATAAAAGATCACATCCCTGTGCCTGGTGACTGTCTTCTTCCTTGGATCCCAAAGACGGTATCCAAACTCCTGATCTCCATAGCCAAGAAAAATACAAGGCACCGCCTTGTCATCCAACTTCTTCCGCTGCTCCTTGGGTACCAATGCATAAGCCTTGCATCCAAACACCCTCAAATGAGCATATGAGGGGTCTTTCCCTGTCCAAACACGCTCTGGAATCTGAAAACCCAAAGGAACTGATGGAGATCGGTTAACCAAGTAACAAGCGATGCGAACCGCCTCAGCCCAAAATGTCTTGGGCAACTTCGCTGTCTTCAGCATACAACGAACTCTCTCAACAATGGTCCTGTTCATCCTCTCAGCTAGACCATTGTGCTGGGGTGTGCCTGGCTCTGTCCTCTCATGCCTGATGCCGTGCTCTGCACAATAGCCCTGAAAGCTATGGGAGGTGTACTCTCCCCGATTGTCTGTGCGTATACACTTCAACAATTTTCCTGTCTCACGCTCAACCATGGCATGGAACTTCTTGAAGCAATCAAACACTTGATCCTTCAACCTCAGCATATACACCCACACCTTCCTAAATGCATCATCAATGAAGGTGACAAAATACATATTGCCTCCCAAAGAGGCTGTGTCCATAGGACCACAAAAATCTGAGTGAACCAGCTGTAGAAGGTCTCCCTTCACCTTGGATCTGGCCATGTATGGCGCACTCCTGCTCTTCCCAACCTCACATGCATCACAAGAAGACAAAGTGATGTCATTGTGGTAGGGGATCAACTCTCTCTTGCTCAAAAGCTGCAAGCCCTTCTAGCTCATGTGGCCAAGTCGACGGTGCCACAAATCTGAATTGCCTGCTTCACAGGCATGCAAACTGTCGTCCATGACCTTCACTCTAGTCATATAGAGTGTGTGACACAAGCTGCCTTGAGCCATGATGAGAGAACCCTTGCTAATCTTGCATCTGCTGTCTCCGAACTTCAGATGGTAGCCTTCACTATCTAGCTGTGAGCCAGATATAAGGCTAAGATGTACATCAGGAACATGCCTCACATTCTGGAGTGTCATTGAGCACCCAACATCCGTCTGGATCGAGATGGTGCCCATGCCAATGATCTTAGAGTAACTTTCGTTACCCATCAAGACTCTCCCATAATCACCCCTGGTGTAGGTGGTGAAGAACTCCCTGTGTGGAGTCACATGATAGGAGGCGGCCGTGTCAACGACCCACTCCAAATCGCTTCCTGCATGTAAGCACTGGTCCTGGATGGTGAGAATCACCTCTTCTGCACTTTCATCTGCCACAACTGCAGCTACATTTCCATCTTCATTTTTCTGGTTCTTCTTGGCTTCAGCTTGTTCTCTCTTCCAAACCCTGCAATCTCTCTTCCAGTGACCTGGCTTCTGGCAATGGTGACACTTTCCTCTGCCCTTGGACTTATCCCTAGATTTCTGCCTCTCTTGTGACGCTCCTCTGCTGCTGGATCTTCCTCTCCTCTCAACTGCATACACATGTGAAGAGGAGGATGCCTCTCTGGATGAGCGGTGTCTAATCTCCTCATTGAGGAGACTACCCTTGACCATAGCCATGGTCAGCTTGCTATCCTTCGCAGAGTTGCTCACGGTGACTACTATAGTCTCCCAACTATCTGGCAAAGAGCCCCAAAGGAGAAGTGACTGCAACTCGTCATCAAGTGTCAAACCCATGGATGTCAACTGGTTGATTATGTTTTGGAAGTCATTCAAGTGCTCCGCCACCTTTGTGCCGTCTTTGTACTTTAAGTTCACAAGCTTTCGAATCAAGAAAGCCTTGTTGGTTGCGGTCTTCTGGTCATAGAGCTCGGACAACTTGTCCCATAGCTCCTTGGCATTTGTCTCCTCGGCAACATGATGGAACACGGACATGTCAAGCCACTTCCGAATGGTACCAATGGCCTTTCGGTTCAACTTTGTCCACTCTCCTGCGGACATGTTATCTGGCTTGGCGCTCTCCCCCTCCACGGGATCGTGGAGGTCCTTGCAATACAAAATGTCTTCCATCTTCGCCTTCCAAATCTGCCAGTTGCTACTTGTGAGCTTGATCATTGTGCCTTCCTCATCTTTGCCCATTGCTCAAACCTGAGCTCTGATACCACTTGTTGGGGATATATATAGATGCGGAACAAATAATCAACCCAGGATATATCCCCTAATTCTGTCATGCAGCAAAGATGGCACAACAATACAATATATGTTCCCCACACGGGAACTCAATGGCAACAAACACAAGCACAATCAAGCAAGCAACCACAAGAGACAAGATTTTTACGTGGAAACCCTTCTCAATGTGAGCAAGGGAAAAACCACGGGGCAAGACCGGCAACCAATCACTATGGTCAAATGTCTCAATGTTCTTCCCGGTTTTGTTGCCCACAAAACCGAGGTACAAGCCACACACAATGGATAGTTCTTCAACAAGGAACAAACTATCCCTAGGTATCCAAAATACCAAATGTGCTCCAAAACAAGGAGGACAAAGTAACTCCCCTTGTGGGCTCCCGGATGGAGTCCCAAAATACGGCTTCTTGAGGTCGACACGGACGCAACCTCGCTTCAGCTCCTCTCGAGCTTGCCCAACACCACCTCTCTTCGAACCCAAACCACAGCTCCCAAGAGACCCAACTGCTGCTGCCCTCGAGCACCAATGCTCGGCTTCTCTCTCGCTCTCTCTCTCTCCCGCTCGCATGGAGGAAGAAGAAGAAGGGGTTCCGAAACCCTTGTTGCTGGCGTCGCTGGAGATGGGAATGGTCGAATAGGGCTGGAATCGTGTTCACTGGAAATGGGTCTCGCACAGCCGATGTTCCCTGGAATGGGACTTCTCAAAATGCTGGAAAAACTGCAATAATGCCCCTACAATAGTCATAAATTGTTGTAGCTGCAAAACCCCCAAGTTGGGGCTGGATATTTGCAAGTATACCCAACAGAAACAATAAGTAAAAATATTGAAAAAAAAGAACAAGTATAAGTAGACCCTACTATTTATATACATATGTTATTTGATCCACAACATGGTAAAATGACAAGAAACAATTTCACCTATAATTACACTGATATTAGAATTACATCATCATGTAAAAAGGGGTTTGCACCATCACATATGCTCAATAATATACTTGTGAGTTTCATCATTGAATGTGTTCAGGAGAATACCTCTTTAGGCATCATCGCTCGTGCTAAGTTTCATAGCCTCAACTTGCTCAATCACAAGCAGAAAAAAATAAGAACAAGTATGAACAAATCCTACTATGTATGGTAATATATTATTTGATCCACAACATAGTATAAGGAATCAAGAAAAATTCCAAATGTAAATACCCATGCTCTTAGACTCACATATATTACGAAAGACAGAAAAAGGATCTTAAGAACAAATAACATAGATAAGCAAGCAAGAAGCAACCACAACACAAGATTTACAAGGTTTACCCTCAAGTGGGCTGCATCCTTGGCGACGACGGTGATTCTTCTTAATATAGTGGAAGAATTGTAGTACCATGGGACGATTCAAAATACTGATGGAGGTTTATATAATACCTCATCACATACAAATAAATCCCAAAACAAGTAGGACTTTAAATTCTAAAGCAAACATGACTTTGAATCATAAAATAAATGGGACTTCAAATCCTAAATCAAACAAGGCTTTGAATCCCAAAGTAGGACTTTATCTACATGCTGACCAAGAGAATATAATTTGAATCCAGATGGATCCTCCAATCAATTATGATATATTAATCTCCACCTTAAATAGGATTCAAAGCACATCCAACGCATGTCCACCTTGACTTGAAACCTCAAATAACAGATCAACAATCATTAGAAGGTGATCCTCAATAGTAGAGCATTTACTATTCTACTCCACCTTCAATAAAATCCTCAATTGCAGAGCATCTAGTGTTGTACTCCACCTTCGCATTTCCCTCTACCATTTACCCCCAAAAGTTGACATAGAGTAAGTACATGCATTACTTGATCTAGCTCCCCCTAAAACTACTCTCCAAAGGTCGAATTTATTCATGCCAACGAACTTCTTGATTTTCATGTTATGTGATGTAGCCTTCTCGTCACTTCTAAGGAACCTGGAAGCTCCGATACCAGTTGTTGGGATCAGAACCCCCATTATTAATTCACCGAAAATTATCAAAGTTGATAAGCGGATCATGTATGATATATCAACTACAACTGCACATACAAATTACAATCGCACAAAATCAACCACAGATGCGTAGAGAGCCTTTACGTGAATGAGAAGGGGAAAATCATGGAGTTGATCGCAACCCAAAAATCAGGCATTATAATGAACATAATCTCCTATAAGGGGCTTACACAAAGCTGACCCTCTAGAGGGTGCTACAAATCACCAACGAATGGGAAAAAGTAGAGAGGAGAGATATCACCAAATCGATAAATCCGCCGCGAAACTGTAGAGGAGATGGATGGAGAGGAATCACTCCAAAGGTCGCTTGCTCCAAACTTGTTGTAGCCACGAACCTTCTTTCTTCACCGTCTCCCTCTCTCTCTCTTTTTCTTTCTTGTGCTATGAGAACTTGTGTTGGGATTATATTGGTGTGCACTCCATACCCTTTATTTATATTCGATGGAGATGAGAAAATAAGGATGCATAAACTCTTGCTTTCCACAGGAATAAGAAAAGAGGATTCATATTCCTAAAAGATAATGATTTCCTTCTCCAATTAGGACTTGACTTTTCCTTTTCCAACTAAGACTACCAATGTCCTATATAGATATTAGGTTTTCACAAGGAGGGAAATCCACCCAACAAATCTCTCCCTCACTGATGATGTGGAAACTACTTCAAACCTGTGATGGAACAACATCTCTCGAACTTCCCAAGCGATAGAGCCTTGTCATCATATAAACACCATTATCATCTGTGTGGATATTGTCAAATACAAATTGCTTTGACTCAAGACATCACATATCCAATGATATCTGACATCGATGTGTTTTAACCTTACATGAAAAGTAAAGTTCTTGCAAAGGTGAATTGCGCTCTGGCAATCACAATAAAGGATATATGTGTCTTGAATAAAATTAAGTTCTTGCATAAACTTATTTATATATAAGAGTTCCTTGCGGGCTTCTGTAGTAGAATTATCTATCCGACCTGACTGGATTATCACCTCTTGTTAGCATTATCTATCCGACCTGACTAGATCCATTTCAAGGAAGGGCAACATGAGAAGTCTCTACATACTTTAAATAACTAACTAGAATAATATAATTGTATTATGTGAAGGTGTATACTATACAGTAATATCAAGCAAATTAAATTATTTGTTGTTTGTATTGGATTGATAATTAATTTAATGTGATTAAATTATTTTAATCTAATTTAAATAAACTGTCAATTATTGATGGAACTGTAATTCTCTTGGAAGAATTAATAATAAGAATTTGATTCAAAATGATTAATTAAAATTTAACGGGATATGGAGGATTATAAGATGACATCCATGATCTGTCGTCATGGTGAAGGGTTCTGTTACAATGGATTGTATGGTGGAGATGCCTATTCGAAGTCATAGCTCTGATGTAAAAACACACATGGATCGGGCTCTTTGTTTCTCAAAAGAGACATGTCGTATGTGTAGTGACCATAATATTGTTCCTCATATAATTAAGTCTGCATTATATTGCGCATAACGAGTACTATTCGTATTGATGGTTGGTCAATTAACAATGAGTCAACATCACCTTAGGGGTGGTGGGCTCAGGTGTTAAGACTGAATTGGGAAATGTAAGTTGGACTTGCAAGGTGGAATGAGTTCCCACTTCCTTTACCTAAGTTATATTTTCTCATATTATTGGGGTGTAAATAAGTTAGAAGAGAGATCCTAGATCTTGCTTGAGATATACTGATAAGTATATCTTTGCATTGAAAGTTTAATAAGGGGATGAACTTTCAAAGTATTAAAAGGCATGACAAATTCGATTTAAAATTCCTCAATCAAAGAATTTAAATTTGCATATATAATTATTTATATGTTCTAATAAGTGTATTTCTTAATCTCAGATATGAAATCCGTGAACATTCCCAGCAAGTTTCTGGAGGTCAACCCATTGACCGGACCAAAATTTTCAGAATGGCTCCGAAATTTGAAACTTATTCTCTCTACAGAGCGCATCGACTATGTGCTCACCAAGAACAAACACACAAATCCTACGACATTGCAAGAACTGAAATATAATGAAAAATATGACGAAGATCATTCATTGGCTCATTGTTATATTCCGATGTCTTCGTCCAATGTGCTTCAGAAGAAATATGTGGACATGGACAATGCTTATGATATAATGTTGAATCTTAAGGAGATGTTCGGTAACGTAAACCGTACTCAATGCTACAACCTCTTGAAAGAGATGATTCGTTGCAAGATGTAGGAAGGAACATTAGTTAGAGAGCATGTAATCAAAATGTTTAGTTACCTCCCCAAACTAGATACCCTTGGAGCACATATGGATGCAGATATACAGTCCGACTTCATTCTGCTATCTTTGCCGAAGTCTTTCAACAACTTTGTGGTATCATATCACATGAATAAGTTGAAGTTGACGAATGTGAGTCGATATCTCCGTTGAAGTCTTCTAAAGATGCCATAAAGAAGGAGAATCTTACTGGCAATGCAATGGTTGCACAGGTCAAGGGAAAGCATGATCAGAAGCAAGGGTTTCAGAAGGGTCTGACCCATAAGAAGAAGAAAAAGAGCTAAGATGTTAGCTCATCCTCTCAAGCTTTCACACTACTAGCATCAAATAAAGTCGATGTTTGTTATCACTACAAGAATCCAGGACATTAGAAGAGAATTTATTGAGATTACCTGAAAAACGTAGAAAATGATAAGATTCCAACATGTATCAAATCTACTTTTATCATTGAAACTAATTTTCTCGTAGGACGAGAAGGTAGTTGGGTCATTGATTTTGGTGCTTCTATTCATGTACATAATTTGTTGCATCTATCTCAGGAAAACCAAAAAACTTGATGAAGGGGAGATAGTCGTCCAGATTAGATCTGATGCAATTATTGCAGCAGTCACCGTCAGGATGTGCAGACTATCATTAGCTAGTGGGAGAGTCCTATTACTTAGAAAATATCTCTATGTTTTAAATGTTAGAAGGAATTTATTATCTGTATCTAAATTAGTCAGAAATGGATATTAATTCCTATCTTGTGAGAAACTTATCCTAAGTTGTTATGGTAAACATATTGCATATGATTTTCTAACTTCTGGTGAACTCTTTGAATTATGCATTGATGAATCTGTCATGAATGTTACATAAAAATCCTAAAATATCTAGAGAGGATGGAAATCATTTAACCATGATTTAGCATCAAAGGTTTGGTCATTTTTCTGTTGATTGGATCAATAGATTAGTAAAAGATGGACCAATAGATTTTCTACAAGTCCAAAATTTACCTACCTGTGAACGTTGCATTCGAGGTAAAATGATCGGAGTACCCTTTAGAAATCAGGGCACACGATGTGAAGGTATTAATGAATATGCATTTCACCATCTTTATTCATTTATTTTAGCTTAAAATCCTTTATAAAACACATGTATATAATACTAAATCCATATTCTTACTAACTTTCATCTGTGTGTAAATATTGTATACTTATTACCATTTTAACCTAAAATAAATAAATAAAGAAAGGAAAAATAAAGAAAATAAAATAAAAAATAAGGAAAAGAAAAAAAAAGATGTATATATATAATAGATACAGGCTAACCTGAACCCCGAGAGAAGGTCAAGACTTGACCTGATCGACCAGGAATAAAGTAGGGGAGATAGGGTAATTAATCAAAAAATCCAAAAAAAATGTGTGCTATGTATATTTATATACTTATACTATTTTATTTTTACATAAATTGATCTCAAATTAAATAATTTTTAAAACAAAAGTTGTAAATAAAAATGTTTCCAAATTAATAAAAATATTTACAAAATAAAATCATGTACATAATAAAAGCAACCACACTTGAAAAAAGCCATTAAACGATAATTAAAAGACCAATTCCATCTCCATATGAACTCAAGTTGAATCAAACTCACTTCTATTGTATTCTAAATCTCAAGACCTCATAAACCAAGTGCTCTTTAACTTCACTAGTCTTGTCTGAAAGTGTGGTGTCAGGGACTAAACCAACACATCAGTTGGTTTTTTTTTGTGATTTTGATTTTTTGAAAAAGAAAGGAATTTTTTTAAATAGGTTTTTGCTTTTTTTCAAAAGTTTTTTTAGAAAAAGACACACTCTATTTATTTATTTTTAAAAAGAGATAAAGAAAGAAAAGAGAGCTCTTCTTTAAAGTTTTTTTTTGAAAAAAAGAATAGTTTTTTAAACCAATTTTACCCACCCCATAAATATTTTATAATATATACTAAAATACGTGAAAGTACGATCTATGGGTAAAGTCTATATGTAATATATACGCGCCCGCTATACTTAACATGTGTTATGTCCTCAAAGCAAAAGAAGCGAGAAAAAGACATAGCGTGTGCTAAGCGTAGGAGAGATAAAATAACAAAAATATAGAAGTCGATCCGCCCCCTATACTTAGGCTCTGGTCAGCCTAAGTGTAGAAGAAAAGAAAAAATGGGGCGGACGAGGTCAAGAGGAGAAATGGATGAGTATATACATATGGCAGGCATCGGTCCCCCCTATACTTAGGCTCTAGTCAGCCTAAGTATAGGACATGAGAGTGTGAGAACCGATGTGATCTGGAGAATATACAGAGAAGGGAATGTACAAGAGGAATGAATCTTCTAAGTTGTTGAATCTTGATGCTGCATCATCATGAAGAATAATATGATGTATCTTCTCTATGCTCACTCTACATGAAGTTGATGACCTCGACATGGACTAGCTGCTCTTTAGAAGCTACAAAATGCTTCAACAGTTGTCCATTCACTACATGGGACTGTGCACCATCTGTGAGATCAACTATCTCTTCACTTCCATTCCCGTGCACTTTCTTAACAACAAAGGGATCCGTCCATTTAGATTTGAGCTTCCCATGGAATATCTTCAACCTAGCATTAAACAACCATACCTTTTGCACAGGGACAAAGTCTTTGCACCTAATGTGCTGATCATGTCATTTCTTCACTTTGTCCTTATAAATCAAATTGTTGTCATATGCCTGTTTCGGATTTCCACGAGCTCGTTCAAATTTAAGTCTCGACAAAGCTTCTCTAGGTGACAACTCCAATTAATATGCTTAATTGCCCATTCGGATTTGTGAATCAGCTATGTAGGCAAATGGCATGTCTTGCCATAGATCATTCTGAATGGTAATGGTGTCTTGTAGGCTGTCCTATAGGCCCACAGAACTTGGTCCAAGAGCTGGGACCAGTTCTTCCTATCGGGACGAACCAACTTCTGCAAAATAGTCCTCACCTCTCTGTTTGAAACCTCTGTCATGCAATTGGACTGTGGGTGGTAAGGACTAGTAACTTTGTGCTCAAATCCGTAGTCCTTAGCTAAAGATCTCACATATCGATTCACAAAGTGGATACTCCCATCAGATATCAAAACTTTTGGCACCCCGAACCTTGAGATAATATGGTCTCTCACAAACTTACAGACAGTCTTGTTGTATGCCGTTTGGGTTGGGATAGCCTCCACTCACCTAGATAAATAGTCAACCACCAACAAGATGTACTCATGTCCTTGGCTGTTGGGAAAGAGACCCATAAAATCTATGCCCCATGCATCAAAAAAATCACAAATAATCACTGGTTGCATGGGCATCTCATTTCTCTGTCCAACTGTCCCTCTCATCCTTTGACAAATTGGGCAAAGCTGTACAAAATCAATAGCATCTCGAAACAAGGTCGGCCAATATAATCCACATTGAAGTGCCTTGTGAGCGGTTCTCTTCCCCAAATGGTATCCTCTAGCCACAAGTGAATGACAATATGTGAGGACAATCTGGTACTCTCCTAGGAGAAGAGTCACTTTATGGTGACGGAGGGTATCGTGTTGGGATATGTCATCTCCAAAAGGAGAATGGAGGTTGACCCTGCCAAGGCGGAAGTGATCAAGAAACTCGATCCACCTACCAACGTAAAGTCAGTGCGGTCTTTTCTAGGGCATGTTGGATTCTATAGGAGATTTATTCAGGATTTTTCAAAGATCTCCCGCTCACTGACTAAGCTTTTAGGAAAAGACATAGAGTTTGTTGTAGGTCACAGGTGTCTAGAGGCCTTTGAGCTCTTGAAGATGAAGATTTGTACCTCGCCTAGCTCCTGACTGGTCTCTCCCCTTTGAGATCATGGCCGACGCTTTAGATTTTGCTATAGGAGCTATGTTAGGACAACGGCGAGAGCGGATCCCGCTTGTGATCCACTACGTGAGCAAAGTATTAGAACCTACAGAAGAATTACGCCGTGACTGAAAAGGAAATGCTCATTGTAGTATGGGCCTCGAGAAGTTCAGGTCATATATTTGGGCTCTAAAGTGACAATCTACACTGATCACACATCCATATGATATTTAATGGAAAAAAAGGATGCAAAATCGCTTCTTCTTAGGTGTATTTTACTCCTCCAGGAATTTAATTTGGAGATAAAAGATAAACTTGGAGTGAAGAATGTTGTGGCTGATCATCTTTCTCGGATTGAACTTAAAGATTCTCCTGATTATGAGCGGATTAGAGAGACCTTCCTAGACGAGTCAATTTGCGTTATTGACTCACTCCTGTGGTATGCTAACATGGTGAACTATCTTGTCTCCAAGCAGGTTCCCCATGGTTGGACTAGGAGCAGCATTGACCGACTGAAGTCGGATTCGAGGAGATACCATTAGGATGACCTTTCCTTTTCTTCGAAGGGCCGGATTGTGTTTGAAAAAGGTGTATTCCTCAGGAGGAGTACCAGAGTGTCCTCACATATTGTCATTCACTTGAGGCTGGAGGACACCATTCGGGGGAGAGAACCACTCACAAGGAACTTCAATGTGGATTATATTGACCGACTCTGTTTCGAGATGCTATTGATTTTGTACAGTCGTGCCTGATTTGTCAAAGGATGGGAGGGACAGTTAGACAGAGAGATGATATACCCATGCAACCGGTGATTATTTGTGATGTCTTTGATGAACGGTGCATAGATTTTATGGGTCCCTTTCCCAACAACAAAGGACATGAGTACATCTTGTTGGTGGTTGACTATTTATCTAGGTGGGTGGAGGCTATCCCAACCCGAACTGCAGACAACAAGACTATTTGTAAGTTTGTGAGAGACCATACTATTGAAAGGTTCGGGGTGCCAAAAGTTTTGATATCTGATGGGGGTAGCCACTTTGTGAATCGAGATGTGAGATCTTTAGCTAAGGATTACGGATTTGAGCATAGAGTTACTAGTCCTTACCACCCACAATTCAATGACATGGCAGAGGTTTTGAACATAGAGGTGAAGAGTATTTTGCACAAGTTGGTTCATCCCGATAGGAAGAACTGGTCCCAGCTCTTGGACCAAGTTCTGTAGGCCTATAGGACAACCTACAAGACACCATTACCATGTAGAATGATCTATAGCAAACCATGCCATTTGCCCACGAGCTAAATCACAAATCCGAATGGGCAATTAAGCATATTAATTGGAGTTGTCACCTAGGGAAGCTTTGTCGAGACTTAAACTTAAATGAGCTCGTGTAAATCCGAAACATGGCATTGATGAATCTCGGGTTCATCACTCTAAATTTCATTAATTAAGCTCAAATCCCTCAAAATCATCAGCATTTCTGCATCTATTCCACATAATTAGCATTCATGCATGTTTTCATAAGAATTGCATTTTATCACTTATTTTTGCACAAAATAAGAAGCCAAAAATCCCATCCAAAATTAACCTGTAAATAGCCTAACTTCCCTGATTTTTAACTCATTCATGCTAACACCGAATGACACAAAACCACCTCCACTGTGTACATATCACTAACAAGAATAAATGAAAAGTACAAAAAAATCACTAACCCAAATAAGTGGACCAAAAACCCAAACCCTAATTTCAGGATTTCCGAACTAAAAACCTCATATCTTCCCCATCCAGTGTCTGTTTTAATTCTACTCACTTTTGAACTAATGTACATTCAATTACCTTCAAAATAAGAGCAAGTTCAAGTGAATCAGAGCTCATATGTGAAAGTTGGGTTTTGGGCCTCTTTTATACATTTTGTATTTTAGCAGTTTTTGACCTATTATTTTATGTACATAATTAACCTATTTTAGTTTATTTCTTTTTCATTTGTCTTTTTTTATAAAAGTTTTATTAAAATGCGCAAAAATCCAAATGCAAACTGAGCTTGAAATTAAAAAAATAAATTGAGTCCAAGTCTTCACTAAGTGCTTGTATAAATTTGGTCGTTTTCATTTTTTATTTTATTTCTTCTTTTTCTTACTTAATAAAAATAAAAAAAATAGATTAATGTGTAATTATTTATTTCTGATTTTACCATATTTTTTCGAATTTTTATCTTGTTTAAAATGACAAAAAAATTATAAAACTCAAAAATCATGGTATTCTATGTACACGGGATACCCCAAAAATATCACTTTGTGCACTTGATCGATTTTGATTTTGATATCTTCATGAAAGTTGTAGATCTCATCGAGACGAGCAATTTTTGTGAAGAAACTTTTTCGATCCGAGTCCGTTTACTATTTCTTTTGTATTTTTAAAAGTATTTAATTTCTGAATTTTATGGTGCTGACACGTGGCAGCTCCTGGAGCCGCCACGTGTCAGCCTTTTTTGAGGCTTTTATTAATCCTTTTTATAAAAAAATAAAAATTAAGAAAAAACTCACACGTGTGTTGCACGTGCCTCCCAGGAATGCGCAACGCACATGCCCCACCCCTCTAATTCTCCTACCACCACGTGGCCCTATCGTGGCCGTCCGATCTGCCACTATGTGGCCCTATCGTGGCCGTCCGATCTCGGCCGATCGGACGGCCACTGTTCATCGTCCTCTCGGGGCCACTTTCTCCTTTCGTCTCTGCCGTAACCCCGAAATCTCCGCCATCGACCCTCGATTTCTTCGTCTTCGCCGCGAACTTCACGCCGCTTCGCGATCCCCACCATCTCCGATCCTCCAAGATCAATCACCAGATCTCCCATCGCTGTGAGCATCTCCGATCTCCTCCCATAAATGGCTCTCGTCACCATCCCCTATAAAAAGCACCACCCCTTCGAAATCAGACATTCGCCGAGTGTTCCTTCACGAATGCCGGGGTGACAGACTGACGCCTCTTCCCTCTCCGGCGAGATCCGACCGCCCCCTCCACGGCCGTCACAGCACCGCCAGTGGTGTACTTCTACGCTCCAACCTTTGCCCGTCGAGCCAACGGTATACTCCACCGCCTCCCCAGACGATCTTCATCGACCGAGCCAACGACCGTCATCGTCAACCTCCGACTACAACCGACTCCGACGCAAGCTCCACCGCCTTCAAAAGCTACCTCCACTGGCCAAAGTCACGCCAGCTGCTCTCAGAGCTTCATATTCATCTCCGGTCGCCAGGAGCATAACCTCCACCAGGTGCTGCTCCTCCGCCGATGAAGCTCCTGCGCATCATCGACAGCAACGATCCACCACCGGAGCCTCCGCCGGAGCAGCCCACCTCCTCCTTCCTTCACCGTCGGGCACAGGTCCCGAGCCCCCCCGCACGTGATCCACACGTACGTGGGGGAACGTCAGCTGATGTTTGCCTCGCGAATCACGTGTGGGCAAATTGCTAAGAAGCCCCTACCTTTTTTACTATCTACGCAAAGAGCCCTACCGACCAGGTCACGCGCTTAGCACATGACCTGGCGGTAATTTTGTAGAAACCCCCCCAAACTCTCAGTAATTGCATAATTGTCCTTTTTGCATTATTTATATTTATTATAATTATTGCAGATATACCCCTGTGTTTCCCTCATTGTTCTGGACCTCTACATTGCACTACTTTATTATTCAAAAATAGCATTTTGTTCCTCGTTTAATTTTCTACATATTAATATATTGTGGACATTTTTGTGATCAGTGGTTAATTAATATTTAAATATTTTGTGAAAAATTGCATACTTTGTCCATTTTGTGCTTTGATTTTCATAATTGATTAACCATTGCTCCAAAAATTCCCGAAAAATCACAGATTGTAGAATTAATTATGGTTGCATGCATAGTTTACCTTGTAAAAATTCAATGTTTGATTTCTAATAGGTATTAAATCTCACATTTTCGAGGTTTAGGATTTTTCTGATATCCATTACCTAGTATAAATCTTAGATAATTTTATCCCTCGAAAATAAGTAGGTTTAATATTTATTGTAATTAAATATTGAAATTCACTTTGTTCGTATTTAAAAATTCATAAAAAATTAATCTTGCATCTAAAAATTCCAAAAAAATACAGTGCATTCATTTCATCATATATTGCATCATGGATAAGTTTCATATTTTTCGGACATCGTTTGAGCGTAATTTACATTTTAGTCCTTAAAATAGGGCGAATTTGCATTATGCATCCTTTATTGCATTAAAAATTTTAAAAATGCCTCGAAAACCGCACATGAATTTTGATAGACATAATTCTAGGTTTGTTTCTTTACCTCCTTGTGTTCGACCTTGGGAGTTGCCCAAAATAAAGATAAAACTGCATTCATTAAAATCGACAAATATTTTGTATGTTTATTTCTTGACCGATTCCGACTGCCGCCTACAACGAAATGACATAATATTTTTACGCATGATCAAATACATTTCTTCAACAAGCGCAATCATCGAACCCGTCAGACATATGACAACAGTTTGATTTATAAGGACAAAGTGAAGAGATGGCATGATCAACATATTAGGTGCAAAGACTTTGTCCCTGGGCAAAAGCTATGGTTGTTTAATGCCAGGTTGAAGATGTTCCATGGGAATATCAAATCTAAATGGACGGGTCCCTTTGTTGTTAAGAAAGTGCACGGGAATGGAAGTGTAGAGATAGCTGATCTCACAGATGGTGCACAGTCTCATGTGGTGAATGGACAACTGTTGAAGCATTTTATAGCTTCTAAAGAGCGGTTAGTCCAAGTCGAGGTCATCAACTTCATGCAGAGTGAGCACAGAGTAGATACATCATATTATTCTTCATGAAGATGCATCATCCAAGATTCAACAGCTTAGAAGATTCATACCTCTTATACATTCGCCCTTCTTTGTATATTCTCCAGATCACATCCGTTCTCACACTCACTCCTGTCCTATACTTAGGCTGACCAGAGCCTTAGTATAGGAGGGCACCGATGCCCACCATATGTATATACTTATCCATTTCTCCTCTTGACCTCGTCCACCCCATTTTTGCTCTTCCTCTATACTTAGGCTGACCAAAGCCTAAGTATGGGGGGGTCGACTTCTATACTTTTTGTTATTTTAACTCTCTTACGCTTAGCACGAGCTATGTCTTTTTTTCGCCTCTTGTGCTTTGAGGGAATAACACATGCTAAGTATAGGGGGCGTGTATATATTACATATATACTTTACCCATAGCTCGTACTTTCGTGAATTTTAGTATATATTATCAAATAATTATGGGGTGGGTAAAATTGGTTTAAAAAACTCTTATTTTTCAAAAAAAACTTTTTTTAAAAATCTTTTTTTTTTAAATCTATCTTTTCTTTCTTTATCTCTTTTAAAAAAATAAAGAGAGTGTGTCTTTTTCAAAAAAAGGAAAAACCTTTTTTTTTAAAAATCCTTTCTTTTTAAAAAAAAATCAAAATCACAAAAAAACTAATTGATGAGTTGGTTTAGTCCCTGACACTTACATTTTCACACAAGACTAGTGAAGTTCAAGAACACTTGGTTTATGAGGTCTTGAGATTTTAAGCTAACCAGCCTTAGTCATTAGAGTCTTTGATTTAATTATTCACATTTCCCTAGTTTGAAAGATTTGTGTGCTATATTGCATACTTAGTATCTACCTTAAGAATATGATCATCACTTCACATACACGATTGCAGTTGTGATGAGATGATTTGAAATTTCACTTGAGGAACTGGGATGAGGGATTTGAGTTTGGACCTGATTTGATGATACTCGAGGATGGGATAAAATCAATGAAGGATTCATGAAACCTGAGTATCAGCACCTTTAGACAGTATAAGAACATGGTTCTTGTACTATCTCTTGACATTTATGTAAGTGCCAGGGTGTGATAAAATAAAAAGTATTGATCAATGTGCGCCAACTCTTGGTAAAAGCAGTGGAGCTAGCCAAAAATAATACAAAGAAATATCAACCTCTTCAAAGGAGTTCGAGGGTGGTTATACCGACGGAAAGGTATGGATTCCATGTGTTAGGAGAATCTGACAATGATCCAACTTCATTTGGTGAAGCACTCGCGGATCATGACATAGATAGATGGATGATAGCTATGAAGTCTGAAATAGACTCCATGCACAAGAACGATGTATGAACCCTAGGATCCACCTAAGGGGTAAAAGCCATAGGGTGTAAATTGATCCTCAAGAGAAAGAGGGGACCTGATGGGAAGGTAGAGACTTTCAAGGCACGACTCGCAGCCAAGGGCTACACACAGAGAGAAGGCATCCACTATGATGAGACATTCTCTCATGTGGCCATACTTAGGTCTATCAGGGTACTGCTCGCTACAGCTGCACATTTGACTACTACATATGGCAAATGGACGTCAAGATCGCATTTCTCAATGGATACCTCGAGGAGGATATCTATATGGAGCAACCCTAGGGTTTCATGGCTGAGGAAGGTAAAGTGTGTAAACTAAAAAACTCCATCTATGGGCCCAAGCAAGATTCTTGTAGCTGGAACATCATATTTTATGAAACCATAAAGAGTTATGATCTCTTTCAAAATCTTAACAAATCATGTGTGTACAAGAATCTCGGTGGGAGCATCATTGTGTTCATCATGCTTTACGCAGATGGCATCCTTATTGTTGAGAATGATACATGAATGATGAGTAGTGTTAAGGTCTGGCTTTTCGTACCTTTGAGATGAAAGATCTTGGAGAAGCCTCTTATATTTTTGGTGTGAAGCTATTCAGAAACACAGAAAAGAGGATTTTGGGATTATCTCAACATGGATATATCAAGAAGATCTTGGAACAATTCCATAAAAAAATTCCAACAAGGCTTCCTTTGCTTAAGATATGGTATACACTTATCTAAAGGAATGACTCCTCAAAGTATTGAGGAAAAAAGGGCATTGTTGGATGCCCTTACGCATCAACTGTGGGAAGTCTAATGTATGCCATGATGACAAGGTCGGATATCTACCATGCAGTGGGAGTGGTAAGCCGTTACCAATTTTGCTATGGTGAACAACGGTGGAATGCAGTGAAGAACATCTTCAAGTATCTAAAAAGACACAAGATTGCATCTTAATCTATGGAGATAGTGATCTCCACGTATTGGGATACACCAATTAAGACTTCCAATCTGACATTGATGACCGCAAGTCAACTTCAGGATTTGTATTCTTTTTGAACGGTGGTGTTGTGAGATGGAGAAGCAAGAAGCAGGACACTACGACTGATTCAACGATAGAAGCTGAATACATTGCCGCATCATATGCTGTAAAGGAAGCAGTGTGGTTGCACAACTTCATCCTAGAACTTTGTGTAGTTTCCTCTAGTACTCCCATCCTGCTTCTCTACAATAACACATGAGACATAACTTAGGCGAAGGAACCCATATGGCATTGATGAATCTCGCATTAATCACTCTAAATCTCATTTCTTAAGCTCAAAACCCTCAAAATCAACAGCATTTCAACATCTATTCTGCATAATTAGCATTCATGCATGATTTCATAAGAATTACATTTTAACACAAAAATCTGCACAAAATAAGAAGCCAAAAATCCATGCCAAAAATGACCTGTAAATAGCCTAACTTCCCAGATTTTTAACCCATTCATGTTAACTCCAAATGACTCAAAACTACTTCCACTGTGTACATATCACTAACAAGAATAAAGGAAAAATACAAAAAAATAACTAACCCAAGTAAGTGGACCAAAAACCCAAACCCTAATTTCAGGATTTTCGGACTAAAACCCTCATATCTCCCTCATCCAGTGTCTGTTTTAATCCTACTCACTTTTGAACTAATGTACATTCAATTACCTTCAAAACGAGATCAAGTTTAAGTGAATCGGAGCTCATATGTGGAAGTTGGGTTTTGGGCCTCTTTTGTATATTGTATATTTTAGCTATTTTTGACCTAATATTTTATGTACATATTTTATCAATTAATAAAAATCCAAAAAATTAGATTAAGATGTCTTTATTTACTCTTGATTTTACCATATTTTTGCGGATTTTTATCTTGTTTAAAAATGACAAAAAAATACAAAACTCCAAAATCAAGGTGTTCTATGTACATGGGATACCCCAAAAATACACTTTATGCAAATGATCGATTTTGGTTTTGATGTCTTCATGAAAGTTGTAGATCTCATCGAGACGAGCAACTTTCGTGAAGAAACTTTTTCGATCCGAGGTTATTTATGATTTATTTTCGATTTTACAAACTATATTTTTTCTGAATTATGTGGTGCTGACACGTGGCAGCACCTGATGCCGCCACGTGTCAGCTATTTTTGGGCTTATTTAAACTCATTTTTATAAAAAAATTTAAAAAATTAAAAAGGGTCGCACGTGCCTCCCAGGCATGTGCTCCGCACGTGCCCTCCCTTCCCCTCTTGCTTCTGCCACATGTCCACATCCTGGGCCGTCCGATCTTGGCCGATCGGACGGCCCACGTTCGTCTTCTTCCTCCGCATGTTCCCAATCCCAGCGGCCGCCGCGAATCTCGCACCTCCGTGCTGTCTTCTCCCTCGAATCTCGCCACCGCCCCCATTCCGATCTCCAATCGCCTCCAATCTCCAATCCGATCACGATCTCCTCCTCCTGCAATATCCTTCCTCGTCAAATCCCCACCAAAGCACTTTCCTTCTCCGGCCCGACCCCCCAACCCTTATTTAAATGACGCCACCCAACGCCAGAGCCTCATCCGCCGATAGCTCAGGCAGAGCCTGGTGGTGACAGCACCAGGGCCCGCCGTCGACGAGATCCGAGGTCTTCCAACCTCGTTGCAGGTCCACGGCGCACCCACCTGCCGTTGCTGCTCAGCTCCAGGATTTCCTTCCCGTCGAGCCAACTACCTTCTGCCGTCAACACCACAATAACTCAACCATCGCCTCCGCGACTCCGCCTCGCTACGCCACCAGCCATCAGCTCCGCCTTCATCGACTTCAGACGATCTTCATCTCCGACAGCAGCAGGAGGCAGTGATCTCCTCCGACCATCTTCTCCACCGCCATCCGCTTCATCGAAGCCCCACTGCCGTGTGTCGGCCTCACCACCAGCCACCTGCTCCGGTCTTCATCGACAACCTCCGTCGCCAACCAACTCCGCCAAGCTGCCGCTACCTCAACGTCCCACGGCCGTTTGTCGGCCATCGCCGCACCATCGGCCGCTCCAGGCACCGCAGAGGTCGGTCCTCCTCCGCCACCTTCACCGCTCCACGAACGGGCACACAGCCCGAGGCCCCAGCACGTGCGAGGCACGTGCGTGGGGAACGGCCCCTTCTCATCCCCAGGGGTCACGTGATCTGCACGTGACCCGTTGGGTCAATTACGTCGACCCCCTGGAATCCCCCCAATTCGCACTTCAGGCCCGCAACCCAGGGGTCACGTGCGTAGCACGTGACCTACTGGGAATTTTGCATCTTTGCCCCCCAAACTATCGGTAATTACATTTCAGTCCCTTCTTCTGTATTATTTATTTAATTAAATTGCATTTGAACCCCTATGTTCCCCTGTAACTTTGAACCTCTATTCGACTTTATTTAATTATCCAAAAATAGCATGATGTTTGTTGACTAATTCTCTGCATTTTGACATATTGTGGGTATTTTTGTGATTGATGGTTAATTAATTAATAATTGTTTTGTGAGAATCTGCATATTTTGCCCATCTCTTGCTCTGAAATTTATAGTTGATTAACCATTGCTCTAACAATCCCCGAAAAATTAGACATTGTAGAGTTAATTGTGCTTGACATTGTGTCCAAAAAGATTTGCATTTACATGCATATTTTGTTCTGTAAAAATCATTTTGCATATTTTAGTATTTAATTTTTAATAGGTAATAAACCCCACATTTTCAAGGTTTATGATTTTTCTGAGATCCATCACCTAGTGATAGATATTAAATAATTTTATTTCTTGAAAATAAGCAGGTTTAATATTTATTGAAATTAAATATTGAAAATCATTTTGTTTGCATTTAAAAATCCATAAAAAATTCATATTGCATCCAAAAATTCCAAAAAAATTACAGTGCACTCATTTCATCATATTTTACATTATGGCCAAATTTCATATTTTTCGGACATAGTGTAAACGTAATTTATATTTTAGTCCCTAAAATAGGCCAAATTTGCATTTAACACCCCTTATTTGCATTAAAAATTCCAAAAAAAGACTGCCTCAAAAACCGAACACAAACTTTAATAGACATCACTCTAGGTTGTTCCTTTACCTCCTTGTGATCGACCTTGGGACTTGCCCAAGTAAAATAAACATAAAACCACGAGATTGAAACTTGAAAATTTATTTGTGGTTGTTTTCTTAATCGATTCCGATTGCCGCCTACAACACACGAATAATCATTTTAAGCATGAACGATAAAAACACATTCTTAAACGCTGCATTTTCGGACTCGTTAGATGGCGTCGTTGCCGGGGAGGCAAACGGCTTAGATTTTTGTCTAAATTTTTTTGTTCAGGTTTTCCGCATTCGGGTAGTCTGACCCCCGAATTTTTTCATTGTAAATTCCATTTTTTTCCTGCAATTTATTTTCAGCATTTATTTTTTTTATTATTTTTGAGTCACTCTCTTACATTTTCTCTCTTTTTTTTCTTGCGAGGTGCCCGGTACGTGGTGCGGGTTTTCAAGAAACCGAGGCATCTTCACCGACCTCCTAAAATCCGCAATTAATTTAAGATCGAGTCGAGTCGTGAGAGAACGTAGAGGCTAGGTTTTTAATTCCTGCATTTTTTAAAATTTTGTAATTATTTGCTTATTTACAGCGGTGTATGTTTGGACGCTCGCGTGTGTAACAAGACCTCTAACTTTATTCTGTGGTGTGTCGTGGCCTGTTTCACTCTCCGATGAGGGTGGGGCCCGACTTGAGTGGCGAATAGGATAGACCTGCACATACAGCTCTCAGAGCAATTTAATTTTTGATTGTGCTCGTAGGATTAAGCCACACTGCACTATTAATTGAGACGCACATAGATCGTTCAACTTAGCCAAATTTAACTCAATTCTTTCCCGCTAATAGAACTTTCTGCTTAGGTACGGTTTTTCATCGGCTTGCATTCATATAGAATAAATTTCAATTTCTGTCTAGCATCCACATGAAGATTGCGAGGATTCACTGTAAGTCTTCTAACTGAGCATACATCATTGTTTTCGCGTGCATAGGCTTTTCCCGAATTTCTCTCTCTTGTTTTGTCACATAATTTTAAAAGGAAATTGAGACTGGACGGTAGACGTGTATTTCTGCTCACTTAAATTCTTCAGTGATCACCGAAATAAAATTGGGACTGCTAAATATTGCCGACTCTAATTAACCCATAAAATCAAGAATTTTTGTGGGAGAGCAACCCCGACCTTGGATGATTTGATTTTTTTGAGTGAGCGAGAGACGACACTTAAGTCTAGAGCCCAAACCCGGATTTTTATATTGACTACTGATTCTATCAAAAACAATTAGCTACTTCTAAGTGAGGATCTACGGGTAGACGGTAAACGGTCCGGATTTCCTTAGCAGAGTGGGTGGTTTAGAGGACACTGCGTAAGGCTCTGTCCTCAAGTAACACGGGTAGCCGTTCTACGGTCCGTACTTACACCCATACTGGCTGAAAGTAGGTGCAACTAGTCGAAGAATTCGGGCCAGTCATTACGAAAATTTCGGCACCCAACAACTCGCTAAATTTTTTCCAAGATTGATTTATCACTAACTAAAATTGAAAAGATAATAGCCGAACTTTTACGGCTTCATTGTTTGAGTTGGTGAACCTGGGGTTTGATTTGTGTTTGTATTGGTGTGCGTGAACCGATAATCGAAGATCAATAGCCGCACATTTGATAAAATTTCGATCCCATACAATCATCTCTCTCATCTCTTGATTTTAATCTCATCATAGAACTTTTTCCAAATTTCAGATCCAACCCATCATTTCTTGCAACTTCTTCAAAAATGACTGAACATCACTATGAAAATAAATCTGTCTCGGTTAGGCCCAAATCAACTACAACCTCTTCTTTCAATAATCCTCCAACATTTGTGGGAAAATTTCAACCGCAAATGAATTCGGCCACCTCATTGAATCCTTACTCAAATCATCCAACCGGACATGACCAATTACCATCTTGGACTGAACCGCCTTATTCTCAGTTTCTCGCCAATGAAACATTTCAAAATCAAAATCCCTTCGAATCTCATGACTGGCAGAGAAACCAAACCCAGATGGAAAGACATATACTGAATGATCATCGGCATTGGATTGACCATGACAGACCCCTCTTTAGAAATGATACCCATACAGAGGACTGGACGGACCTCCTAGACACATATAAACCCTGTATGCTGACTCCACAATATCAAGATCTGACCAATCATGATCAAAGGACTGAACTCTACTCAGATCAAATACACATGCCTGTACCATATGAGCAGCCTCCTTCCATAATTTTTGAGGAGAAATTTTCAAGAAATGATCGTATAATGGATATTCCAAGAAATTCTCCTCTCCGCATGTACAGAAAAATGGAAGACGGAATCATTAAACAAAACCCGAGTGCTCCCATGATTGATCATGAACAAAATTGTGAGGATAATGTTTCGAGGATAAAAACAAGATTTGAATTGATGGAGGATAGATTTCAAAAATTTGCCGACCGAGTAATCTCATTCTATGGTGGATCGGGTATAAAACTAAATGAGGAAATGATTGGAACCCATGATGAAAATTTTGAGGATATTCAAAGACCTAGGGAGGATTCTAACATCAACACTTCTGCTTATTATTCCCCTAGAAATGACTATGCCTCTGACATTTACCCTGAACATCAAAGCCCCTTCTCATCTATGGACGACACCACATCACCACACCACACAAAAAATACCGAAAAATTGGAATATTAAAAAACACCAAAAAAATCGAAAATCCAGAAAATCTCATAAAAATTGAATCTGAGGAAGATCTGAGGAATTTGGATCCTGCTTTACGGGAAGCAATGGAAAAATACTTGATTTTTGAACTTCCCATTATAAAGGCCATTGAACACTTCCCTGACCTTAAGAAATTTCTAATGGACAGATTAATCGTCAAAAAGTCAGGAAGGATTAGAACAAAAACTGAAAGACATATCTTGTCAATGGCCTCCTCCTTGGTGTTGAGGAGAAAAACCAAGAGCCGCATAGTGAAGCGGTTGCCCAGATTTGACTGCGAAATCAAAGACACAATTTTCACCCATGCCAGAATTGATGATGATTCACCGATCAATATCCTCCCGACCTCTGTATTCCATGAACTCAAACTCGGACCAATCAGAAAAATACGAGAGATTGTTCAATTGGCGGACCGATCAATAAAGCGGCCGAGAGGAATCATTTCTGTCATCATGATATTCTAAGGTGCTCCGCTCAAAATGGAATTCATGATCATTGATATTGAGCATCAAGGAGAATTCACCCAGTCTCCAATTATTCTCGGAAAGCCATTCTTAGCACTGTTTAAGGCAATTATTGATTGTGAGACTCGACAAATAAATTTTACGGCATTGGAAACACTTCGATCTGATACAGTCTTTGAGGAACCACGATTTTCTAAAGGTAACCCACGAAGTCCCCAACAACTGCAACCATGAAACGGTAGAAGAGCCCTGCCCCGCTGCTACACCTGAGATTGTGTTTGTTAATAAGACTATCGGTTTAGAAACTCTCCCCAGTATTTCAATTCCCGTGGATCTCAAAATAGACAAATCCTTCTATTACGATCCTGAGACATATGCATGGTCGCACCTAGGGGCAACCTACTTTGATTATCTTGACCAAATCCTCTCAAATCGAGAGTACACCAACATTCAGGAGACAAAGAACAAACACGTAGCCCAAACACTGACCAAGGAGAAGAATTCCAATGACTATTCATCTGGATACTCAAGTGAACTGACATCTTCATGAAACAAGAAAAAGAAAGTCACCTTTGATCTTTCGGAAGAGGAATCGGTTGATGATCCCTCATCAGGTCCGAAAAAGGTAGTCTACATGAGTGAAGTCTGTTCGGCAGCTCTAAAGCCATATCTTCGCAAGGATCCAAAATTCGATTCTCGTTGGACAACTCCCGTTCCTAATTATTACTCATCAAAAGCTGATGCTCCAACCTTCCACAAGTACACTGGAATTATTTCTTATTAATTGACTGAGACCGGAGCATCTCAATATTCATCTGAGGACAAACCGATTGATCTTAAAAAGGAACAAATCTTGAGGAAACAATTGAAGAAACAAAAAGACATGAATATCTGGAGTATGTCCACTTTCAAATACTATTCCTCTGAGGATAATTCTGATTATGGATATCGTTCATCTGACTCAAACACTTCGTCCACTATCCATCATGACTTTTCTGAGGATAACATTGATAATAGTTGGGAATCATATGCTTTATCTCCAACTCATTACGATCTCCCACCGCTGGCTCACAAGAAGATTAACCGAAAACCGCCTTAATCATCGGCTACCCACCCTCCCTCCTGACAACATCGGTCTCCTTGTACAGCATCTTCCTCTACTTAGGCCAAGGCCTAAGTATAGGGGGGGACCGATGCCATATGTATATATCATTTTCCTGAATCACACTCCTTCTCCCGATCACTTCATTTCCACCTTTCTCTTATACTTAGGCTGACCAGAGCCTAAGTATAGGGGGAACCGACACCCACCTGTATATACTCTCCTCATTCACATACCCCGATCGCTTCATTTTTTTCTTTTCCGCTCTTCTTCTATACTTAAACTATTCACAGTCTAAGTATAGGGGGGGATTCTGTAAATCTTGTTCTTTTTCTTTTTTTCCACTCTCTTACGCTTAGCCCGAGCTATGTCTTCTTTACGCTTCTTGTGCTCTGAGGACACATCACTCACTAAGTATAGGGGGGTCTGTATATATACTTTGTATATATTTTAGCCATACCTCGTACTTTCACGTAAGTCTATATGTATTTACGGGGTGGGTAATTAATTAAAAAAACAAAACAAAACAAACAAACAAACAAAACAAAAAAAAGAATTAAAAGAAAAACCTTTTTGCCACTAACACTGACTATACCCAAAATTTTTGAAAAAATGGCTTCTTATTTCTTTGCATAAAAAAAAGAAAAAAAAGAAAAAAAGAGAATGTGTCTGCATTTCACACACCTGCACTTCATCCAAGCATCACATTTGCACGTGTGAAAAGTCTTCGGGTTCTGAACCGAGTTATGAGCCGAAACCGAGAGTGGTCTAGACTTGACCTTAATCCATCTAATTTTCAGAGGAACTTCACCGAGAAATAGGATTTTAGAGTCTTCAGTTCTTTGACTTAATCCTTTAAGTTCCACATGACAATGTGCAGAGTTTGACTCTTAGTGTCTAACCTGGTCTCTTCATTCTGGGTACAACTCTGGAATAAGGAATTAATTTGTACTCTCGCACTATGCACTTACCTCAACTCAGACGGGATGTTGGAAGACTGTGTGAGTTTCTTTTCTGGTAGCGTGGAAATCTAAAGACCGGAGTACGGGTTGAAATAAAGCTTCGGAAAATGGATGGACGACTGGGCACAATTTTTTCTAAGACCCCAAAAATGTACGGAAATAAAAAGATTCTATATTCGTAGGGGCACAACAAGATCCAAGCAGAACCACCAAAAAGTCCAAATATAAAGAAGCATTCTACCAAATAAAATCTGACCAAAAAGGTCCAAGCTTCAAGAAACCTGCAGATCTTGGTGGAGACTCGGCTACACTGGCCATCTTCACAAGGAGAGGTGACTACACTGGCCACCCTCTAGTTCTTTTCCCCTTCTTCTATCTTCTCCCCCTAATTCGATTGTGAACACAGCGCGACAGACCTTAGAAGGAAATACCTGACTCCCCGAGGACGAGTTACTGGAGAGGAGGTTTGTGCGGTAGTCCGGCATTCTGGATGGGAAGAGCTAAAATCTTTCACACACATGAGTCGGTTATTCAATGTTCATAGGGTATACTCTGGGAAGATGATTGATCTAAGATGACTTCGGAGCCAAAACTGTAGCAATGATGTGTAGAACTTGAGGGCTATTGATTTTAAATTCTAAGTCTCATAGAAGTTCCGACACACAAATAATCCAAAGTTTGAGTTTAGGTTCACTTTCACCTTCAGCTCATGGTCTTGGTATGGAACCCAATCTCATTTCACCTCATGGCATTTCTTTTTGATGCTCAGGGACGAGCATGGTTTAAGTATAGGGGGATGATGAATCTCGTATTCATCACTCTAAATCTCATTTCTTAAGCTCAAAACCCTTAAAATCAACAGCATTTCAGCATCTATTCTGCATAATTAGCATTCATGCATGATTTCATAAGAATTACATTTTAACACAAAAATCTGCACAAAATAAGAAGCCAAAAATCCATGCCAAAAATGACCTGTAAATAGCCTAACTTCCCAGATTTTTAACCCATTCATGTTAACTCCGAATGACTCAAAACTACTTCCACTGTGTACATATCACTAACAAGAATAAAGGAAAAATACAAAAAAATAATAAACCCAAGTAAGTGGACCAAAAACCCAAACCCTAATTTCAGGATTTTCGGACTAAAACCCTCATATCTCCCTCATCCAGTGTCTGTTTTAATCCTACTCACTTTTGAACTAATGTACATTCAATTACCTTCAAAAGAGACCAAGTTCAAGTGAATCGGAGCTCATATGTGGAAGTTGGGTTTTGGGCCTCTTTTGTATATTGTATATTTTAGCTATTTTTGACCTAATATTTTATGTACATATTTTATAAATTAATAAAAATCCAAAAAACTAGATTAAGGTGTCTTTATTTACTCTTGATTTTACCATATTTTTGCGGATTTTTATCTTGTTTAAAAAATGACAAAAAAAATACAAAACTCCAAAATCAAGGTGTTCTATGTACATGGGATACCCCAAAAATACACTTTGTGCAAATGATCGATTTTGTTTTGATGTCTTCATAAAAGTTGCAGATCTCATCGAGACGAGCAACTTTCGTGAAGAAACTTTTTCGATCCGAGGTTATTTACTATTTATTTTCGATTTTACAAACTATTTATTTTCTGAATTATCTGGTGCTGACACGTGGCGGCACCTGATGCCGCCACGTGTCAGCCATTTTTGGGCTTATTTAAACTCATTTTTATAAAAAAAAATTAAAAAAATTAAAAAGGGTCGCACGTGCGTCGCACGTGCCTCCCAGGCACGTGCTCCGCACGTGCCCTCCCTTCCCCTCTTGCTTCTGCCACATGTCCACATCCTGGGCCGTCCGATCATGGCCGATCGGATGGCCCACGTTCGTCTTCTTCCTCCGCACGTTCCCAATCCCAGTGGCCGCTGCAAATCTCGCACCTCCGCGCCGCCTTCTCCCTTGAATCTCGTCATCGCCCCCATTCCGATCTCCAATCGCCTCCAATCTCCAATCCGATCACGATCTCCTGCTCCCGCGATATCCTTCCTCGTCAAATCCCCACCAGAGCACTTTCCTTCTTCGGCGCGACCCCCCAGCCCTTATTTAAATGACGCCACCCAACGCCAGAGCCTCATCTGCCGATAGCTCAGGTAGAGCCCGGTGGTAACAGCACCAGGGCCCGCTATCGACGAGATCCGAGGTCTTCCAACCTCGTTGCAGGTCCACGGCGCACCCACCTGCCGTTGTTGCTCAGCTCCAGGATTTCCTTCCCGTCGAGCCAACTACCTTCTGCAGTCAACGCCACGACAACTCAACCATCGCCTCCGCGACTCCGCCTCGCTACGCCACCAGCCATCGGCTTCGCCTTCATCGACTTCAGACGATCTTCATCTCCGACAGTAGCAGGAGGTGGTGATCTCCTCCGACCATCTTCTCCACCGCCATCCGCTTCATCGAAGCCCCACGGTCGTGTGTCGGCCACACCACCAGCCACCTGCTCCGGTCTTCATCGACAACCTCCGTCTCCAACAAACTCCGCCAAGCTGCCGCTACCTCGACGTCCCACGACCGTTTGTCGGTCATTGCCGCACCATTGACCGCTCCAGGCACCGCAGAGGCCGGTCCTCCTCCGCCACCTTCACTGCTCCACGACCGGGCACACAGCCCGAGGCCCCGGCACGTGCGAGGCACGTGCGTGGGGAACGGCCCCTTCTCATCCCTAGGGGTCACGTGATCTGCACGTGACCCGCTGGGTCAATTACGTCGACCCCCCTGGAATCCCCCCAATTCGCACTTCAGGCCCGCAACCTAGGGGTCACGTGTGTAGCACGTGACCTACTGGGAATTTTGCATCTTTGCCCCCCAAACTATCGGTAATTACATTTCAGTCCCTTCTTCTGTATTATTTATTTAATTAAATTGCATTTGAACCCCTGTATTCCCCTGTAACTTTGAACCTCTATTCGACTTTATTTAATTATCCAAAAATAGCATGATGTTCGTTGACTAATTCTCTGCATTTTGACATATTGTGGGTATTTTTGTGATTGATGGTTAATTAATAAATAATTATTTTATGAGAATCTGCATATTTTGCCCATCTCTTGCTCTGAAATTCATAGTTGATTAACCATTGCTCTAAAAATCCCCGAAAAATCAACATTGTAGAGTTAATTGTGCTTGACATTGTACCCAAAAAGATTTGCATTTGCATGCATATTTTGTTTTGTAAAAATCATTTTGCATATTTTAGTATTTAATTTTTAATAGGTAATAAACCCCACATTTTCAAGGTTTATGATTTTTCTGAGATCCATCACCTAGTGATAGATCTTAGATAAAAATAAGTAGGTTTAATATTTATCAAAATTAAATATTGAAAATCATTTTGTTTTCATTTAAAAATCCATAAAAAAATTCATATTGCATCCAAAAATTCCAAAAAAAATACAGTGCACTCATTTCATCATATTTTACATTATGGCCAAATTTCATATTTTTCGGACATAGTGTGAACGTAATTTATATTTTAGTCCCTAAAATAGGCCAAATTTGCATTTAACACCCCTTATTTGCATTAAAAATTCCAAAAAAACACCGCCTCGAAAATCGAACAAAAACTTTGATAGACATCACTCTAGATTGTTCCTTTGCCTCCTTGTGATCGACCTTGGGACTTGCCCATGTAAAATAAACATAAAACTACGAGATTGAAACTTGAATAATTTATTTGTGGTTATTTTCTTGATCGATTCCGATTGCCGCCTACAACACACGAATAATCATTTTAAGCACGAACGATAAAAACACATTCTTAAACGCTGCATTTTCGGACTCGTCAGGCATCAAACGAGCAAACATGTGGAAAGGAAATTCCACATCATTCAGAAGATACAAAGCAGTGGTGACATCATCATCTCCAAGGTGGCCTCTACCGACAACATTGTTGATCCCCTTACCAAACCTTTGTCCCAAAAGGTTTTTGACCAACTTATAATGAATACGTGTTTAAGGATTGTACCTGAATGGTTTTGAGGGCTAGTGGGAGATTGTTGGGCATGTAAACCTAAGACGAACCATTTCTTTTATTGTAAACTTTTTATACCAATACAAGTTATTGATTTTCATTCCATATCTGACATTAATGAATGAATGCACTTATAAGATCCTTTAACAAAATTAGGTTTATTTACCATGACCATCTTGATAATCATACAAATGTTGATTCGATGGTTGAATCATAGAGGCCGATGCTTGCATGATATCTAAGGGGTTAGATTGAGAGCTCATCTAGCACCGTCAAATGATTTTTGAGAAAGGATCTCCAACCCAAGAAGGAGATGGAAACCCTTACTCCAAAGGATGATATCTAGTTGACCTCTTGATGAGGATCCTCTGCATAGGAATAGAGATTCGGAGGTGTCAGATAAGTTAAGTCAAATAGTTGACTTAACGGGATCGAGATAACCAAAACCTATATTGTATGTTATCATGATATATGCATGCATTCTCTGATCGAACACAGATGAATTATTATATGTTTGATTATGTAATGTACATTAGACAAACCATTAGGTTGATGACCTAATCAAGATCTAGACTCTGGCGAGCTGGTGTGCATACGAGGGCATATGAGTAATACGATCTCTCAATAGGATCATACAGGTTCTTTGTTAAACAGAAAGACTTGAGCTCACTCATGAGATATTGGAACTAATCAAATTCAATCGATGGTCGTCTTTCTTTTGAAGCATTACATGATTTGTAAGTATGATATATACTTTTGGAAAGCATATGATTGGTACCAACTCCCAATGGTTAAATGAGAAACTTAATGATGAAACACTAAAGGTGGCGACAATTCAAAATTGATCAAAGATCAGAGTTTATTCTAGGTCTTCCAGTATGCAGGATGTACTGATATTAGGAATACTCGAGGGTAATGTGATCTTAATCGATTGTATAATCGTGACACTTCCATTCTAAAGGAGTGATGAGACATGTTGGATTTTAGCAACTCCACTCAGTAGATTGATTATCCAATCTTAGTCCAAATGTTGGACATTGACATGAATATGATTTAAATGCAATGAAAAGATTAGATATTCTTTCTGACTTGATCAGAAATCTCTCAGCGGTCTTCTAGATCTGTATATGAGATTAGATCTCAGTATTCAAGTTACTAATGTACAGTCTCCATGTCCTTATCTCCAAGTATCCACATAGAAAGCACATTTATCTTGAAAGAGTTCCAGAATAATTCTATTGTTGACAATATTTGAGAACTGGCAAATTAATGATTAAATATAATTTAATTATCATTAATAGCATAGATATGATTCATATTATTTGGGCATATGTAGAGAGGCATCTAAGATAATTAAATTGGATTTAATTATCATAGATATGATTAATGTGGATAACACTATTCATAATTATTATACTTGTATTGTGAATTTGATTCAAAGTATTATAGGGAGTTTTAATTGTAAATATGATTTACAATTAAGTTAATATGAATTGGATTCACATTATGCAATTAAATGTGGGCTGGATTCACTATATATATATATATGTGATTTGGATTTACATTGTATAGTTAAATGTAAATATGATTTATATTTAATATTAGAGGTATGAATATGATTTATAATTATCAGTGACATAATTGAAATTATCACAAAATAATTTGAAATTATTTTGACGAAAAATTCAAACAACAAAAGCTGTTCCAACATGTGGAAAATATGATGAGATTGAGAATCTCATCAATTAAGGAAGAGGAGGAGGCAGCATTCATATTAGGAGCAGATGACCACATGAAGAGAATCTCCATGGTGTACGTCCACCCTAATTGGGAAGGTTGCTCTCCTCCTTCCTTATTATTCCACACTAAATTGATTTAGTTAGAATTAAATTTATTGAAGAATGTATTCAATTTTTATTTCTTTTAAATTAATTAATTACTGTTGCAATTTGCTGAAACAAAATCTAGACCAATTATTTCAATTAGGAGTGCATTCTCGCTATCCAATTTTGTATAAGTGGTGGGACCAACCCTAGGCTTTTCTCTACACAAAAGTTGAAGCAACAAACTCTCTCTCTATCTATCTATCTCTCGTACACATACAAGTTCTCTTGCTCTCAAACGCTAGTGGTCGTCCACTCTAGGGTTTCTTGAAAGCTTCATCATCGTCTCATTGCTTTGTGATACCAGATTGATTACTCATGGATCTCCATCTTCTTTGGTACAACGTTCTCGTGCGGAAGATTGCGGATTTCATGAGATGAAATCAGGAGGTTCCGTGCTCGGATCATTAACTTGGATTGTAAGAAGCTCGCGTCTCATCTACACCCCTACAAGTGCTTACTCCGTCAGATCATGCTTGAGGCAGGAGGTCTCTTCGTTTAAAGATACAAGGATTGCGATCACACTACAAGAGGTAACCCTAATACTTGTTTGTGATCAAGATGAAATGACATAAGAATGATTTCCATGTCATGTGATTTCATGAGAAAAATTTTAATTTCCGTTGTCCCTTACAACTGGCACGACTATTCAATCTAGATCGTATACGATGCGATCGCTACGCTTCTGTGATGCATGAGGCAAAAATCCTCACCTTCAATCATCACACATGCTCAATAGTACAATGTGCTTGTGAGTTTCATATCATTGCATATGCTTAGGAAAACATCATGGCATGTGCTCAATTTAAATGTCACCACTCATGCTTAGTTTTACATAACCACACTTGGTTAGTCACGAGAATAAAAGTGATATATCTACATCATTGTACATGCCTAGTTAAAAATTAAACAAATGTGCTTAATCCAAAATCATCGCAATAGCCCATTTCTCATCACTTCGTGTCAATGCATTTGTCGGTTTTACATCAGTGAACTTGTAAACAACCAAACATCATTGCACATGATCTGTCAAACATCATGGCATCACTACATGAAGTTTGACCTAAGGCAACGAATAATTTGAATATTCGTTGCCATATCTTCTGGTGTTAAATGTATAATAGCAAAAATATTTGTTGTAAAATTGATTTTGTTCTTAAAATTAGCAACAATTGTCCTATTCATTACTAAAGGTTCATATAACAATGATTTATCCTTTGGCTTATTCGTCAAAATTCATAGAAGTCTTTGCTAAACTTACCAACGATTAGAAGAAAATGTTAATAGATAGGCGATGTTATATAATTCATTGATGGAAGTATAACAACGAGTACAATAGTCGTGAATTTAAAGAATAGTTCAATAATGATTTAACTTAACTTAAATATGTTTAGATGAACAGATTCAAAAATGGAGTTTAGTAATAAGGTTCAATAAGCAGTAAATATAGAAACTTATTCATGTGGAAGTGGTACAAAGCCATTTTTCGAATTATTATAAAAAAAATTCTAATCGAATTCGAACATGTTTAGTTTGATTAGCAAATCTAATTGTTGTTGCTTGTCTGGTTTGCATACTTCTTATTCTTAAATTCCACAATTTTTTAAAACTACCGTATTTATTATATACTACTATTCATACCCTCTCTAGCAGTGTTATGCTACGCTTGGACGATGACAAGTAAATCAGAGGAGGAGCCGCTAGTGGATTTTAATCTCACCCCTTCTCCATGAAGGAGTGGAGAAATTATAGTGAGACCCCCTCATTTTTGGGTACGAATTAGCAGTCCCACCATAGGGACTCTTTTAAAGTAGAAATAATTACTTATTTATATTTTAGTCCTTTCAAGTTTATACTTGAACTGAAAGACCATTCCATTATTGAAACAATATGGGCCTTCCGTAAGAAACGCGATGAATCTAAAAATGTTACTTGAAACAAGGTCAGACCAGTTGTCTAAGGGTATAACGAGGAAAAAGGATACCAATTTTGACAAAACCTATTTTTTAATCAATTAAACTACTTTTGGCTTATGCATGTTTTGATGATTTCAGTTTATTTTAGATATATATTAGGACTCAATTTTAAATGACTTTATCAGAGAGGAAGACTTTTTAAAATAACCTCTCACCTTTTATTCTTTAATTTTTTTGAGACCATGTCTTTCACCTAAAAAAGACACTTTATAGTTTACGAGAGTCATGCTTGGTACAATCACTTACAAAGTTTTCTCGTATCTTATAATTTATATTTGAACTATTTGATCCAATTCTCTTTATAATGAAATAAAAAAGTTTTTTTTTGCTTATTGTACAAATTTGTGTTGATAATATTATATTTAGTTTTTTAACGATATCCTTTGCACTAAATTTCCAAAGAAAATGCAGGAGGAGTTTGAATTAAGTATGATGGGAGAATTTAAACACTTCCATTGTCTCCAAATTGACCAACTAGAATATAGAACCTTCAACAACCATTATAGGTACGCACAAAAACTTCTAAAGAAGTTCAGCCTAGATTCATTAAAAGGGAAAACCCACCAATGTGTACAAATATACATCTTGATACAGAAGGTAGACATAAATATCTACTGAGGTACGATAGGCTCTCTACATTATTAATTGGCTCTAGACGTAAAATTCGTTAATTGATTGTATTCTATATTTTAAGTAGTTCATAAGTAATCTCAATTATTTGCAGATAAAAGAAGCATTACATAGTTGCTTGATATTGCCGGCTATTGCTTGTTTTATCCAAAGAGCAGTAGTTTCTTTTATTTACATACTTTTAGTGAAATTCTTTATGTCAAAAAAAGTAATAGCAAAAAATATCATTTCATTGATACCGTACTTATCTTGTCGTTTTCTAAAAAATGCATGGCATTCTTTTTTTTTTTTAAGGGTATATAAGTATTTCAATAAGAAAAGGAGTTACAAAATTTACAAACAAAAATTGGCACAAACGGCCTAAAACTCCAGCAGTAACACCCTATAGACATCACCGCCAAAAAATTCGTCCACAACCGGACTAAAATGACAAACAAACAACCGAGTGGAGAAACAAAAAACTCGGTCTAAGTATCTTTCAGAGCATTGAGCGACAAGTATTCACAATCTTGTCAACAATCCACTCCACGGTCCTATGAACGCCCAAGTTCCAGCGGGAGTTCCTTTCCTCCCAGGTGTAGGCGACCACAGCAGCGAGCGTGAGAGCCAGCAATTCACATGATGATTGAACCCGAGCAGAGGATAGCCAGTTGTATAGTTCGTTAAGGTGCTGCCGAGGAGGCGACGTCAAATTTAGGGAGGTGCAAGAGGTCTCCCAGATAGCGGAGGTGACTTTACACTCAAAGAACAGATGCTCATGAGATTCTGGGTGATTGAGGCACAGGTAACACAGCGAGGGGAGTCCGTTCTGAAATCTTGCGAGACGGTCCAATGTAGGCAGCCTCTCCTTCAGTGCCCTGAGCAGCGTGCAGGAGAACCTAGGTGGAATGCTCCTTCTCCAAATCCAAGGTGCCCAAGCTTTGAGCGATTCTTTGTGGCGGACAAGATCTACCGCACTTGCAAATGAGTAGCCTGATGTGGAGAGAGTCCACCGAGTAGTGGACGAAGAAGGTTGAACAGCGCTGGCAAACGATTCCCTCGCTCTCAGAATCGCCTTCCATATCAAACTGTGAGAGGGGGCTGATTGAGCGTCCCAGAAGGAGGAGGAGTGGAGAAATTTCTGCCTCAAGTAGGTCGCCCAAATAGAGGCATCTGAACTCACCAGCCTCCAAGACCATGAAATTATCATTGCCCTTTGAAGAGTGTCCAGCGATCTAATACCTAGTCCCCCCTCAGATTTCGGGAGACAAATACAAGACCAAGAGATGTCATGGATCTTCTTATTCCATAAGAACTTTGCACATAACATATCAATGGTTCGGATAGTGCAGCGAGTAAGGACTGTGCTGGCTGTCCAGAATAGGAGAACACCTGAAACAACTGACCTTAATAGCTGAGCTCGGCCGGCCATGGATAGGGTCGCTGCCTTCCAGCCTCCAAGCAGGACCCTAACCCTGTCAATCAAAGATCTTTGTGTAAACTTAGCCCGGTTAGAGGTTACCAGTGGAATACCCAAATATGTGGTTGGCATGGCCTGCGAGAGTATGCCAATACGTAATGTAAGGGAGAAGTTGTCCCTGAAGGACTTAGGGCGGAACAGCTTGCTCTTCCTAGCATTCATGCGTAGCCCTGAGATGTTATAAAAATCATTGAGGATAGCCTTGATTGACTCAAGAGAGCGCAATGTACCCTTGCAGAAGAAAAGGAGATCATCAGCATACATGAGATGTGTAGGCGCAAGGGAGCGACCTCTACCAAGAGGCTGAAACCGGCCCTCGAGCAGAGCTTTGTCCACAAGGCAAGTGAGGGATTCCATCCCAATAGTGAACAGCAATGGGCTAAGAGGGTCCCCTTGTCTCAAACCTCGAGAACCTTTGAAAAGCCCATGTGGGGACCCATTGAGAAGAATGGAGAAGGATGTCGTCGCAATACAGTTTTGGATCCAACCAATCCAAGTTCGATTGAAGCCCAAAGCCTTAAGTGCTTCCAGAATGAATGAGTGTTCTATGGAATCGAAAGCTTTAGCTAGGTCAATCTTGAGGCACGCTCTATTCAAGCTACGGCGACGATCAAAGCCATTAAGCACTTCTTGAGCCAATCTAATGTTATCTCCAATAGACCGCCCTTTGATGAATGCAGACTGATTTGTAGAGATAAGGCTAGGTAGGGTCTCCGCCAATCGGGATGCTAACATCTTTGAGAATATCTTGTAAATAACATTGCAGCATGAAATGGGACGAAAGTCGCCCATACCCGTAACACTTGCAACCTTGGGAACCAACGTTAAAAAAGTGTGATTGATCTGCCTAACCATGTTCCCCCCCCATGAAGGAAATCCATGGCCGAACATATCTCCCCTTTCATCATATTCCAGTGTTTCTTGAAAAAATAAGCATTGAGACCATCGGGGCCCGGAGCCTTATTTGACGGGATGTCACAAAGGGCCTTCCAAACCTCCTTTTCAGTGAACGGCCTTGTTAGCCAACTCGCAGCCTGCTCCGAAAGGGTAGATTTTGGCGAGGGTGGAGCCACCCTGGACGGACGAGGTAATTCGGGTCCAAGCAAAGCATGGAAGTACTCCACAGCAGCCCGCGCAATTTCTATGGGCTTATCAATGACCCGCCCTTGGTCATCCAAAAGAGCTGAGATGGTGTTCTTATTTGTTCTAGCTTTTGCCGAAAGATGGAAAAATTTTGTGTTCTTGTCGCCGAGCCTTAGCCAATCCACACGGCTTTTTTGCTTCCAAGCCGATTCAAGATCCTTTTCCAGCCCCTCAATGTAGCTTTTCGTGTCCTTATCCAATTGCGCAAGGATGTCGTCCATTGGATTGCCGTCCAGGGCCACGTGCAATTTTTCTAGGAAGGAGTAAGCTCTTTTGGAGTTTAGGCAAACATTCGCCTCATCGCCCGCCCAGGCTTTAAGCTCGAGTTTAACATTTTTTAATCTTGATGCAAGGCGGAACAAGGGGTTACCCGCCACTGTGGGATTCCAACCTCTCGAGACTGCTTCCACGTAACCATCGCGATCCATCCAGTAGTCAAAATGACGGAAGGGCTTTGGCCAGGAAGGTAGGCGGGCGAGTTCGACCGAGAGCAACTTGTGATCACTAGAAGGCAGAGGCGAGATGTTGCATTTGGCTTGGGGGAAGGTGCTGAGCCAGTCAGCATTAATGAGTGCCCTATCTAATTTGGCAGTGATTCTGTTATAACCAATGGAGCAGTTAGACCACGTCCAATTATTGCCAAGGGAGCACAAGTCAATAAGTTGACACTGGTCGATACAATCATTAAACTCGTCCATGGGATTCTGCAATGGGGGATGACCACCAGTCTTCTCACTGTTGAAACGCACCACATTAAAGTCTCCTATCACAAGCCACGGCTTATTCATTCTCGCTGATTCCAGGCTCAGTTGGTTCCAGAGCTCCCTACGTTCCACCGCAGAGTTGGATCCATAAATGCACGAGATCACCAGCTCCAGGCCCCCACGATTAGTGCAATTCATAGTAACAGCTTGATCAGAGGAAGCCATCGGCGAGCAGTTCCAACACGCGCTCTTCCACAGAACGTAAATCCTTCCCAGTGGTGTGTCATTATGGAAGAAAGACCAGCCCAAAGGTAACCTTTCAGCAAAAGTTGTTCTCGACTCCGATCTAATTTTTGTTTCGAGAAGGCCAATTATCTCAGCCTGCTTATTAATGAGGCTCCCCAATAAGGCCTTAAGTTTGCGTGGCTTGTTCAGCCCACGCGTGTTGCACACAGCAATGGACATTAGGAACGAGAAGCAGAGGGCTTTTGAGGCCCGTTGAAGTTGATGCCGACCTTCTGAGGCCTCTTCTTTTTGTGGTTAACAGTTGTCCATTCCGGGTTAGGGGAGGAGATGATCTCCGGCAGTGCGAAAGAGTCCCTCGCCTGATCCCCAGTAGGCTGTTCAGGGGGTTGCTGACCCTGGAAAACCATCTTCTTAGAGCTCCCCTGCTCGTTGGAAGGGAAGTTCAAGTCTATGAACGAGGTGCTCCCCGACATATGACTAGAATGTGCTTGCTTCCGAGCAGAAGCTATTTTTCTGTGCAGGAGGGATCTATGCCCAAAAGGGAACGAGTTTCCAAGCTTACCTTGGGCAGGAGCTCTCTTTGGTTGCTTCGGCGGCAAGGATTCTTTGCTGGCCTGTGCATTACCAGAGCTCTCCACCTCTGCAGGAAAATCGGATGGCTCTTTTCCAGGAGTGGATGCACTGCTCTCCTTCTCCTTCTCTGTTGGAATAATTGGTGTGGACTCCTGGCCTTTGTCAATAATAACCATCTGAGCTCCCAACATCTTGTCCTTTCTAGCAAAAGGGCAGCTACCCGTGCTATGGCCAAACGAGACACAGCTCCTGCAACATGGCGGAAGCCATTCAACTTCCACCCCGATGTTCTCTCGCTTCCCAGTGAAGAAGACAAGGGGAACCGTAGGGGGGATGTCCTTCGCAGCATGAACGGAGATACAACATCTAGCATAACCATCCCTTAGCCCCGCAGCCGTAGCGGCATCCATGAACAGGGGCGTGCCGATAAGGCTTGCAAGCTTGTTCAAAATGTTGTCCGAACAGTGACCCAGACTTAGACCATGAAGACGAACCCAAATAGGTACCTCCGATAGAAGATCACGCTCGAGTGAAATACCAGCCTCCCAGCGTCTTATAGCCATGAACCTTCCTTGGAAAAGCCACGGGCCGCCCTCTAGTATTCTCTGGCAATCTTCCTCCGAAGCCAACTTTAGGTAGAAGAATCCATTCGGGCGAGCGAGGAGCTTCGTCTCCCCCTTCGGCTTCCAAACCTTATCGATGAAGTTGTTTAGATGTGCCCTGTAGGGGCGTTTCCCCAACACATAGAACACGAGGGTGTGTTCCCAGACGTGGTCCAGAGCAACCGCTTCTTGAGCATCCACAAATGCGACCTCCTCCCCATTAACGAGAACAGGAGGGGTGAACGCCATTCTTCGCGAGGGAAGTGGACCTTTAGGTAACACCCCGCAAATGTCTCTCCAGGAAGGTCGAGAAACCTCATCCGTGGATGTTGTCGGCGGAGGGCCAGGGGTCTGGTGGTTCTCCGCCAAGTTGAAAGCGACCTGTTCTGAGGAAAGGAAGTTGGAGAACAAAGGGGGTTGGGGTGGAGGAGGCGGGTTGGAAGACGATGTGGGTGGCGGTGGTAAGGGTTTGTCGGGTGGCGGTGGTAAGGGTTTTTCGGGGGGGTTAGGGTTGTCGGGGGGTTCCATAGCCATCGAGGGTTCTGTGTGTGCGAGTGATGAGGGTTCAACGTGGGAATGTTGATAGGAAGCGAAAGGTTGCATGGCATTCTTTATAATCGAGTTGAATATACTTATGCTACCATAATTTGTCCTCAAGTGTTTCGGATGAAAAGACCTTGATATTCTTATAATTCTAATAAAGTATTTTGTGATAATACTAAAATAATGAATTATCTAAAAAAATCATATAAAATACTCTCGAACTAAACATGTAGATGTTATGCATCATTTTCTCAGAGATAAATGTGATAAAAGGAGAAAGTACATATTTATAAATTATTATATTTGTAATACTAATTATGCCTTAATATATGAAAGGTTCTTTGAATAGAATAATGTTAAATAACACTTATTTCTAAAGGAACGATGAATTTTGGTTGTCTCTTCGAGGTGTCAAAAAAGAGAAATTGATTCTTATCCTCTACCCTACTCAACAGATTTGATTTATGTGGTTATTATTCATTTGAGAAACATACAAGTCATGTGATATGATTTTCAGTTTTTAGGAATTTAAATATGATTTTTATTTACATCTTTGAATACCATGAGATAGATCGTCATCTTCTTCTTCCAATGTGTATAATCGATTTTGTTGCAGTAGGGAAGTCATTTGGTAGATTGTCTCTTAACCTGGTTGTTTGCATAATTTAAACTCATGATTTATGGTGTACGGATGTTATGTCAACTTCACCATACCTGGAAACTTTGAAACCAGATAAAAGTAAACTGTGTGTATATAGGGGAAGTGCGGGAGAGGGGGTGTTGAAAAGCTCTTTGCAAAAATATGAGCAAACAAAAAATCTTACGCTTGAACGAATATAGTAATACACATACATAAATAACTAGAAAAGTAATCTACTATATACATGGATCTAAACAGATTCATCCTATACAAGGGCTATGTCCTATACTCGAACTTGGCCTATGCAGGGATAATAACACTCATTATTTGAACTATTTCTCATGTACTCCAAACCATTGTATAAGCATGTATCTTACAAGTTTATCTTCTATACAAGAAGAAAAGCTCTCATGCATAATTTATTAAGGTATATAACCTTACAAACAATTTATAGTTTGAGAAAATATGTCTTCTCAAAGAATGCCCTTTAGCCAGTAATTAAGATATAGGGTTCTTATCAGTTGTGCTCCTATGAGATATTGCAATATTATTTATGCCCATCTCTTTTTTGGAGTATCAATTGTGCCATCGACTTCTTGTCTTTCTATCACTTATGTCCCTCAGGTTAGTTCTCGTCCATCTCCAATGCAAACAGACATTAACTTTGAGGAAACAAGGGGGATTAAATTAAACAATAGGGATTGAATTGTCTTTCACCAACTCCTCTCCCTCCCCACCTCCTCACTCTCCTCCTCTACCTCCCCAACCTCCTCCTCCTCCCCTCCCCCTCTTCCCTGGCCACCTCCGCCACCAGCCGCCTCCTCCTCCTCCAACGCCCCATCCCCTCCCCCTCCTCCACCCCCAACATCTTCCTCCTCCCTCCTCCGCCCTAGCCTCTTTCAAAGTCCGCCGCAAGAGTTGAAAGGCCTTTTCCGCCACTAGAGTTGAAAGACCTACAGAGGAGGAGCTAGCCGAAGAATCCCTGAGCCCTACTAACTCCTCCTTCCTCTGGTTTAGTGGCCTTGACAAGTGCTCTCCACCACCCTATCGTGATGTCTGATGCGAGGGAGCCCTTCCTCGAGATGGACCTCATGGGGTACTACGACTGCTACATCGACCTCCTCAACGTGGGTTGTGTCAAGAAGGTCTATAAGGCCTTCGACCTTCTAAACGAAGCTCCCTTTGCCACCTACGACCTCTTCACAGAGCTCGAGCTCCTCCACTCCCTCTGCCGCCCCAACATCTTCACCCTTCACTACGCCTGGAAGGACATCCCCAATGGCTCTGTCAATTTCATTACTGATCTTTGCACCTCTGGAGACCTCCGCAACTGCTGTCGTCGCCATCACATCATATCCATCAAGCCCATGAAGAGATGGATTACCCCTGCTGCAACCTTGTCTCCTAAATTGATCCCTCATAGCCCTACATCTTCCTAGATCAGCCACGACCTTACTTCTATTGGTACGACCACTGATCTAACACCAATGGTGACCTTGCTCGAGGAGGACGATGGATGAGGAGGTCGGAGGCTGCATGCGGTGGAGGAGGATAGGCTAAAGGAGGAGAATGTGTAGGGGTGTCTGGACAGTTATGCCCCTCTTAACCTAACCATGGTTTGAAAAAATCATGGTTAGATTCAACTTATTGATGGAGAAAGTAACGGAGGGGCACAAGTGATAGAACATCAAGAAGTCGAGGGTACAACTGATATTCCAAAAAAAGGGAGGGGCACACAATTGATAAAAACCCTAAGATAAAATACAATACCAAGATAAGGCCTTCCAAATATAGAAACCAAAAATAATGTAAAGCGAATATACATATCAGAACGATAGGCTGAATGCGAAGGTTGAAATAATAAGGGATTTTTACACCCATAACCCTGAGTAATTTCGCAATAACATTCATGACCCTGCATAACCGCGAATTACACGGGAAACCCTGAGTAGTCACTCCGTCTCACACTCATGACCCTCCGTTAGTTTTCTCCTTAACCCAACCATACTATTGGGTTAATCTAACCCCTAACCTATCCAACGGCTGCTAAATTTAAAAAAAAAACCTTCTTCGTCCTGATCCCCTCCCCTTCTTCCTCCTCCATCCCTCGCCTGCAGCCACCCACTCCGTAGCCCACCTGCTCATATCGGCAGGCCCCCACCTCCCTTCCCCACCCCAACCTACAGAGCCCCCCGCATCCCCCATGTCTCCTGCAACTTACCTATAGCCCCCCCGGTCTCCCGCAACCGAACTTTCCCGTCCCCACCGACCTGTAGAGCCCCCCTATCATCTCCTGCAACCGACCCCCGCCCCCACGACCTACAGAACCCACCTCCCTCACCCCCATCGTCTCCCGCAACCGACCCCCGCCCCCACCGACCTGCAAAACCCACCTCCCCCCCCCCCCCCCCCCGTCGTCTCCCGCAACTGACCCCCCCCCCCACGTCATCCCGCAACCCCTGCCCCCACCGACCTACAGAACCCACCTCCCTCCTTCGCCCCCCTCGCGTCAGCCCGCAACCCCCGCCCCCACCGACCTGCAGAACCCACGTCAACCGAGCTAGGTGGCAAACCAACGTCCGTCCCCCGCCCCACCGACCTCCCCCCGGGTCTCCCGCAACCGACCTGTAGCACCCCCCCAGTGGCAACCCACCTCCCGCCCCCACTGACCTGCCTCCCCCGGGTCTCCCGCAACCGAGCTGTAGCCCCCTCAGTGGCAACCCACCTCCCTCCCCCGCCCCCACTGACCTGCCTTCCCCCGGGTCTCCCGCAACCAAGCTGTAGCCCCCCCTCCCCGTCTGCCCCGTGCGCACCTGAGGGTGCCCTCCTCCCCAATACCCCTCTCCCTGCGATCCCACCCTCCGTGCGGACCACCTCCTCCAGAAGCCGTCGTCACCTCTGCCTCCGAACCCCTCCCAGATGATGGAGTTAAGAAAGAGTATTAAGGGTAATTTTGTCTTTTTTTAACAGAAACCGTCAAATATAACGACCATCTCAAGCGGAACATAACACATGGTTATGTCATGTAAGAGTTAAGCATTACTCAGGGTTTCCCGTGTAATTCGCGATTATGCAGGGTCATGAATGTTATTGCGAAATTACTCAGGGTTATGGGTGTAAAAGTCTCAAATAATAATGATAATAAGATGCAAAGCTTTGAGAGAAGCTTCACTAGAACACCTTTTTGTTAGTGGATAACATTAATATACAACTTGAATGTAGAGTGAGTTGGTGTGTATATTTAGGGTAGGGTAACGATTTCTTTTTAATTGTAAATGACGTCTAAACATATCAAGAATAACAGATAATGAAACCATAAATGACTACTTTTACGTCAATATTAGGTACATATGTACCGGTACACTTTTATATTTGTCAAATATAGAATATAATGCAAGCTAGGATGTAATGCGAAACAATAGTCCAGAATCATGACAATAAAAATGGACTAAAGAGTATCAAAGAAAATTGTATAGTTCAACTTGCGCAATAATACGATTTTCTACCTACTCATTTAAGTTTGGAGTTTAAGTCGAAGGTTTTGCACAACATAGTCTATACTATATTATTACAAAGTAACTCAATAAAAGATAGAAAGACTTGAGTCTTCTTGCCGTGTAGTCCACTTGAAATAACATGTAGTTCATTTTAAGTAGCATCTATGTACTTTGATTAACATGCAGCTTTAATTATGTAATATTGTTTGTCCAACATATAATATTAAATATTTAAATTAATGAACTATTACTTTTCTTATCATCAAAACTAGGACATTTCAGCATCTTTATGACTGCTAGTCCTTGTAGCATTCACAATAACTTCCTTGATGCCTTTATTATTCATCTTTAAAGGTGTTATAAGTAATTTTGGCAACTGTAGTCTTCTTTTAATATGTTTATCATCGACGATGGTAATGAAAACTATTAGTGACTGTACACCATGCAAAAGTCTGGAGGACGAGACTTCCTTGTGATTATTTTAATGTAAAATTTAAAAATTGGTCTAGAAATGTGAAGGTCAAATATCAAAATCAATGAAGACGATCCAATATACTTCATATAAGCGGCTCATCTTTCAAGAATCTTAGCATTAAAAGTATTTCAATTGTAATTCAAATGAAGGAGATATGATCACAATATTGAGAGAGGTCAGATTCGGGTTAGAATGTAAGTAGGGTTTATATTTGATTTTGTTCAAAGTGCATAGAATGAGATGATGGAAGGTCATTTGATGCCATCTCACATCTCCTTACTCATCCTATTCTTTCCCACCATCCAAGGGTACTAAAACATGGTAAATGCATTATTTTGGTGCACAAAATGCAAGGAATATCAAGCTTCTCATTATCATTTCGGGGATAAGTTCCTATCCTTAGTTACTACTTTAGAATTATTATGGGTGTTATTGATTTTTCTAGTCGTTCAAGAGCATGTGAAGTGTGTTTTGTAGGCATGCACATGTTTGGATCTAAAGGATATGATTTCATTTTACAATCGCATGTAATTACAAGTTCCATCATCTTGGCATATCTTGTTCCATGCTTTTCTTAAGGCCCTGTTCGGTTTGAGAATAGGCCCTGGAATAAGGGTCTTATTATTGCTCTCTCTCCTTCTTTCCATCATACGACAATTCCCCATCGAAAGAGCCCTAAGGGAAGTGTAAGTTACACCATCTCGTGTAGTTTCCTAATCTAATAGATCTCCTTTGCTTATTCGGGAAACTTTTTAGAATATATGTCTAGTTTTTATTTTGATATACCTCTTGTCCTTACTTAGTCCTTGTGATACTTTGATAGTGGTTTTGAATTTATGATATGTAATTGGAAACTTGAAGACAAATTTTATGTCCATGTGATAAATAAAATGGCCTAAACCATATGTTTTCAATAAATAGAAATGCATGTGTTATCGGTCCGCTTTGGATCACTCGTGTCCATTAGTTTCTTCGTTAGATGAGAAAGTTGATACTCCAATTGATTTAAGTTAAGTTTACACTTCAAGATTGCGTACCCTTATAGAAGGTGTACAAAACTCAGCAGTTTTTAGTTTTAATTTTCATTTCTAAGTCTTATCCATGTTGTTCTCAGATATATCATTTCATTAAACATGTGGAGTTGTAAATGTAAATATTATTGTAGGCATTTTTGACAGTTGTACATTTTTTTAATCATTTTAATATGTTTTTAGTGGTGATTTCTTATTAAATTATGATTATGAATGAGAATGTATGATCAATGTAGTCAAGAAACAGTCATATGATTGAGCTTGTCATTCCCTTCAAGATGTCATAATAGGTCTTGAGTATATCTAGCCTTTTAAGAGATTTTAAAATCCTCAAATATGGTGTCCTTTTAGGGGGGATGATGTTGTATATTTATAGTAGAGGCCTATAGATCCATATGTGTTTTCCTTGGTTTTATAAATGGCAAATTTTATCCTTACAAACATTGTACTAATTCAGGGGTTATTTTACCAACCTATTGCTACAACTGCACACAATTATATGGGTATGGATGTGGATCCAAACTTACTTTTCTTTATAGTTGGACCAGGAAATCCAAGCTTAAGGAGATGTATTATTTACACTTGCTTACAATCTCATCTAGCATATATTTTCCCTCCATCACTATGAATCTTTTTACCTACTAAGATTAAATAGATAAATATAATCAATTAGATTCTTAGAATCAGGGTTCACTGTAAAAAGAAAATCCCAACAAATCCAAGTTTACAATCGAAACAAAATTCCTCCTTTTTATGCTGAATATAGATATTTTTGATATCTTAGCATCCCATCTAACTCAATATGCACATTCATTATCTCTCATATGAAAGCAATCGATTTCAATTATAGATAAATTAAAAGGAATCCATGCACTACATGAGATAAGCGAGTAGAAGTTCACTTAGGATTCAAATTTGGCCAAGAACTAGATAAAAGAAATGTAGGAATGAAAAAAATAATCAAGTCAAATAGAGAGCCCAACATAATTTTTTTACTATGTTCCACCATACCTCGTGAGCACCCCCAATCTATCAAGAGAATGATGACACTAATAATTGGGAATCACAAGCTTTATGACAACTCACTTTATGTAACACCCCAACCCTAAACATGATCCCACATCTAAATTCATGAAGTGTGGGTGTGAGTTATAAGTGGTGGGGATTACTACTTGACACCTTCGGTTTAAATATTTTGGGTAGTTATCAACAGGTCCAATTGGTCATGAACTCAACAAGTTATTAGCGACAGTTTTCCTTAATAAAGGACCGATAGCCTAAGTCTGGGATGTTACACTTTCAGAGGATAGCCACGGGTTCATATCATGTCTTGGTCGTCACTTATAGTAAATATGCTTCCTTCCTTATATAATTGACATCAGAGAGAGAAAATACTCCTATGGAATGTGTGAAGTTAGCACTAGTTGTTGAGTGATTCCTGACCTCTTCTTCTATAGGCTTATTGCTGTATCTATTAGGATTAAAGTCAAATAAGGATTAAGAATCCTAGTGGGATTGGATTCCTAATTCTAATAGCAGTTGAGTTGTATTCTATATACAGTCCTATTGGGAGTATGACTATGGGGTTGTAACTAGGCCATTTTGTTCTTTTTCCATTGAATTTTTAATAGTATTTAATAAGTATAAATGATTTTAATAATACCATTTATACTTTATATAGTTAATGTAAGTAGTTTACATGTTACTTGACATGTAAACTACTAAATTTTATTTAAAACTAATGTCACATATGAAAAACTTGAAGTGTATTATATTAATATATGTATTATTCAGCTTATATTTATATATATTTTTTGGACTGGATCAAGCCGGTGATGAATCTCCATTTCATCACCTTTATTCTATCATTTTGGCCTTAAAAACCCCAGCAAATGCATGTAAATAGCATTAATTTGTCTATAAAAGTATTCATTATTTGTTGCATTCATTGTACATAGAATAAGGTTTTTAATGCCAAAAATATAGAATAAAGAGAAGAAAAGAAAAAGGAATAAAATATTGCAAATATTTTATGACCCGAACTCCGAGACCAAAGCCAGCATGGAATTGGTCGACAAGGAATAAAGTAGGGGGAGATAAGGACCAATAGTACAATAAATACCTCATTTATTTATTCATCTATTTATGCATTTTTGACACCTATTTTCTATATAATTATTTATTCATCAAATAGAGAAACTTTGTACATGAAAAGTGTAGATAATAATGTGAATAAAATTACAAAATTTAGTTTGTACAAAAATAATATACAGTGTATATTTTATACACAGAATAAAAAGCCAAAATCTCAACTTCATAGACCCATATCTTGCAAATAAAAACTCAAAATCACCCAAAATCACCTTTAATTATATATAGCTTTTCAAGAACTATTTAATAAAATTGGTTTCATAATTTTTGGAGTCCATCTGTGAAAGTTAGGTTTTTGGCACCCATTGTACAATCTACCTGAATAAAATATTCAATTTATTCTTCATTCATTATTTCCATAAATTTATATTTTTTAGAATTTTGTAAATAATGTATACAATACATGTACATATTGAAATTTGAATAAAACCAAAAAGAATTTATAAAATAAAATAAGTCTATGTAAGATATAGGCAAAACACATATGTGAAGTATATACATACATAAAAAGGGAAAACATTCTTTAATTATTTAATTATTTCATATTTTTATAATATTATCAATTTTACATATAATACATCAAAAATACAAATCCAAAATAAAACCAAGAAAATACATTAAATAAATAAATATATATATAAAGTATAGGTAAACTACCTATAGGTATACCTACATATATATGTACCTATTTATTTAAATATGAAAATCAACTCATAAAAATTAAATAAAAATATCCTCACCCTTACAAAAATAAATTATAAATTTATAAAATAAGAAAATAAAATAATAAAATAAAATAAACAAAATAAAAATAAAATATACAAAATACATGTAAATACATGCATAAATACATTATTAAAATAAAATCATAATAAAATACATCAAAAAGTTAAATAAAAATCATAAATAAATACTACATTAATTAATACACATTTTTTATTTTATAAGTAAAATTTAATAAATTCATTTATTAGGTTAAAATAATGAGTCAAATTCGGGCTGGCATGGACCAATCACACAGCCCTGCCAATGTTTACCGCGGTCAACTGTCCCCTCAGCCTCTGCAGCCCGTCAAATCTGTCCAGCCTTGCGTTTTCGCCAAATTTTCCCGATCAACCCGTCGCTCCAATGACATCGGTCCCTTCACGGAAATTACTCCCAAAACATTGTACATACACGCCCATGGCTTGCTTCCTTTGTATATAGCTTTTATTCCTTATTTTTGGCCGGTCAATAAGGACTCCCATTATGTTCATAAATAATTCAGCCACCAGCTCGTCAAATCTGTCAGACCCCCCGTATTCTCCCATTTTTCCCGGCCGGCCCGTCCATCGATCGCAATTGATTCCTTCACAAGAAATGTTCCTGGCATATTGTACATCCACGCCCAAGGCTTGTTTCCCTTGTATATATCACCGATTCCTTATTATTTGCCGGTCAATAAGGGCGCATACACATGTTTATAAATAAATTCCCCCTCGTCCTTGGCCGAATTTGGCCAACTTACTTCCCCCAAAACACCTTGAATCCGGTCCTATACGAGCCCTTGTGACAGGAGGAGCTCCATAGCACCGTGAATCGGCCGGAGGAGGAAGAAATTTTGTCACGGCGGAGCTCCGGCGTCCGTCCTGCTCCCTGGAGGCCCCCAGGTATAAGAGCTGCGCATTTACGTTTCTTAGGTAGATTTTTATTCCTGCATTTCATTTCTGCATTTTATTTAGCATTTAGATCGTTAGTTTAACGTAGGTTAGCTAAATCGAAGTTCATCGGAGCTCTGCTCCGGCGACTTCTCCACCATGCCCTCGACTGTTTCCGACCGTCTTTTCACCCCCATTTCACTCCCTCTCGCGTTCTCCATATCTTGGTCACCTTTGTTCAACCAGATCTTCCCTAGATATGTGAATCGATGCTCTCCTCCTCCACTTCGCCGGAGCATCGCCGCCCCCTGTCATTTTATGCTAACAACTTCTCTTTTTGGTCGAGGAGTGACGCCCTCAAGTCGTATGACCTTTCTGGATAGGTTAGGTGCCTTGAAACGCGCCCGGAGCTGCAATCGAAGCCGCCAGAGGTACCTGGAGCCCCATTCCTTCTCCGAGCTCGTGGCGGCGCTCCAGCGTACCTCTGGCCGATCCAAGACCTCCAGCAGTTAGAGGAACCTTCCAGAAAGCCCATGGGACCTTCAGGAGCGGCAAAGAACGGCGGAGGTGCGAGATATCACCGGAAGAAGCTCGCCCCGGCGAGCGTTCTTCCGTGTTCGTTCAGCCATCGCCCCCGCCGTTGGATGAAGATGGAGGCCCAGATTGAAGATCAGCCGTCGGATCACGCACGCATCAGCCGTCAGATCTCGCCTGGAGATCTAATCTACAACGTGGATGTCACGACCTGCCCCGCTAGCCGGGACGAGCGCGACATGTAACTTTAAACTGTCTGATCATCTTAATAATAATTAGCGTCTCCAAAAAAAATTCGACAGCAATTCCTCTATTTTATGGACTCCCAAACGCTACCCTGTACCTGAAACAATTCTTATAAAACTTTTCATAAACAAATCCACACCATTCACTAACACTACCATTCAAGTTATTATCGGTATCTGTAATATCAATAACATCTCCATAGTTCCTTATATACAACTGTCAGCTACTATCACAAGCTCGGATACAAACTCCTTTAACTTAAACAAACATTAAGCTTTTCTAGGATGTTAACTATTTACCTGAAGTACACAAAAAAATACGCCACAATATAACAGAAATGGAGTGAATGTCCCAAGACTATCTGCAAAAAGGCTTAATCCATTCCCTCGTGCCTTCTATAGCTCCTTCTCAGATGTATCTGTAAATAATATTTAATGATAGAGGGTTGAGTCTAAACTCAAAATGAGCTTAGACCCAGTGAGTGGGTCTCAAGCACATTGGTAAGAGGATATATTGGCTAATTAGAAAATAGCTTTGCTGTCTAATTAAAATAAAATGTAAGGCTATAATAGGGCAAGTTCATAAAAATGAAGCTTTGCAAAATAATAATGTTGTACAGAATTAGAAATCTCAACATGCTAACTGAAATTAATTTACTAATTGGCTAGGAAAAAATTCAGCAGAAAATGAAATTTTTCTGTTTTTCAGCGATCATAAAAACACCACTGTGGCTAACGTACTACGTCCATGAACACTGAAACGAACTGAGTCATACGCGTAGACAGCCCCAAAGGCCAAAGAACATCCTGCATACAGCCCAAAGCCTGTGTGTATACAAAATGCGGACCCAAAGTCCTCAGAATCGTATCTGATGGTTGCCATATCTGATGGCATGTTTCATGGTCATATCTGATGACATCACCATATCCGATGGCTAGTTCATGACTATATCTGAGAGCTACTGTGGTGTTCATTGTTTCTAAAATATTTTCTGATCCGTAGTAATATTGCTGTAAGCTGGAAAATTTGTGATATTTGAATCTGAATCATATCATTATTCGGAATATCCGTACTTATTTGAAAACTTCTACAGTATATAAAAAAAAGATAATTCAATATTGAAACATATAAACTTTTCTACCATACATTAAGCTTGCATGCTATACCAACTTTACTAAGCTACCATCATCTTGGACAAAACAACTTATCTTATTATCAAACTAGACTATACATGTACAATAACATAATCAAAAGGCATCTGAAATTATAATATTGCAAGATATCTATGAAAAAATGGGATTATATCTTAAAATAGGCTTGAAACCACTCACCTAAGAAATGAACACAATAAGATATACTTCGTGGATCCGGATTAGATCTATCACAAAACTTGACTTTATTTCTTCACCTCAAATTGTATTCTCCCACGCAGCATCTAAGTTTGTGTCACCTAAAGTTCAAGAATACTGTGAATATGTATATTTTCATGACACAACAAATCTGGGATGTAAACATCACACTAGTTTTATGCCTATTATTGATACTATAATATATATATATATATATTAGGCTCATGCAATTTATACTTCTATCGTGACTTGGAGTTGGGTTCATATCTATAATATGATTTACACTTATCCAATTTCTTTTTTTTTCTTTCTACGAACTTACTATACATATACAGATTACTTTTCCGTTTTTATTGGAGATAGTAAAGATAAACTAACTTCCCTCGTACTCTTTTGAGGGATTACCCATATAACTATATGCTCGCATATATAGCATTCAACTAGATAATTCCTAACAGATATAAATTTAATCTAAACTGTTTACTCAATTTTATATCTAAACTTGGTAGGAAATAATACCTGAAAGCTTTTCTCCTATTTGGAATCTTGAGTATGAAATCGCACCCAAAACCCGATGATGAAATCGTACCCAAAATCCACACAACAAACGTTAATGGTGCTCTCTTACGGAAGAATGGAAAATAAAAACATCTACGGCTGATATAAGTCCGTCGATTCCCTTTTGTCGGTTGGACCTCCCCCATATTATGCACACACGTTAACAAGGAAAAGCCTTACGTGTCCATTTTTCCTACTATATTATTATTACTATTTCACTAACGAGTGTTGTTCCAACCATTTGAATACGGGCCACATATTTATAGTTATCTATAAAATAGGAGATGGTTTCAACTTCTGTAACTTTCCATCCTACAATATGAGCCATATGTTATTGGTTTTTATTATAAGTTGGTCGATTCCCCTCCTCCTCTTCTCTATAATGTATAACATATAATGTATAAGAGTATGTAAATTTCACACTCATTATTAATATTCTTAATAGGTAGAAATGGTACAACACTAATATATTACTTATATCTGACGTACTCTTTTATATGTATATGTATATATATCATAGCAATCGTAATTATCAACATAATGATCAGGTAGGTTTTTTTAAACATTCTACGCATACAAATATTACAATACTTCCCTACTTAAAATAAATTTCGTCCTCGAAATTTACGTACCTTGGTCATCGTGAGAACAACTGTGGGTATTGAGATCGCATTTCATCTTCTCGTTCCCATGTAGCTTCCTCTATAGCATGGCTTCTCCATAAAACTTTTACCGGAGGTATCCTCTTTGTCTGAAGTTCTTGAACTTTATAATCTAGAATTTGTACAGGAATCTCTTTGTAAGAAAGGTCCACCTTCAGTTGAATTTCTTGCGGTTGTATAACATGTGATGGGTCTGGAATATATTTCCGAAGAGTAGAAACATGAAAAACATCATGTATCCTGGCTAACTCTGACGGAAGTCGAAGGCGATACGCTACATTACCAATTCTTTCTGTAACTTCATACGGACCAATGTAACATGGGCTTAGTTTTCCCTTTTTTCCAAATCTAGTTATACCCTTCCAAGGAGATACTCGTAAAAATACATGATCACCTACTTGAAATTCTAGATCTCTTCTTCTCTTATCCGCATAACTTTTCTGCCTATCTTGTGCAGTCTTTAAGTTTCTCTTGATTTCTACAATTTTCTCCATTGTATTTTGTACTAATTCAAGTTGGACCAATTTACGCTCTCCTACTTCATCCCAACAAACAGGAGTTCTGCATGCTCGACCATACAAGGCTTCATATGGTGCCATCCCAATACTTGCCTGATAGCTATTGTTGTATGCAAACTCCATAAGAGATAGATGTTCATCCCAACTATCTTTAAAACTCAATGTACAAGCTCTCAACATATCTTCCAAAGTTTGAATAGTCTGCTCGGATTGTCCATCAGTTTGTGGATGAAAAGCAGTACTGAATGCTAATTTTGTTCCCGTCGCTTTATGTAAGCTAGGTCAAAATCTAGAGGTAAAGCGAGGATCTCTATCAGACACAATTGAAATAGGCGCTCCATGTAATCTTACTATTTCATCCACAAAAATCTTGCCCATATGATCCAATGTATATGTCATATTAATTGCTAGGAAATGAGAAGATTTGGTCAATCTATCAACAACTACCCATATAGCATCATGACCTCGACGGGTCCTAGGCTATCCAGTAACAAAATACATGGTAATATGTTCCCATTTCCACTCGGGTATCGGGAGCGGTTGCAATGTACCGGCTGGTCGCATATGTTCTGATTTAGTTTGTTGACAAATCAAACATCTAGATACATATTCTGCAATTTCTCGTTTCATTCCCGACCACCAATAGCATGGTTTCAATGTTCTATACATCTTTGTGCTTCCTGGGTGCATTGCGTACATAGAGTTATGTGCTTCCTCAAGAATATCTCTTCTAAGCTCTGCAAGTTGTGGGACACACAGTCTTTGCTTGAAAAATAGTACTCCATGCTCAATTATCGTGAAATCAGGCAATTCTCCATTCTCCACTTTTCCTTGTATTCTTTTAATTTCTTGATCAGATGCTTGAGCCTCTCGTATTTTATCATATAATATAGGCCTAACCTGTAAGGTATCTAACAAAACCCCAGAATCAAGTACTGACATGTTTGCACGCAATCCCCTTAACTGAGTCAATAATGGGTATTGGTCAACCTTTACACATGACAATCCACCTCTAGACTTCCGACTAAGAGCATCTGCTACTACATTTGCTTTCCTAGGATGATACTCAATAGTACAATCATAATCTTTTATTAATTCTAACCATCTTCGTTGTCTAAGATTCAATTCTTTTTGAGAGAATATATATTTCAAGCTCTTATGATCAGTGAAAATTTGACATGTCTCATCATATAAGTAGTGCCTCCAAATTTTCAAGGCAAATACTACCGTAGCTAATTCCAAATCATGTGTAGGATAATTCAATTCATGCGGCTTAAACTGTCTAGAAGCATATGCAATCACCTTCCCATTCTACATTAAAATGTATCCCAAATCTTGACGTGATGCATCGCTATAAATTATAAATCCACCATTTCCAGATGGAAGACTAAGATTGGAGCGGAGGTCAAACGATTCTTAATTTCCTGAAAACTCTCTTCACATTCATCATCCCAGATAAATTTCACCTCTTTTCGAGTCAATTTTGTTAATGGCGCTGCGATTCTTGAAAAATTCTCCACAAATCTTCTATAGTATCCTGCTAGGCCCAGAAAACTTCTAATCTCGGATACGCTTGCTGGTTGCTTCCAGTTCATATCTGCCTCTATTTTACTTAGATCTACCGATATACCTTCTCCTGAGATAATGTATCCCAAAAATGCAACCTTCTTCAACCAAAACTCACATTTATCAAATTTTTCAAATAACTGATGGTCCTTCAAAGTTTGCAATACTATCCTCAAATGATTTTTATGCTCTTCCTCTGACTTCGAGTATACCGAAATGTCATCAATAAACACGATCACAAATTTATCCAAGAAAGGACAAAATATTCGATTTATCAAATCCATAAAGGCAGCAGGGGCGTTCGTCAATCCAAAAGGCATTACTAAGAATTCATAATGTCCGTAACGAGTTCGAAAAGTTGTTTTAGATACATCTTCGGCTTTAATCTTCAATTGGTGATAGCCTGATCGCAAGTCTATCTTAGAAAATATAGAAGCCCCTTACAATTGATCAAACAAATCATCTATTCGAGGAAGAGGATAATTATTACGCACTGTCACTCGATTCAACCTTCGATAATCAATACAAAGTCTTAAAGAACCATCTTTCTTTTTGACAAACAAAACAGGAGCCCCCCATGGAGAAATACTAGACTGGATAAATCCTTTATCCGTTAATTCTTGCAATTAGATCTTAAGTTCCCTGAGTTCAGCTGGAGCCATTCTATTAGGAGTCAAGGCTATCGGGGTAGTACCAGGTATTAGGTCAATATTGAATTCAATTTCTCTATCTGGAGGAAGTCCCGGTAGTTCATTAGGAAATACTTCAGGAAATTCTTTCACTATTGGAATACTTTCTAAACATATAGATTCTGCTTTTGTATTGTATACAAGGGCAACAAAAGATGAATATCCTTTCCTGAGAAATTTATGTGCCACTATACTAGAAATAACATGGGTAGGATAAACACTTCTTTCTCCATAGAATACAAACTCTGTCTCGCCTGGCATTCGAAAAATAACTTGCTTCTTAAAGCAATCTAGTAAAGCATGGTATGATGTCAAACAGTCCATCCCTATAATGGCATCGAATTCTTTAATTTCCATAGGGATAAGATTCACAATAACCCGACCTCCTCCTATCTCTATCAAACAGTTTTTAAAGACATTCCAAACAATCTCAGTCTCTCCTTTAGGTAAGGAGATTGATAATGCATGATCAAGTGTACCCATTTCTTTATCCGCAATTACGGAGAATCTTCGAGAAATAAATGAATGACTGAAACCAGAATCGATAAGAATATGGGCATTTTTACCAAAAATAACAGCGGTATCTGACACCACATCCTCAGCAGAGATAGCTTCTTGAAGTGTCATTGCAAAGACTTTCCCCTGATTTGGTGCATTTTTATTACCTTTCCTTGTAATATCATTTCTCTTTTCTTCTTTCTTTGGATGGGATTCTTGAGTTAGGGTACTAGCATGTATATTCTGTTGAGCCGGTCTTCTTGTATTTCCCCAGTTTGATATAAGATTTGGGCAATTTCGACGTACATGCCCTGTCTGTCCACAATTATAGCAACCTGAAAATCCACTACGGCATTCTCCCGGGTGACACTTCCCGCATATGGGACATTGCGTATAAGAAAATCCTGCATTTTTAGAATTCTCCGGAGCAAATCCACCCATTTGATTTCCCCGATATCTTTGAGCAAATAAGTTGCATTGCCTTGAATTTTCAAAATTTCTTCTAACTTTATTCTCGAGTCCTCTCCATGGTGGTCTTTCCCCAAATCTTTTTCTGTTGTGATCATTACACCTTTGCCTTTCCCGCATCACGCGCTCAGCTCTACGTGCAGCTTCCACTAATTTACCATACTCGGTAAACCCATTGGTTGAGATCATTGACTTAATATCTATATGAAGTCCATCTTTGAAACGTCGGCATTTATCTTCTTCAGTCTTCACTAAAGAGGCTACAAACTTTAATAATTTGTAAATCGCTTCTCATATTCATCTACCGAGAAACTTCCTTGAGTAAGGAATAAGAATTCTTTGCATCGATCTTCTTGATATACTCTTGGATAATATTTTTCATTGAATTCTTTTTCAAATATCTGCCAAGTGATCTCGGATGGATCGGTGTATTTCATCTTCACTGATTTCCACCAATCATCAGCATTTTCCTTTAACAAGAATATTGCATATCTCAACTTTTGTGCTTCAATACACTCCATCAATTCAAATGTCTTCTCTATGTGTTCAAACAAGTCTCTTGCCACCTTCGGATCCGTCGTGCCTACAAAATCGTTTGCACCTAATTTCCGAACATGCTCAAATGGCAATTGATTTTCAAATTCAGGCGGTCTCATCGATCAAGCAGCCATGCTTCCCAAGGTCTGAGCTATTAATGCCAAGGTCTCCTGCATATTGTTATTATTACTTCCATCATGTCCACCACTTGGTCCTTGTGAGGTCTGAGAAGGTTGCTCAGTTGTCATTGTGTCCTACATAAATAAAATTTCTTAATTAGCTCTTCCAAGATTATAAAATCCTCAAATCTCATGTCATAATTAAGATAAATCCTCAACATCAAGAATATCATTATTCTAATATCATCTCCATTTCATGTCGAAGTTCAATACATAAATCATAACCACCAAGGAATTCATATATCAATCTCGAATATCAATTTTGATCAAATTTCATAAACCATTGCTCTGATACCACCATAATTGTCACGACCTGCCCGCTAGCTGGGACGAGCGCGACATGTAACTTTAAACTGTCTGATCATCTTAATAATAATTAGCGTCTCCAGAAAAAAATTCGACAGCAATTCCTCTATTTTATGGACTCCCAAACGCTACCCTGTACCTGAAACAATTCTTATAAAACTTTTCATAAACAAATCCACACCATTCACTAACACTACCATTCAAGTCATTATCGGTATCTGTAATATCAAAAACATCTCCATAGTTCCTCATATACAACTGTCAGCTACTATCACAAGCTCGGATACAAACTCCTTTAACTTAAACAAACATTAAGTTTTTCTAGGATGTTAACTATATACCTGAAGTACACAAAAAAAATACGCCACAATATAACAGAAATGGAGTGAATGTCCCAAGACTATCTGCAAAAAGGCTTAATCCATTCCCTCGTGCCTTCTATAGCTCCTTCTCAGATGTATCTGTAAATAATATTTAATAATAGAGGGTTGAGTCTAAACTCAAAATGAGCTTAGACCCAGTGAGTGGGTCTCAAGCACATTGGTAAGAGGATATATTGGCTAATTAGAAAATAGCTTTGCTGTCTAATTGAAATAAAATGTAAGGCTATAATAGGGCAAGTTCATAAAAATGAAGCTTTGCAAAATAATAATGTTGTACAGAAATAGAAATTTTTAACATGCTAACTGAAATTAATTTACTAATTGGCTAGGAAAAAATTCAGCAGAAAATGAAATTTTCTGTTTTTCAGCGGTCATAACAACACCACTGTGGCTAACGTACTACATCCATGAACACTGAAACGAACTGAGTCATACGCGTAGACAGCCCCAAAGGCCAAAGAACATCCTGCATACAGCCCAAAGCCTGTGTGTATACAAAATGCGGACCCAAAGTCCTCTGAATCGTATCTGATGGTTGCCATATCTGATGGCATGCTTCATGGTCATATCTGATGACATCACCATATCTGATGGCTAGTTCATGACTATATCTGAGAGCTACTGTGGTGTTCATTGTTTCTAAAATATTTTCTGATCCGTAGTAATATTGCTGTAAGCTGGGAAATTTGTGATATTTGAATCTGAATCATATCATTATTCGGAATATCCGTACTTATCTGAAAACTTCTACAGTATATAAAAAAACATAATTGAATAATGAAACATATAAACTTTTCTACCATACATTAAGCTTGCATGCTATACCAACTTTACTAAGCTACCATCATCTTGGACAAAACAACTTATCTTATTATCAAACTAGACTATACATGTACAATAACATAATCAAAAGGCATCTGAAATTATAATATTGCAAGATATCTATGAAAAAATGGGGTTATATCTTAAAATAGGCTTGAAACCACTCACCTAAGAAATGAACACAATAAGATATACTTCGTGGATCCGGATTAGATCTATCACCAAACTTGACTTTATTTCTTCACCTCAAATTGTATTCTCCCACGCAGCATCTAAGTTTGTGTCACCTAAAGTTCAAGAATACTATGAATATGTATATTTTCATGACACAACAAATCTGAGATGTAAACATCACACTAGTTTTATGCCTATTATTGATACTATAATATATATATATATATATTAGGCTCATGCAATTTATACTTCTATCGTGACTTGGAGTTGGGTTCATATCTATAATATGGTTTACACTTATCCAATTTCTTTTTTTCCTTTCTACGAACTTACTATACATATACAGATTACTTTTCCGTTTTTATTGGAGATAGTAAAGATAAACTAACTTCCCGCGTACTCTTTTCAGGGATTACCCATATAACTATATGCTCGCATATATAGCATTCAACCAGATAATTCTTAACAGATATAAATTTAATCTAAATTGTTTACTCAATTTTATATCTAAACTTGGTAGGAAATAATACCTAAAAGCTCTTCTCCTA